>SJXQ01010294.1:0-177627 GCA_006408695.1 Aepyceros melampus
GAGGCATTTGATGAGCTCCTATCGATTAATGTTCCCTGGGTTCAGGAGTTCTCTGATGTTCTCAGGATTTGGGCTTAAAGTCTCTTGCTTCTGGTTTTCAGTTTTATTTTTATAGTAACCTCAAGGCTTCTCCATCTATATAGCACCAATGATAAAACATTTAGGTTGAAGATGAAGAGTTTTTCCACATTGAGGGACAACCAGAGAGGTTCACTGAGTTATGTAGAGAAAGGGAGAGGGAGGAGGTAGTTAGAGGTGACTGGAATGAGATGAGGTGGGATCAAAAGAAGAGAGAGCAAGCTAGCCAGTAATCACTTCCTTATGTGCGCTCCTCAGTCTGGACCGCTCAGAGATAATCACTGAGTTATTCAGGGAAGAGGAGAGGGAGGAAGTAGCCAGAGGTGGCCAGGAGGATAAATGAGGGCAATGAAAAGGGGCAGAGACAGATCCAGCCCGTAACCAGTTCTCTAAGTGTTCTTCATCGTCTGGAACACACAGGGATTCACAGAGTTGGGTATAGAAGAGAAGGGATAGGGAGGAGGGAGAGACAACCTGCTGGGGAGAAAGGAGAGTCCAAAAGAGGAGGGAGTGGTCAAGCCAGTAATCTCGCTGTCAGGTAAAATTGGGTACTGAAGATTAGGTTTTTAAATGTAAAAAATTGACAACAAATACCAAAAAGCAAAGATTAAAAATTTAGAGTTGAGGTTGGATTTTCAAAACTAAAATATTAAAGAAAAGAAGAAGACCAAGAAGAGAATAAAGAAAAAAAAGTCATGGAAATTATTAAGAACCAACACCGACAGCCACTCAAAAAAAAAAAAAAAAAAAAAAGTGTGTGTGTGTGTGTGTGTGTGTGTGTGCGCGTGTATATATATATATATATATATACGGTATTTGCTTTAAAAATGGGTCTTTTTTTTTTAAAGTGATAGTAGGTTATAAAAATTAAAATTAAAAGAGAGAGGACTTAAAAATTTAAAAAAAAAGAAGAAAAAGAACAGAAGAAAAAACAGAAACATCTACCCCAAAAAAAAAATTAAAAATAATAATAAAAAAAGAGAATGGTCAAAAAAGTAGTAAAGATATTTATGGGACGTTCTCTGATGTTGTAGGCAGTGTGGGGTCACTTCCAAGGCGGTTCCCTCTGTTTAGCTTCTTCTGTTTGCTGGTCTCTTCAGTGTCTGATTTCTGCCCTGACACAAGGGGGACGGTGGAAGTCACGTTTTGTTTTTCTTTTTTAGGCTCACTTGGTCAGTCGCGCTTTGGGGAGGGAGGGATGCTGCTACCAAATAGCTGTGGCGCGTATTCACAGTGTCTCAGCCCCGCTGGGCCTGCCCCTGCACCCGGCGCAGAAGACTCAGGCTCTACGTTTCTCTGCCGGGAACCGTCTGAGGCTGGCCCTAGGCTGCATGCACCTCCCTGGTCTAAGCCTCTCAGGCTTGGCACCCAGGTAGTTGCAGATTCGATTGGGCCTGCCTTTTGTGCCCTTCCCAGGACCAAGTAGCTCAGGTGTTTGGCTAGCACAGTCGTGCGGCTTATCGCCTGTTCCTGCTGCTCAGTTTTCTGGGTGTAGCCCCGGCACCTTTTGTCAGGCAAATTGTGACTGCCCAGCACCCCAAGAAATCTTAGCAAAGAAGCCTGCTTGCAGTTTGGTCAGTAAAGTCTCTCCGGGGCTGCGATTGCCACGTTCCAGCCCTTATGGCTCTGGCTGCCTGTTGCCGGCGGGGGATGTTCTGCAGCCGGCTATTTCTGTTCCGTCCTTTGTTCTGTGCGTGGTCCTGGCGGTGTCTTATGTTTGAGCTTTTTGCGTGGTAACTGTCCCACAGTCTGGTGTGCTAGCCTGAGTTAGTTTGCTCTGGTTACGTGCTGGCGTTCCGGTCCGCATCTCCCGCGCCTCCTTGCCCAGCCCCCACTTGCTAGTGGCAGATGCAGGCATCTGCTCTGCTTCTCCACTGGGGGAGTTACCTTTGGGCTCGTAATCTGTTGGTCTTAATCACCCATTGTTTTTCTTCCCTGTTATGTTGCCCTCTATGTTTCCAAGACTGCCACAGTTTCCCAGCGTTTGGAAATTTCTCTCTTTTTAAAACTCTCTTCCCAGGACAGGACTCCCTTCCCGGGACGGAGCTCCCTCCCTACCTCCTTTGTTTCTTTTTTCGTCTTTTGTATTTTTCCTACCTGTTTTTGAAGACAATGTTCTGCTTTTCTGGATGCCTGATGTCCTCTGCCAGCATTCAGAAGTTGCCCTGTAGATTTTACTCAGCGTTGAGATGTTCTTTTGATGAATTTGTGGGGGAGAAAGTGGTCTCCCCATCCTAGTCCTCTGCCATCTTAGGCGCCCTCCCTAACCCTGCATTTAGATTTCAGGTTGTGTGCTACTTGGCATTTGGTATTGTTAGAGATTTGTTTATTCAGGCAGCATTTGTAGCATGTCTACTTGTGTCAAAACCTATGACAATTTCCCTTGCAGTATTTTTATTGGTTTTGAGAAGTTATTTGAGTACCTAATTTGTCCAGGTACTCTTCCAGGATCTCAGTTCAGTTCATTCATTCATTCGTGTCTAACTCTTTGCCACCCCATGGGCTGTAGCATGCCAGGCCTCCTTGTCCATCACAAACTCCCAGAGTTTACTCAAACTCATGTCCATTGAGTCAGTGATGCCATCCAACCATCTCATCCTCTGTCATCCCCTTCTTCCCTGACCTTCAATCTTTCCCAGCACCAGGATCTTTTCAAATGAGTTAGTTCTTCACATCAGGTGGCCAAAGTATTAGAGTTTCAGCTTCAACATCAGTTCTTCCAATGAATATTCAGGATTGATTTCCTTTAGGATGGACGGCTTGATCTCCTTGCAGTCCAAGTAACTCTTCAAGAGTCTTCTCCAACACCACAGTTCAAAAGCATCAATTCTTCAGTGCTCAGCTTTCTTTATAGTCCAATTCTCACATCCATACATGACCACTGGAAAAACCATAGCCTTGACTAGATAGACATTTGTTGACAAAGTAATGTCTCTGCTTTTGAATATGCCGTCTAGGTTCGTCATTGGCAACCCACTCCAGTATTCTGCCTGGAAAATCTCATGGACAGTAGAACCTGGTAGGTTCCAGTCCATGGGATCGCGAAGAGTTGGACATGACTGAACAACTTCACTTCACTTTACGTTGGTCATAACTTTCCTTCCAAGGAGCAAGCAAATGTCTTTTAACTTCATGGCTGCAGTAACCATCTGCAGTGATTTTGGAGCCCCCTAAAATAAAGTCTGCTACTGTTTCCACTGTTTCCCCATCTATTTGAAGTGATGGGACCAGCTGCCATGATCTTAGTTTTCCAAATGTTGAGTTTTAAGTCAACTTTTTCACTCTCCTCTTTCACTTTCATCAAGAGGCTCTTTAGTTCTTTTTCGCTTTAATGGCACCCCGCTCCAGTACTCTTGCCTGGGAAGTCCCATGGACGGAGGCGCCTCTTGGGCTACAGTCCATGGGGTCTCAAAGAGTTGGCCGTGACTGAGCGACTTTACTTTCACTTTTCCCTTTCATGTATTGGAGAAGGAAATGGCAACCCACTCCAGTGTTCTTGCCTGGAGAATCCCAGGGACGGGGGAGCCTGGTGGGCTGCCATCTATGGGGTTGCACAGAGTCGGACATGACAGAAGTGATGCAGCAGCAGCAGCAGCAGCAGTAGTAGCCATAAGGGTGGTGTCATCTGCATATCTGAGGTTATTGATATTTCTCTCGGCAATCTTGATTCTAGCTTGTGCTTCATCCAGGATCTAGGAATATACTGGTAGAAAAATGGAGTATAATCTCTGCCCTTGCAGCCTTTTTGGTCTAGTGGGGGAGAGAATCACTAAGCAAATAATTATCGTTGTGCTAGGTGTTATAAAGGTAAAGCAGAGAGACCTCGTCGACTCAGAATTGTTGGGAGGGTTTCTGTAATTAACTTTGAAGCTGAACTTTGAAGGATGAGTGGAAGTTTGCAGTGTAAAGGTGGATGGGGTTAAAATGCGAGGAAAAACTTTAGAGAGTCTTTAGAAGGATACTGAAAGTGTTAAGAGCAATAAAAATCTGATATGAATGAAAGTTTGGTATAAGGGAGAAATGGCCTCATGTGGCTGAAAAGGTGAGCAGAGGCTGTGTAATGCTGAACTATGTATACAGTATTAAAGGTTTTCTTTTTTATCCCTAGAGCAATGGGATGCACTTAAAAAGCATGGAGTTATGGAGTTACAGATGAGGTTTGCAGATCTGCTGCAAAAGCAATCTGACAGCTTTTTTTTTTTTCCTTTCTTTTTAAAGGGAATCTGTTTGGTTTCTAAACAATGAGTGGAAGATTGGAAGGTTTGAACTAGCATTTTTACAAACTAAACTGTTTTGTTTCAAACTGAATTCTATTGTGTTTTTATAATTGCACTTTTGTGTCTCTGCCTAGCACACTGGCCTTAAAGTGTTTATTGATCTAGACTTCCCTTAGTCAATATAAATGTCTGCAGTGTAGGTGAACTGGCTGTTTAGGGCCTCATTGCTGTACATTATATCTTGTCCTTTAGTGTTGAGAACAGTATTTTGGTGATGTTGACAATGATTTATATAATAGCTTAGAGATAATGTTAGTAGAACATCATTGGATAACAGTGGTGCTTTCCTATAAAACAGTATGTCCAGTAGCCCTTTTTTTCTTACCATGCCATAATAGTCTCTCAGGGTATGTCCTGTGTGTCTTTCAGGTTTATTTTTTTCCTGTATTTAGCGCATAATTGGAAGACTAAGCAATAGCTTTGAGTTTTATATGTTAAAAAATCATTCCAAACAAGAAATTAGAAACAGTATAAATGTCTGCCTGTACTCCTGTGTTGTAGAATCTTTATTCATTGAGCTATTCTAACATAGTTACAGTGAAGAAGTTGTATAGGAATGGGTAAATCTGACACCGGTTGGGTGAAATTGTAAGTTGCAGAATGAAACTTAGTTTAGCCTGCTAGGCTCCTCTGTCCATGGAATTTTCCAGGCAAGAGTACTGGAGTGTTTAGCCATTCCTGTCTCCAGGGCATCTTCCCGACCCAGGGACTGAACTTGGGTTTTCTGCATTGCAGGCAGAGTCTTTACTGTCTGACCACCAGGGAAGCCTATAATATATTTCTGTAAGTTTTAAATGCATGCAGAACAATGCCATCTATTCTACATGGAACATATTTATTTTTAAATGGTAAAAGTATAAAGACACAGGGTGAAGAATCAGACCAACTTCAAGATGGTGGTAATTTCTGAAAGGGAAGGTAAAGAATAGGATAGAGATAGTTTAAAAAATGGCATTCCCAGGTGGTGCTATGCTAGTGTAAAGAACCCACCTGCCAATGCAGGAGACTTAAGAAATAAGGGTTCCGTCTCTGGCTTGGGAAGATGACCTGGAGGCAGAAATGGCAACCCACTCCAGTATTCTTGCCTAGAGAATCCCATGAACAGAGGAGCCTGGCGGGCTAGAGGAGCCTGGCGGGCTAGAGGAGCCTGGCGAGCTAGAAGTCTATGAGGTGGCAAAGAATTGGATGTGACTGAAGTGCAAACTCCAGGAGATGGTGAAAGACAGGGAAGCCTGGCATGCTGCAGTCCATGGGGTCACAAAGAGTTGTACATAACTGAGCGACTGAACAACATCAACAACACCAATTATATATTTTGGTTCTAAAAGATGCCTAATTGAAATAAATAATACAAAAGTTGAATATATGTTGGGGCTTCCCTGATGGCTCAGAGGTTAAAACCTCTGCCTGCAATGCGGGAGACCTGGGTTCGATTCCTGGGTCAGGAAGATCCCCTGGAGAAGGAAATGGCAACCCACTCCAGTATTCTTGCCTGGAGAATCCCATGGACAGAGGAGCTTGGTGGGCTACAGTCCATGAGGTCGCAAAGAGTCGGACACGACTGAGCAACTTCACTTCACTAAATGGTAGGAGAAAGATATATGAAATAGCAAATAGAAGTGAAAGTGAAAGTCGCTCAGTTGTGTCTGACTCTTTGGGACCCTGTGGACTATCCTGTCCATGGAATTCTCTAGGCCAGAATACTGGAGTGGGTAGCCTTTCCCTTTTCCAGAGGATCTCCCAAACCCAGGGACTGAACCCAGGTCTGCTGCATTGCGGCAGATTCTTTACTAGCTCAGCACAAGGGAAGCTGAAGAATATAGGAGTGGGTAGCTTATCCCTTCTCCAGTGGATCTTCCTGACCTAGGAATTGAACCGAGGTCTCCTGCATTCTAAGCAGATTCTTTACCAACTGAGCTATCAGCAAATAGATATTTAAGGCTATTGTCAGTTGCTTTATCTTTGGTAACCTTAACAGCAGATAAAAGTGGCTTAAACTATAATAAGGTTATTTCTTCTTTATAAAGAAATCAGGAGGAAGATGGTCTCAGAATTGGTTTCCTGTCTTAACCATGATACCAAGAGCTCATGATCTGTCCATCTTTATAGGTCAGCAGTTTCTCACCTGTTTATAAGGTTGCTGCAGCTCAACATATCACGTTCTCATAGGAAGTCACCAGTCTGGGAAGGGGAAGGGATGAGGGGTGCTTTTCTCACTTGTCAATGAGAAAATAATCCCAAGATTTTTTATTTTTTTTTAAATTTTTTTTAAAAATTAATTTTTATTTTTTAGTTTGTTTTGCTTTACACTACTGTATTCGTTTTGCTATACATTGACATGAATCAGCCATATATTATGTCTCATTGACCAGAACTTAGGCTAGGTCCTCTCATAAGACAGAGCCTGCTAGATTGTAGGTGCTTAATAAATTTTCATTGAATGGCTTTATCTTTAATAAAAGAGCAGTGGGATTGTCACAGTAATTATGTGGGGTTTGGATTTGTGTGTGATCTTTACCTTCAAGTCAAAGTCTTTATTGATTACATACTTTTGTCCTGAAATGCTTAGTATAGAAATGTCCTTAGTATTTTTTTTTTCCTAGTGAGCTAAAAGGGAGCTGTTAGAGATCATGGGTCTCAAACTTTTTTCCCCCTAGATGAGGGAATAGATAGCTATTCAAAAGACTGTGGTAAATCCTAACACTGAAACTTCTAGCCCTTGATGTCTGTTCCAGTGTGCTCTGTCTTTCTCTCATGTCTGTCTCTTCCGCTGTCTCTGTGTGTCTCTGTGTACACTCAAGAATGTAGTTGGTGCTGTGAATCTCCTAAAGGATTATGCTAAGAACTTTTTGTTGTGTCTGAAAGATGTGTTAAGAAAGGTTTTGCAATATATAGAAGCCCTCTTTGCATTCTTTACTATTATTGTGTCATCACTTGACTAAATTTGTACTCATAGCTCAGTGTTGCCTTCATCATAAATAGGAAATGGTTATTATTATTATTTTACCAAAGCTCTTATTGATTATCAGGATCGAATAGAGAATATTTTATGTGTGAAATACCCAACCATTACCATTTTTTGAAGTGACTTGAAGATCTCAGTGAGCTTCTCATGTTGGATAACCAGGTTAATAACCTTTTCCCATGAAATTAGACATGCTTGGTGTCTTAAGTTTTTTGTACTGGTCATCTAGCCAAATTCACTTCAAGTGTGACGTTAAAAAGAAAAAAAATCCTAGAATATAACTTTGAAAGCTGAATGTCACACACAGCAAAATGTCTTGTCAAACTTGCTGCGTCATTCCTTCTTTTCTCACCCTAGCCAGACATGATGTACATTTTACTTGAGATACAGTTGCTGTTTTAAATTATGTGTGTAATTCTTTTGTAAGTAGAACTTGTACTCCACATTTTCAGACTGAATAAATAATATACTACTGTGGGCTGCTCCAGCAGTTATTTTTATCACAGGTGTTGTCTTCCTAAGTGGCTTAAAGTACCTCTGTGTTTTGTCCTGTGTGATAATTTGTCCTATATTATTGCCTGGGGTATTTCTTTTGTAATTACAACAGCATTTCTATTGCAAAGCAGTGGTGAGGTTTTATTAAGCTCTTATTAATTTATAAGGTTAGCCAAAAAAAAAAAAATCTACTGAAAGGTACAAGTGTTCACTACAAATAAATTGCATGCCAATGGCAGCTACTAATTCAAAGCAGCATTTGAATCTTCGTAGAAAGTTTTCAAATTCACTGAATTATAACTTTAACTTAATTTGTCATCCAAAGAAATGAAACAGCTTTAAATGGATAAGAGAGGAATGGGAACAGAAGGAGTTGCAATAGATCTGTCTTAGGAAGCAAATGTTTTAGTTCTGGATTTGCATTCCCTATTCCCTGCTGCTTCTACCCCTGCTGCAAATTGAATGTAAACTTCGGGTCATGGTCAAGGAAGACAGTGTCCAAAAGATTTAATACTACCTAAGGACTGTCCACGGAGAAGGCAATGGCAGCCCACTCCAGTACTCTTGCCTGGAAAATCCCATGGACAGAGGACCCTGATAGGCTACAGTCCATGGGGTTGCTAAGAGTCGGGCACGACTGAGCGACTTCACTTTCACTTTTCACTTTCATACATTGGAGAAGGAAATGGCAACCCACTCCAGTGTTCTTGCCTGGAGAATTCCAGGGACCGGGGAGCCTGGTGGGCTGCTGTCTCTGGGGTCGCACAGAGTCGGACACGACTGAAGCGACTTAGCAGCAACAGCAGCAAGGACTATCCAAGATGGCTTCAGTCTAGCACAATATTCCATCTAATTGTAGTTAGACCTGGTTGGTTTCTTTAGTGGATGTTTTCTTCTTTCCTTTTTGTCTTCTTTTCTAAGATGTCAATAAACATTATGAAGCAGAACATATAATACTGCAATATTTTCTGAAGTGTTTTTTAATGACAGAGTTGTTTTGTTTTTTAGGGTAGCAAGGTGGAAAGTGTTTTATTTTACCACAGCATAATAAAGGAGGAAAACCAGCTGAATAAACATTTATCAACTAAAGTAGGTGCTAAAGCTGGGTGAGAATCCCCATTCGAACCTTGATCATGTGTGAAGAGCCTTTCTTTCAGTTTATAGCAGATATTTGCAAAATTGCTAGTGAGGCTACAAAGCAGTGTCAACTAAAATAAGTCTACTAGAAGCCTCTGTGTTTTAAAATGTACGTAGTTTGGACAGTGAGAAGTCTGTGCTCTTTGTTTAGAATCTTTCTTAAGGTAGTTGTGGAGGAAAAGCAATTAGACAAATCATACTCCTTTTCCTCAAAATGCTTCATTGAATTGTTTCACTCTCACTAAAGTGTGGTATGTTGCCAAATAAGTCTATACAGAAAATGGAAATCCTGAACAAATATGGCAAATATACAGCTGTTAATTTGTTAGTTAATTGGAATATTGACAAATTCAATAATGTGTTTAAGACTTTTGACCTCAACTTTAAGAAGAGTTAATGATGACCAGAGCTCTGTCTTGACACTTAAGGCTGTTGTCCATCATGTGAATAATTGGTTTTCAAAGTGTGAAGCAAATATGGCCAAGTAAGTAGGAAGCCTGGGAAAAGTTTTTTCACTGCTCAGTCTTAAATAAAACAAACAACACAGCAATAATACCACAACTGTATAAAAATATGATAATTGCCCATCAGGCGTGTTAAAGATGATTTTCAAGATACAGAGATAGGAGGAAAATATGTAAGTAGAAAAACATACATAATTTGTAAATGAGAAGTTACAATAGTGTGTTTAAGTGTGGTATGTGTGTTATGATTTCAGGAGGTATTTGTGTAGACATTGGATATACAATCCATGGAATACTCCAGGCCAGAATACTGGAGTGGATAGCCTTTCCCTTCTCCAGGGTATCTTCCCAATCTAGGGATGGAACCTCAGTTTCCCAAATTGCAGGTGGATTCTTTACCAGCTGAGCCATGAGGGAAGCCCATGTATTTTAAGGGGTTTTTGTCCATGGATATTATTGCTAAGAACCAGGAAAAATATAAGGAAAATAAAGAGAGGCAATTTAAAGAAAGATATTAAGTAAATTTTCTCCAGGAAGATCCCCCAGAGGAGGGCATGACAACCCACTCCAGTATTCTTGCCTGGAGAATCCCACGGACAGAGGAGCCTGGCGGGCTACAGTCCATAGTGTCTCAAAGAGTCAGACATGACTGAATCAACTTAAGCATTAAGTAAATTAGTAGTACAATTAGTAGATTTGTGTGATGGAAATCAAGAATTAGAAAATCTTTCTCATCACTCTTTTTTATTGCTAGTATGTGTAATAACAACAGGCAGTAGTAACCGTGATAATAGCTTACAGTAAACATAACAATACTGAGATATTTTGAGCTTGTTTTATCCTTGTTATAGATACCATAGCTTTGATTATGTATTGTGTTTGTTTTTATTGCAGTCTGAGTAGGCATTTAATTTTTTTCTCTTTGGTGGCCACGTCATGCTGACTTATTGCATTTTCCTTTTTTCTGAAATCTTCAAGTGTTTTTCCATTCATTTGTAGCTGACTCATGATCTCTCATCCTGTAGCTCCTGGCTTGGAGCACAATTTTAGGTCTTAGAGTTTAATCCTTATCCCTATTAAACCTCAATTGGTTTACTTCAATTGGTCATTTCATTCTATCAGGATATGTTTGGGTACTGAATTCTGTTAATCTAATCATTCCCCCACTTAAAATACTATCAGTATACATTCTTTTTTTTAAAATCAAGCATTATTTTCCATCTGACTTTATTTCCCTGATTAGAAATGGAATGCATACTCATTGAGCAATCATTGGCCAACTAAATCAGTTCTGTTGGAACACTAATATTTAGTCAGTTTTCATTGGTCTGGCAATTGCAGTTGATAAATAGCTATAGCCTTCCATTCCTTCTGAGACTCTTCTCTTCCTTTACCATATTGCTCCCTCATCTGAGATGAACTGGACCTCCCCAAGGACCAGCTACTTAAACTTTAATGCTGAATATGGTAGAGGCTCTAGAAAACCCTGTTTCAGCACTGCCAATTCTCTGTCAGTTGTTAATGTTTTAAATATCAGACCTGAGTATAACATAATGTATGTGAAATCCACAGCCAACAGCTGCCACTTACCTTAATTACAAGGTCTAGTCCTCCAGATTGTATTTGAGGCACAGGGATTTTAGAGGGAGTTTTCAGTGATGAAAGCTATATGGAACTTTACTGTGAAAATTGTTCCTCTCATTCAAATCAGGAAAAGGTTTGGGACTTTGTCTGTTCTACCTATTAACTTATTTTCCACTTTACTTTGTCTTATCAGAGTGTTGCTCCAGCCCTTTGCTCAGGTTTTCCTTTCGTTAGTGTAGAGATAAGAAACAGTGGTATTCTTTGTGTGTTCACAAAGATTGTTGACTCTTGCTCCTGTGTGCCTGTGGAAAAGGAGTCCTGTGTATATTTTAGTCAGGAAATGATTTTGATCACCTTGTTAATATGCTGGGACAGCCCTAGCAAAGTGGGACACTATGGTGGGCAAAGTACTGGCCTCCCAAATATAGCCACAGCCTTATCCTCAGAACCTGTGAATATGCAATCTTTAAAGATTTAAAATGGGAGATTATCCTGTGTTATCTGGGTGGGTTTGGTACAGTCATGAGGGTTCTTATAGTGAAAAGAGAGAGGCAGGCGGGTCAGAGAAGAGAGGATGAAAGCAGAGGTTGTGTGATGAAATGTGTTGCTGGCTCTGAGGATGGGGAAAGAGCCCATGAACCCGCAAATGGCTGCTGTCAGCTGGAAAAGGAACTGGATCCTCTTCCAGAGCCTCCAGAAGGAGAACAGTCCTGACGTTGACTTCCATCCAGTAAAACCCCTTTTGGACTTAAGGCCTTTGGAACTGAGAGCTGATAAATTTGTGATTTTTTGCTACTAAATATATAGTAACAATAGGAAAATAATGCAAACACCAATATCACCTTTTTTTTGGCCACTAATTAGAGTTATCTGGTTGCAGTTCTTATACTGGTGAGTATTAGCCAGAGGGCAGAAGAAACAAAACTGTCTGGACTGCCTGCCTTCCTCCGTCACTGTGGAGACGGAAAGGTTGGGGTTTTCTGTGGTTGGTGTGCTCTCTCTCAAATCTACTCAAAATTCTCTTCTCTTCTACCATCATGGTTTTTTCTTTCTTTTTGCCTCTTCTGATTGCTTAGTCTCTAATCTGTGTAATATATACAACAGCCCAAAAAAAGAGCAAAAAATAAGACCTTGTTAGATGAAAAATAAAGGTGGAAGTCTAGTTTTCAGAGGATCTTTTCACATAAACTAATACCTGTTCTTGAAGCACTGCCCTCCCCACCCCCCTGCCCCCAACACTGCTTGGAATGTGACATGCGCTGTCCCTTGTCATAGCAGAAGCTTTGATTCTTAATGTGAGTTACACTTGAAAGATGGCTTGACTCAGGACAAACCAACTACAGAGGCCTGCTTGATGCAAAATAAGTACTAAGGCTGAAGCTCAGGAAATAAGAGGAATTTAAAAAGTAAATGACTTGACTCAAATGTAGAATAGTGACTTCTCAATGGAGTTTAAATAGTCAATTAATTTGTATCAGAGTTGAACTCTGAAATTGGGAAAACTATAAAGAATAATTTGGCATGATTTTAATAGTCTGTTTTTGAAGTTGTTATTTAAAGACTAGATGACTTTTTGATCAATAGAAAAGTCAATAAATGTAGACCACTCCATGATGAAATCCTGTTCCAGACAGCTTTCCAGTTTGTTGCACTAATTTAGTATCATTTAGACCTTTTAGACCATGCTGTGAGTTTCAAAAGAAACAGTATTGACCAAAGGGGATTGACTAAAACACAGTTGTGCTGCTTTACTGTACATTATTATTCTTCAAGAATAACTTAAAGAAAATTGATTGTGTGTGTGTGTGCGTGCATGCATATGTGTTTGTAATTGTAAATTAAATGGGGCAAGGGCTTTCCCAGTGCAGAAATTTCAAGACTGGAGACACTGGATTAGCAGAAATAGCATTTGAACACCAATCTAAAGATCTGATTTTTTTCTCCTAATCCTCCTCCTTCCTCACTATGTGATCTTGGATGAGAGCATTTATTTTCCTCTCTAAAAAAATAGGAAAAGCTTTTGTGATATCATGTGATGCATATAAAAATACTTTGAAAACTAGAAAGTTCTATGTATATGTTAAGTCATGGTGGTTCTGATATAAAGTTCCTCATCATTTTTCTGTCCTCTGTTAGCTGCTTAGGGGATCCAGAGAGAGTCACAAGCCAAGACAGACTGGTGTGACCAGTGTTGACTTTAGTGTGGTGACGGCATGAGTGGCATGACATCCGCATGTCTGTGACAAGTGTGGCTTTGTTTCTCTGTCATTGCAGTACTTTCCTAATCCATTTCTACCCTCAATACTGCTCACGCACCATGATCAGTATAAAAAAGTATTAGTTCCAGGATAGTTGCTTGTGAGCATAATGGAGATAACGAAACTCTTGTTTGGTTTGAAAGTTGGGCTTTTGGTGGAGTGCACTCCTACCATGATGATCATTTTCAGCATATGGAGCCCATTAAGTCGTGCTGGAACTGGATTCCTGGTTTAATGTGCTAACACTGCATCCGTTTCTGCCCTGGTGATAGCACCTGGATCAGTTTAAAACTGATGGAGAAGTTTAAGATGTGGTGTCGTTAATTTCTAAAACAACTGTTGATCTTTATACGTGTGAACCCCATGGTCTTTCAAATTCCAGATGAATTCACTGCCATTTAAACTGATACCTGTGTGTGCTTTCAGAATGGGAAATAAAAAACACATGCCTTCCCCTCTAGAAACTTTTTTTCACTTAAATTCTGAGAGGTGACCATGATGAGATTATTACCTTTTTTTTCCTTTATTGGGGCGATGGAGAAGAAGATCCCTTTAGGTTTCCCTTTATAACCTGTATCAAATAACTCATCCAAAATGAATCTCTGATGGATGATTTTCCTTTCTGCTTTAACAAATATAGGCATACACATAGTCCAAGCCATTGATGATGCTGTAAGTCATTGATTCCTCTTGAAAGCCCTGGAATGGACAAGTATTAAAAATTAAAGTGAGGTGATTCTGTTACTGAGACTGCACGCCTTATCTCTGTGGCTGGCTAAAAGCAGAGTGCCTAGTTCACTGGAGCTTTGAAAAATGCCTTTTCCCAGTGACCTCCTGCTTTTAAAAGATGGCAGATTTTGGAGTTTCTTTTTAGATGTTAAATGCCCTTGGAGGGTTGTCGTACAGTTATATTCCCATTAGAAAGATTGAACTTCTCTCCAGGATGCCCCCAGAAAAGAAACCATTAGAAGGCAGAGCGATATAGCATTTGGGGATGTCTGTTCTGTTCTCCTCCCCAAGGCAACTTTTAATGTTAGTTTTTCAATGTGAAATCCATCTGCTCTGAGTGGAATGACCATGATAGAGTATGTGACATTGCCTTTTCTTATAAGATGATCACATTTCTGATCTTAAACTCTTCTAGATTGTCTTCAGGGCCATCACAAATTATAGCCAGTTTACTGCCCACCTGCCTAGGATTGGCTTGTGTGAAGTATGTCTAGAGGACTCTTTCAGATACTATGTTGACTTTTACGTTTTGTTAGCCAAGAATTAAAAGGTTCAGTATGTACTGGCCTGCTCTTTAGAAGTTGGTATCTTTGAAAATAATGAACTCTGTGTGTGTGTGTGTGTGTGTGTGTGTGTGTGAGAGAGAGAGAGAGAGAGAGAGAGAGAGAGAAGAAATTCCTGGAGTAATCCTTTTCCTACTTTGTGCAAGAAAAAATAGGCTTTGGAAAGCTCAAAAAATAGTTTGCAGAGCACATTATATTTTATTAGACTTGATGATCTTTTGTCAAAAAGAAATACCCAAGCCTAGCTTCTTTGATGATATACAACTGTTGGGCATCCCATGAGGCCGCTTCCCAGAATATCCTAATTAGACTGCTCTATGACATCAGTCCTGTGACTTTTTCTCCTTTCTGTTACCCTTTTTGGTTCCTTCACTTAACCTTACTGTCATCCATTATCCCAGATGAGTTAGACCTCTGGGAACATCATTCTCACTCTCTTAAGTTAGGCTAATGGGATTAATTAATAATGAATACAGGCACAATTTCAAGTGGATGTGGTGAGGGAGAGAGGAACAAAAGGATCTGAAGAATATGCTACGAGAAAAGACAAACAATGCCAGGAACTAAATGCTAGATGGAATTCTGTGTTGTAGAGTGGTATACTGCAGGCTCCAGGAAGGCAAAGGAGGTGATTCACTGTGAGAACAGCCATTTGCTAAGCAACTACTGTGTATCAGGAGTTAACCTTATTTCATTATTATCTTACTTTATCTCCCCCCAGGAACAGCAGTGTATAGATGAGAATACTGACTCATCCAGTTAGTATATTCAAGAGGAAACTTTGAATTGAGATTTGGCTGACTCTAGAATGTGTATACAGTGTGTGTGTCTGTGTGTGTTACACTTAACCTGGCTTTTAGGAGTTGCTTCAGATAAAAGATGTACATTATTTTCTTAGAGATTGGAGTGAAAAATTGGATCTGTTATGCTTAGATTCCTCTGATTAAATACTATCTCCCATTTCTTACAGAAAGGTTCTGCTTGTTTGTTTCATTACTTGTGAATTTATTTAATTAGCATGGATAGTTATGTGTTAAAATTTTTTTCTTTTTTTGGCAATGGACAAGGGTGACAGAAACTATGTTTAATGAAGGCAGTGATGGTTGCTGCTACTGCTAAGTTGCTTCAGTCGTGTCTGACTCTGTGTGACCCCATAGACAGCAGCCCACCAGGCACCCCCATCCCTGGGATTCTCCAGACAAGAACACTGGAGTGGGTTGCCATTTCCTTCTCCAATGCATGAAAGTGAAAAGTCAAAGTGAAGTCGCTCAGTCGTGTCTGACTCAGCAACCCCAGGGACTGCAGCCCACCAGGCTCTTCCGTCCATGGGATTTTCCAGGCAAGAGTACTGGAGTGGGGTGCCATTGCTTTCATGATCTTGTGGTCTGTATTGAGATTTCTAGTCTTGTGGAGGATTTAGTAGTCTTAGATACAGAGAGTAAAGAAGACCCTTCTTATATCCAGCTCTTCCAAGTTTGAGGATTCAGGGGCCAGAAAAAGGGTAAAATATACCATGCTGAAGAGTCTTAAAGGGGCACGTTGGTGCTTCACAATTTGTTCTGTTTATAACATGAGAGCTGAGAAAGATGATAGTTTTCATTGTTCAGCATAAGTATTTTAAATGCTTACCATGTGATTTATTTAAAGGGCCACAGAGTAAAAAGTGTCGAGGCTTCCTGAAGTTTGATTTATTTCCTGATAATTAAAGCTTGGTCAGGGAATGACATCTAATATATATTAGAAATCACTATGTTTTGGAATGCTGATGTATTTGAATGGTAAAGTTAATATCTTTCTTTCCTGTTCTGGGATGAAATATCTCTTGCCTTCCATGTTAAATTAGAGACTTGCTGGTGGTTTGTGGACCAAATGTTTGGGTACTTTGTGTAGGCTCATCTGTGTTAGTTTTAAATTAGAGTGTTTTCCCCTTGCCTATCTGTTTTTCATCAGGGCTCATCTATTCTTGTGTCCAAAAAGACTCTCTACTTCAGCTGTGAGGCTGGTTTGATTGTAGGGATGTCTGTGTCTCCTGTCATCACAGACAGTCCTGGTGAAACGTCCCATGTTGTGTGTGTGTTGCTACAATATGTTTAAAGTCTGATCTTTCTCAGATGTATATGTGTGTGTATAACTATTTTATGGCTGAAAAGGGATGCAGACAGCACAATTTCTGCCAGAATATGTTTTCTATTATATTTTGTAATATGAAATTATAGGTTAGTTTTTGGTTTTCATAAAGCTGCCTTTTTCACCCGTCACTGGGAGACAAGTAACACCTTCCTTTGACTCACGTTTTCCAAAACTCCTTAGTGTTAAAAGAAGACTTTCTTTCCACAATGTAGAAATTAAAAGAATATGGCACAAAAGCATTTTTGTAGCCTTATTGAGTCTTCAGGGCAGATATATGGATTCCAGACAAAATGCAATAATAGACTAGGATTTTACTTTCAAATCGTCTTACAAACACTTCTTGTGGGAGATTTATTGTCCATGTGGAGGAACAGAGCTGCTTTGAAGGTTAAATGGAGTAGTTTAGAGAACAGTGTTCAAGGTCTTTCTCTGCCTCTTATTAAGTATATGCTCTTCTTTAACTAACTTAACCCATCCAGCTTAGTTTTCTGTTTTATAGCAGTATTGTGAGAATCAAAGGAGATAATGTGTGTGTGCTTTGTAAGCTTTGTGATCTCAGTGTAAATATGAAGTAGCGCTTGTTTTATTATGTGTGTTTAGTTAGAGTTAATGCTTCATTGGCGTGAACAGAACATTTCCCCCTCTCTGATAAAGCATGTAGACAAATGCTGGCAGAACTAAGAATAAGATACCTTGAATGTCCTATTTAAGCTTACAAAACAGTTCAACCTCTGTCACTAAACATAGTGTTGGACAGATACAGCTTTTGTGTGAAACCTAGTTGCTCTGAAACTCTGAAGGATAAACAGGAGAGTGTATGTAATTATGTATGATCGTCTCTATGGTATAGTAGGGTGTATGTGGACAGCAATACCAAAATCCCACAGAATAAGTTGCTTAAACAACAGAAATTTATTTTCTCACAGTTTTGGAGGGTTGAAGCCAGAGAACAAAGTGTAGGAAGGTTTGGTTTCCCCTGAGGCCTCTTCTTGGCTTGCAGATGTCCACTTTCTTATTGATCTGCATGTGTTTATTATTATTATTTTTTTCTGTGCCCATGTGCCTCTCCTGTTTCTCTGTGTGTCCAAATTTTGTTGATGACACCAGTTATTATTAGATTGCATTAGGGCCCAGCCTAATGGCCTCATTTTAACTTCATTACCTCTTTAAAACCCGATTTCCAAGTGTAGTCACATTCTGAGGCACTTAAGGATTCAACATATGGATTTTAGGGGCCCACGATTGAGCCCATAATATCGGGTTGGCAGCAGACAAGGAACCAAGGTTTGGATTCCAGTGTGAGTGGCTCTGATCTTTGCCAGTGCACTTGTCTCTGGCAAGACTGCTAACTTGGCATGTCCACATCGGCTTACTCATGGGGGTGGTGACAAGGATTCAAGATAGCCGTGAACATGAGCACATTTTGTAAAATGTAAAGTCATGATATAAATGCAAGGTAGTATTATAACAAAAGTACCTGTGGGGGATACATTGGCAGCATGTGGAAAATTTTAAGTAGAAGAGACAAAAGATCATTGCAAACATTTGGCTAAAAGAAGCTTCTTGGCTCATCTCTTTGGCTGAAGGAGGTACATGGATAAAGAACGGTGATTTGGTTAAGACTTAATTCAGAGAAGACAGGAGTTAGGCTTACAGATAAGCCAAACATCTGGATGATGTAGTGTGAATCTCGTCCCATCTCCCGGTACCTGTTTTTTAAAGCATGTTAGTTTCTTGGTTGGAAAAAGATTTCCCCTGCTTTCCAGGGTCTGGCAGCAAGAGCTCTCAGTGGGTTCCCAAGCAGTGGTCTTAGCCGGAAGGCAGTTTTCCTATTTACTTTAAGTGATGATTTTACGATCCCTTCTCACGGATATGATTTTTTTTTTAAGATAATACTTGACTAGTTGGAAAAACTTCGATGTACTTTAGCATATCTGTTCTGAAATGTGTACAGCATGTTTATGTACATAGGCAAGTGTTTTAACTGGAAAGGTGTATTCTAATATTGCCATGGTTACCTATTTAGAATGCATCTGGATAATCAAGTTCTTAAGCACAAAAGTACATCATCATCATTTATTCTGTAAAAGCACACAGAAGAAGACTACACACAAAATAGGTGTTCTTGGAATCGCATGGTTATGCTTGTGTTCTTTCTTGGATTCTGGTGTCTTGTCTTTTTTGAAAGTTTTGAATTATGTTAAAATATATAATCTCATATTCATTTCTCCTCTTAGAAAAGACAAACATTTGTAACTTTTTGTTTGTGTTTTTGGCTGCATGACACACAGGATCTTAGTTCTCTGAACAGGGCTCAAACCCGAACCCACTGCAGTGAAAGTGCAGAATTTTAATCACGGGACCACCAGGGAAGTCCTGTAATATTTTAAAGTAGAAAAATTATAAGGAACCAGTCACACTTCAATGCACAGACCCAGTTGTAAGGGAAACATAGTATGAAATGTAAGAAAATCAAAATTTAATTACCTTTTAATAGAACTATGAATTTATGAAAACCTGTGAAACTGGAATTCCTAAAATATACAAAGTAGCATACTAAAGTGGTTCATAAACTTGGGGTTAACTTTTGAAAGTGAAAAAGCTTCATAGAACCTCTTCTTGTTTTTGTTGTGTGTGTTTGCTTGGTCATGTCTGACTTTGCAACCCCATAGGCTGTAGCCCACCTGGCTCCTCTGTCCATGGAATTTTCCAGGCAAGAATACTGGAGTGGTTTGCCATTCCTTCTCCAGGGGATCAATCCCAAGTTTCTTGCATATCAAGGAAGCCCCAAACCTCATCTAGATGTTGCTAATTTAAAGTCTGGGATAAATATATTTTCATTATGCTTTTGAGACTGATTGAACTTAGTGCCAATGTGAAGGAGGTGAGTTGTAAGTATAATATTTTATGTCATGGTGGCATCATATGGATACAGCAAACAAATAAATGTGTGGAAAATATTTTTTATCGTGCAATGAAAAAATTTTAAGCTGTTAAGAAGCTAATATTATGGTAGAGGACTATTTTAATCAGTGAAATTAAATGCTTGGAGTATGGTTTTCATGATAATCCCATGCTATTAGATTTTGCTTTAATCTTGCAAAATGCTTTTCATGTTAATACTTGAATAAACATTTTTAGGTGACAGAAGTTTTAATTTTATAATTTAAAAAAGTTATTTTACTTATGTTTTTATTGGCTGCACCACAGGGCATGCCATCATATGCAGGTTGTTAGTTCCCCCTGTCCCACTGCAGTGAAGTGCCGAGTGCTAGCCTCTGGGCTGCCAGAGAGGCCCCAGGAGTTTTCATTTTAAATCAGCAGCTTCCTTTTACATGGATTATTGAGTTTTTTCTTGACCATTTCCTGTAGAAACTCTGAACATGGCAGCATTGATTTATTTGTGGAACTAAAGACACTTACTTAGTCAAGGTTCATCCTTTTCATTTTCTCTCACCAAGACAAGAGAGTGTCTGGGAAAACTGTAGTCTTGGGAAGCTTTAGAGAGTGAGTCTGAATCTGCAGCAGCTCTGGGGCTCAGTTTAGCTGCT
Source organism: Aepyceros melampus (assembly GCA_006408695.1). Classification (NCBI taxonomy): domain Eukaryota; kingdom Metazoa; phylum Chordata; class Mammalia; order Artiodactyla; family Bovidae; genus Aepyceros; species Aepyceros melampus. The sequence continues at coordinate 20,232 of SJXQ01010294.1, forward strand.
TCTGGGGCCATGTTTAATCAGATCCTTTCTTTGTTTTGGGGGTGGGGTACTGGAGAGGGTTGCTGTTTAGATATAGCTCATAAAACTCCTTTATTGTTTATAGGAAAAACTCCTAAAGGGATGGAAGAGGGGACCACTAAGAAGATGCTTTAGTTACAAGGCTGAGCATTCTCAGACTTAACCTTCTTACAAAGCTAGCAGTTACTTGGGACCTTGTCCCTTAGATGTTTGACAAAAGGCACTTTGTTACTCCTGTGTCCTCTTTTCAACCAACATCAAGACAGCACAATTTACTTTTTTTTTTTTTAAGGCTAGTTTCTTAGGAGTTTCAATCTCTGCCATTGAAGGGTTTGCAATCTAGTAGGAGGAGATGAAAATGGAAACAAGTTTAGGAATGTGTTATGTGTGTTAATGATAAATTCATGCCTAAAGCATCAATTCAGTTCAGTTCAGTCACTCAGTTGTGTCCGACTCTTTGCGACCCCATGAATTGCAGCACGCCAGGCCTCCCTGCCCATCACCAACTCCCGGAGTTGACTCAGACTCACGTCCATTGAGTCTGTGATGCCATCCAGCCACTCAATCGCTGTCATCGCCTTTTTCTCCTGCCCCCAAATCCCTCCCAGCATCAGTCTTTTCCAATGAGTCAGCTCTTCCCATGAGGTGGCCAAAGTATTGGAGTTTCAGCTTTAGCATCATTCCTTCCAGTGAACACCCAGGGCCGATCTCCTTTAGAATGGACTGGTTGGATCTCCTTGCAGTCCAAGGGACTCTCAAGAGTCTTCTCCAACACCACAGTTCAAAAGCATCAATTCTTTGGCGCTCAGCTTTCTTCACAGTCCAACTCTCACATCCATACATGACTACTGGAAAAACCATAGCCTTGACTAGATGGACCTTTGTTGGCAAAGTAATGTTTCTGCTTTTGAATATGCTATCTAGGTTGGTCATAACTTTCTTTCAAAGGAGTAAGCATCTCTTAATTTCATGGCTGCAGTCACCATCTGCAGGGATTTAGGAGCCCCCAAAAATAAAGTCTGACACTGTTTCCACTGTTTCTCCATCTATTTCCCATGAAGTGATGGGACCAGATGCCATGATCTTCGTTTTCTGAATGTTGAGCTTTAAGCCAACTTTTTCACTTTCCTCTTTGACTTTCATCAAGAGGCTCTTTAGTTCTTCTTCACTTTCTGCCATAAGGGTGGTGTCATTTGCATATCTGAGGTTATTGTATTTCTCCTGGAAATCATGATTCCAGATTGTGCTTCTTCCAGCCCCGCATTTCTCATGATATAGTCTGCATATAAATTAAATAAGCAGGGTGACAATATACAGCCTTTTCTATTTGGAACCAGTTTGTTGTTCCATGTCCAGTTCGAACTGTTGCTTCCTGACCTGCATATAGGTTTCTCAAGAGGCAGGTTAAGTGATCTGGTATTCCCATCTCTTTCACAATTTTCCACAGTTTATTGTGATCTGCACAGTCAAAGGCTTTGGCATAGTCAGTAAAACAGAAATAGATGTTTTTCTGGAGCTCTCTTCCTTTTTCCATGATCCAGTGGATGGTGGCAATTTGATCTCTGGTTCCTCTGCCTTTTCTAAAACCAACTTGAACATCTGGAAGTTCATAGTTCACATGTTGCTGAAGCCTGGTTTCTAGAATTTTGAGCATTACTTTACTAGTGTGTGAGATGAGTGCAATTGTGCAGTAGTTTGAGCATTCTTTGGCATTGCCTTTCTTTGGAATTGGAATGAAAACTGACCTTCTCCAGTCCTGTGGCCACTGCTGACTTTTCCATATTTGCTGGCATATTGTGTGCAGCACTTTCTACAGCATCATCTTTCAGGATTTGAAATAGCTCCACTGGAGTTCCATCACCTCCACTAGCTTCGTTCATAGTGATGCTTTCTAAGGCCCAATTGACTTCACATTCCAGGATGTCTGTCTCTAGATGAGTGATCACACCATCGTGATTATCCGGGTCATGAAGATTTTTTTGTGTGCAGTTCTTCTGTGTATTCTTGCCACCTCTTCTTAATATCATCTGCTTCTGTTAGGTCCATACCATTTCTGCCCTAGTGCCTTCCATTTCTGCAGGACCTGAGAGAAAACTAGTATGTCCCAGAACCAGAACAGGTCTCTGCACCATAATTTACTTGCTCTACCTGTGGTCCTTCCTCCAAGAATCTGAAATGCATTTCTTCTCCCCAGACTAAGACCAACCCTCAGATGTTACAGTGTATCTTTCACTTCCTACCCTGGTAGCTAAGCATTTGCTATTAACTAGAGCTTTGTAAATATAATGGCTTATCTCTAAAGAAGGACTCTAATGAAAAGATTATAGGTTAAGTGGCAAATGTGTGCCAAAGACTTTTGGGAAAGCCAATTACCCTGATGGTTTTTCTCAGTTAATTATTACTGAGTGAATGAACTGCTTTTAGGTGAAAGTGATAATTCTCTCTATACTTAAAACAATGTAGATTTTTTTCTAAAAGATGAATGCAGTTCATCAATACCAATCATTTCTCGTTAGAATTCAGTTCAACAATACATATTGAATGCCTCCTATGTGCAGGGCTCCGAAAGATAAATAAGCTGTTCTGTTTCTTAGGTATTAAGAGTGCACTGGGGAAGTAATGCAAGTTCTAACGAGACAATAGCTGAGTTGGACCTCACGACCATTGGGGAGCTTGACGTCTACCAACATTGCTCTTCATCTCATGAGGGAAAGTAGTAACACAGAGTAAATGCCAGTGCTCCCTGCCGCTCTATTCTTCAAATTTACTCCAGCCCAACCAACCTATTGCTTTTTTTTTTTTCAGAACCCAAGCTCACCACCTCCTCTCCTGCCTCATGGTCTTTGAAAATATTGCCCATTAGTCTGGTAATCTCCCAATTCAACTCCTTTTAACTCCTTCCATGTATGTAGACATGCTTTCCCCCCAGCCATCTCTTGATCCGCTAAGACTTTCAGAAGTCTCTTCTGTTCTCCCACAACAATCATGATTTTGTGCTAGAGGGCAGCCTGGCGGGCTGCCGTCTCTGGGGTCGCACAGAGTCGGACAGGACTGAAGCGACTCAGCAGCAGCAGCAGCAGCAGCATTTATTGTGCTGCAGTGAGATTGCTTGTACACATCTTTGCCTCTTCTCCTAGACTGTTTCTTAAAGTCAGTGCATCTATTTTGCTCACCATTCTATCTGCAGTGCCCTTTATAGTGTTTAGCTCATCATGAAATGAATGAAGAAATGAGTGGGTGAATCATTTTCTTCAGACGAATCAATCCGTTTTGTTGAGCTGTAATTTTCAATAGGGTAGAGGTGGGGAACTATTAAAATCACCTGTGTCCTGATTTCAGCGTGTGTTTCCTTCTACTCTTCTGAAATGCCTTTCACATATCATTCCATTTAAGATGCCTGATGACGGTAGTGAGAAGTCAGTGTTATTAACGGGAATGTGGCAGTGTGCAATGTCGAATCTAGCAGATTTGTGACAATAACTAGTAAATACTTTGGGGGAGACTGTGGCATCACAAACAAGCATTGGTGATTGAAGCACATTTGGACAGATATAAACTGGTTGAATGGACTGCCCAGGTGGTTCAAGTGGAAGAGAATCTGCCTACCAATGTAGGAGCCACAGGAGACACAATCCCAGGGTCTGGAAGATCCCCTGGGGGAGGAAATGGCAAACCATGCCAGTATTCTTGCTGGGATAATCCCATGGACAGAAGAGCCAAGTGGGCCACAAGTTCATGGGGTGGCAAAGAGTTGGACACAACTGAGTCCTCACATACATACAGACTCTGGCTGGAACAGCAGTGCAGGCAGAAAAGGGCAAAAAATGATCTGAACAAAGGCCTGAGAGCTGGGGAATTCAAGATGACTTTAGGATGCATGTGGAAAAGTAATGGGAGATTGGCCTAGAAGTCATAATGGGATTGGCTGTGAACTCTGGGCTTAGAGGGGTGTTTATTATGGTAAGAAATAGGGCGTGATGAGGGAGTCTTGTGAAGCAGAGTGATGGTGTTAGGGTTATACTTCAGGAGTTAAATTTCAGGAAATTTCTCTATCCAGAGCATGCATAATAGATCAAAATGGAAATGAAAGCAGGCAGGGATGACTATTTAGTTTAGCAAATATTTGTTATGCGCCTAATATATATTGGGCATTGGAGAAAATATTTTCTTTCCATAAGGGGACTTAGAGCCTAATGAAGGAAACAAAATAATCAACAGTCACTTTTAATAAATCTCCTAAGCAATAGAAGTCAGAAATGAAGGAAACCTGAATGAGGGGAGAGAAAAGAGAAATTAGAGGAGATTGAAGGGAAATTTGCATGTTGAATTTTTCTCTGAGGTCTTGACCAGTGTCAAATTATCCTTAATCAAGTAGAAAGTGGATGTGAGAGCAAAGAGAGAAGACAGATTCCAGCTGCGCTAGGAATTAACTGCCTCTTTGTCTCCTTGACCTGCTTCCCTTTTGTTTGTGCTGGCCTCATCCTTAGGCTCTGTCTTCAGGGCCTTTAGCAGCCCTAGGACTGATCTCATTCCCCTAAGATGTCCTTTCTCAGTAGATTCTTGGTGCTGCTTTGACTGCGATTGACCTGGCTGGCTGCTAAGTCAGGTCTTGTGGCTGGAATGAAGATGAAGGATATAGTACACTGACTCGCCAAATCATAAGATAGCTGTCCTCAGGAGCTGAGGACAACAGCTTCACTCTGTTCACATGAATGGAGAGTGGATTTGGCCTGCTCTCAAAAGGAAAAACAGGACACTGTTAGCTAGAAGGTGTTTGGAAAAACCAGTCCATGACACCAGGCAAAGTAGATTTCAAACATTTTAACATTGCCCCATTTGAACTTCAGCACAACAATTTGTGAGAAGTTTATCCACCAACTTGCTAAAGAAGCTGTGCTCTAGAGAGGATGATTGTCCATTTGGTGTTAGTAGAAGAACCACGATTTCATCATTCAGGTACAGCTATCACCTGGGCCAGTAGATGTGTAGACTCGTGAGCACCACCCAGGCTGAAGGTGTCGATGAGAAAGTGTCCCCTGGTTGCAGGCATTGAAGATGATGACCACCAAGGTGAAAAGTATAGAGTGAGCAAATGTCAGGAGACAGAACTGGGAAGAAATGTCCACATTTGTGAGAAAAGTCTGAAGGAGATGGTAGCCAAGGAGGGTTGGAGAGAGGAAGTCAAAGAAGATGGAAGTTTGCTTGTATGCAGTTAATTACTTTTTTATTATCAAGTCTATTAAAAGACTATTATGTGGGGAAAAAAGAGAGAAGAATAGGAAAAGACTAAAGCTAAAATGTATAAACATTTATTATTTTGTTCTGAGAGTGTCATTAAATCTTAAAGGATTTTTAAGTGAAACAGTCACGACCACAATGCATAGATGTTGATAACTGTAAACATGAAGAGCACTGTGTTTTCATAGATGGCTGGAGCAATAATTGTTTTGTATTAATGGTGATCAGTTCAATGCTCAGTCGTGTCCGACTCTTTGCGACCCCATGAATTGCAGCACGCCAGGCCTCCCTGTCCATCACCATCTCCCGAAGTTCACTCAGACTCATGTTCATCGAGTCCGTGATGCCATCCAGCCATCTCATCCTCTGTCATCCCCTTCTCCTCCTGCCCCCAATCCCTCCCAGCATCAGAGTCTTTTCCAATGAGTCAGCTCTTCATATGAGGTGGCCACAGTACTGGAGTTTCAGCTTTAGCATCATTCCTTCCAAAGAACACCCAGGGCTGATCTTCAGAATGGACTGGTTGGATCTCCTTGCAGTCCAAGGGACTCTCAAGAGTCTTCTCCAACACCACAGTTCAAAAGTATCAATTCTTCGTTGCTCAGCTTTCTTCACAGTCCAACTCTCACATCCATACATGACCACTGGAAAAACCATAGTTAATGGTGATAATACTAATAATGATAGCAGGTAATGTGTTACATATATTACATGTAACACTGCGTTTTGCTTACTAACTCATTAACTCCTCAAAATGGTCCTATAAAGGAAGTACAGTTGTTATCCTTATTTTGCAGATAAGAAAACTGAGGTATAGAGAGTAATTGGTACAGTTTGTTCCAGAATCATCTTTCATAACTATTACATCTCACTGCCTTTCCTGGAGACAGATAGGTATGCTTGGGTAGCACAGAAGCAGGGCAGATTAACAAAGGATATATGCTCTTTCTCTTTTATCCTGCAGAACAAATTTCAATCCATCACCTAAAAAAATTTTTTTTTTTTTTTTGCTTTTTTTAAGTTTGGCTTTTACTAGTTTTTAGTAGAACAGTTGAAAGCACTTGAGGGAGAGTGTGCCATTTTGTAGCATCATTCCTGCTCTGAAGTACTAATGGTCATCATTTATGTGGGTGCTTGTGACTGAAAAGGTCAATGGACAGAAAAAAATAGCAGAGAAACACGCACAAGGACAGTTGGGATGGTGGTGTCACATCATTCATCAGTTTTATAACAGTGTTGGCCTTTGTCAACATTTTTTAAAGGAAAAATCATAAGGCAGCAAAAAACAAAGAGCCACAAATGAACAAAACTGAAAATAGGTTAAAACCCCCTTGAAGACTTGAGAGAATAGATCTTCTTGTTTCGAAAGACAGTCTCCTAGTCCTGTGTTCTCTGGAGAATTCTGCCTACATTTGTTTCTTTTCCACATCTGCTACTTCAACATTCTTCATCTTTCCTGGAGTGAAAATTTCCTAATTCCTTAGTGTCTTTCTGAACTGTCAATACCCACTCACAGAAGGAACTTCAGATTATAATAGCATGAAATTTTGTTTTGATTTAAACCTTTCTATTAGCTGAGAAATAGCAGAAGAGGTTTCCGTCTTTCAGTTTTGGACTCAGGTAAGAAAACTCAAAACAGATGAGAACCTATTTTGTTTAGTGTTGAATGACTACCTTTGCTTCTCATTTTGCTAGCAGATTGTTTAGATTCTATTAAATCCTTTTGGTCCATTTCTTCCTTAATATGATGAAAGGGATGTATATTTTATCCCTTATCACTGACTTGCATGTGTGTGATGACTTATATTCTAAAGCCCAGTATAATTTAGTCTTATTTCATGTTCTTATGCCATAACATTCATTGAGTAAATAAAAACCTACCTAATAAGATAACATGCATCAGATAATTTTATCAGACTTATGTCTCCACTAGTGGAGTATATTTTGAACATGGGTGAAATGTTCCTTTGCTCTTACATTTTTGTTTTACTGATGCTGTTTGCCCTTTAATTTTTTTTCCTACCGTGCAGAAAATTTAGGGCTGTACCTCAGTTTTTTTTCTCACCGTGAAATTATGAGATTTGTTTTGTCTTTTGTTTGGAAATTCTGTTTCATTGGAGTTAGACTTATATCTTGTTGGCTGCTGCGGAGTACTAGATTTATTGCTAAGGACATAAGAAATCCTGGCGACTTGAACCAATTTTTAAGTTTTTTTTTTTTTCTTTTCACTTGGAAAGGAAAGCTGGTTGTGGAGCTGAACTAATAGCATGTAGAAAACCTGGTTTAGGGAACGTGGCTCCATCCTGTATGGGTCTGCCACTGAAAGGATAAAGTATTGTCCTAAACAAAATGTGCTTCTCAGCTTTCCTTGCTAAATCAGCCAGGTCTTACCCCACAGTGTTCTCCTGTTGAGCTTTCTGCTGCCCCGACTTTGAATATGTGTTTCTGCACTGATATTAGAGAAACTCACATCAGTGTTTAGGTTAATGTTTAGTGGAGGCCAGTTGGCTTTTTATTCTTAATGGCTTGAAATCAGCTTTCTCTGACAACACTGTTTGGCAGTTTTTCATATTTCTTTAAAATTTTAATTATAACCCATCAAGTCTTAAGCAATTACTTCTGGGGTAGACTCTTGATGAATGTCATAACAAGGTGTTTTAATTTAATGGATCCAGAATAACATCTGTTTCTAATATTTTAAAAGCCAATTTATATGGAAATTCATTTATACACAGTCAGTACACAGAGCCTTGTAAAAATCAAATCAAATTGGAAAATCAAACTACCATGATATAGTAGGTCTTCTGTTAACAAAAGATTTCACTGATATGTAGATTCAGCTGCCACTTGCTAATACCTTAAATAAAGAAGAAAGAAAGTGAAGTTGCTCAATCATGTGCCCATGGACTGTAGCCTACCAGGCTCCTCTGTCCATGGAATTTTCCAGGCAAGAGTACTGGAGTAGGTTGCCATTTCCTTCTCCAGGGGATCTTCCTGACCCAGGGATCGAACCTGGGTCTCCCGCATTGCTGGCAGACACTTAACCATCTGAGCCACAAGGGAAGTACAACACCCTAAATATTGCACCTTAAACAAGATAGCAGTTTATTTCTTTTACTCCTGTAGTTTCCCAGAGCTAGTATGGTCACCTATGACAGGGCCTCCGTTTCCTTCAGTCTTATTGCTCTGTTGGGCCTGATTTCTATTCCTAAGGACACCTTATGGGTCATGATGGCTGCTGGAACTCCAGCTATTAACATCTGGGCTCCAGCAGAAAGGAGCTAGAGGGGTAGAGGAAGGAAGAGGATGGAAGAATACTAAGCTTTTTCCTTTTAAGGAAACTTTTTCCCAGAAGAAGTAGTTCTCTGTCTGTGTTCCACTGGCCAAATATTAGTCAGTGGCAAATATTAGTCATGTGACCATATTTAACAGCCAAGGAAGATAGGAAATGATCTTTTTTTTTTTTTTTCCCCCAGAAGACCCAGCTAAAAACTAAAGATGTTATAAGTGTGGGAAAAGGGGAGGATAGATATTGGAGAAGTGTCACATTGAGAACTTCTTAAAACATGATTTTAACAGATCTTCTGCCTTTTATTGGATATCTAGAAAAGTCAGCTAGTTCTCATAAGTAGATAATATATATAGAAGGACTAGAATAGTGTTTGGCAGAGTAGACAAAATAGGCATAGACATACATTAATGGTAACTGGTTCATTCTACTCGCCAGGTGCACCTGATTTAAGAAGTTGTGGGTCAAGGTGAATTTAATAAGGGACTTTGTAGATTGGAATACAGTCTTTGTAGAATAGTAATCGGAGAAGGCAATGGCACCCCACTCCAGTACACTTGCCTGGAAAATCCCATGGACAGAGTAGCCTGGTAGGCTGCAGTCCATGGGGTCGCTAAGAGTTGGGCACGACTGAGCGACTTCACTTTCACTTTTCACTTTCATGCATTGGAGAAGGAAATGGAAACCCACTCCAGTATTCTTGCCTGGAGAATCCCAGGGAGAGGGGAGCCTGGTGGGCTGCCGTCTCTGGGGTCGCACAGAGTCGGACACGACTGAAGTGACTTAGCAGCAGCAGCAGCAGCAGAATAGTAATAGCAACAGCTAACAGGGACAAGATGTTCCTTGCACTAGGTTTCCAGAAATGCATGAATCTGCAAAGCGGTGTCCTTTGCTTTTCTGTGTAGAAGATAAATGAATAATTACAAGAGCTAGAAATGTGGAATCTTGGGCTCCTCCTGAACCTGCTGAATTAGAACCTTTGCCTGCCTGTTAACAAGATTCCCAGGTGATCCTCATGTATGGGAATCATTTCCCTAGGCAGAGATTCTATCTAAAATTTATTTCTACTAACAGAGCTAGTCCTTCCTCTAAGACTTTGCTTCTTAAAAAATGCCTCTTCTTTGGCCTTATATTAGCCTGGTGCCTGAGATCTGCATTTCTAGCCATCATGCTACAGAAGGGCAGTTGTTTGACAGCTTCTTTATTAAGTTTTTACTAAAGACTCTGATGCTGGGAGAGATTGGGGGCAGGAGGAAAAGGGGACGACCGAGGATGAGATGGCTGGATGGCATCACGGACTCGATGGACGTGAGTCTGAGTGAACTCCGGGAGTTGGTGATGGACAGGGAGGCCTGGCGTGCTGCGATTCATGGGGTCACAAAAGAGTCGGGCAAGACTGAGCGACTGAACTGAACTGAAGGGATGGAAACTCTGCATTCATTCTCCAAAGGTATTTGCATTCAAACAAAGAAAAACTTGCGGAGAAGAAATACAACCCTAATTGTGGCACCTAGTAAGTGTGAAGGGGAGGATCTGAATTCAGTCTCCCTGTGAAGCCGCTCTAAGGCTTTTTTGCATTAATCACGTACACCTGGAAGCCCATGGAACACCGCGTGAAGAGAAAGCTACACAGGAAGGCGATGTTTCAGCAGTATATTTTAGCAACGTGTTTTCTTTTTTTCTTTCTGTCTTTTACATTTGATTTCTTTTCTTTGTTTTTTAGCCGTGCTATCAAGACGAACCAGGACCTTCTCCCAGAAACCCCCTGGACCCACATTTTCTACAATGACTTTTGGGGGACCCTGCTAACCCACAGCGGCAGCCACAAGTCCTACCGGCCCCTCTGCACTCTTTCTTTCCGCCTGAACCATGCCATCGGAGGGCGAATCCCTGGAGCTACCATCTGGTCAACGTGCTGTTGCACGCGGCGGTCACTGGTCTCTTCACAAACTTCTCTAAGATCCTCCTTGGGGACGGGTACTGGACCTTCATGGCTGGCTTGATGTTTGCCTCTCATCCCATCCACACGGAGGCAGTGGCAGGAATTGTGGGCCGGGCTGATGTGGGGGCCAGTTTCTTCTTCCTCCTCTCCTTGCTTTGCTACATGAAACACTGTTCTACAAGAGGCTCCTCAGCCAGGACCTGGGGCTGGTTCCTGGGGACGGGAATGTGCGCCGGATGCAGCATGTTATGGAAGGAGCAAGGAGTCACGGTCCTGGCAGTTTCCGCCGTTTATGATGTCTTTGTCTTTCACAGACTGAAAATGAAACAGATCTTACCCACCATCTACAAAGTAAGTGATTGTTGGGCATGGGCATTGGGTTACTGAGTTCTCTCCCTGCTTGATCCCTTTTCCCCATTTAAAACAAATTATTCCTTTTCAGAGAGAATTTAAAGTAAGTTACTTTTTGATCTTTGGGAGGTGGAAGTGTCCTCTCTGACCTTTCCCTACTAACCTGGGTGTCAGTCTCTGATTATTTTATTTCTCAGGTTTCTTAACTTAGTTTCATGATTTCCAAGAGGAAATCCCCAAGAGGGTAGACGGACAGTTCTGCCTTGTAAAGTATATGCATCTTTATTTATTTATCATTTACTCCTTTATTTCAGTCCAAGTCCTGTAATCCAATAAGTTGCCTGTAATAGGTGTTTGAAAAAATAACACAGCTGATTAGTGAGTGGGATGCTCGACTCTGGAAAGAGGAAATCCTCTGCCATTTGTTAATATTACTTTTCCTAAGCTGACTTTGGAAAACAAACCTCTGTGCTGTGCTCTGGGAAGTCACATTCTTAAATAATGAGTCATATTCACCTTTTCCGTGTTGTAGTGTATAAGAATAGAAGAGTCAAAACAGAAATTGGTTATTATAAGTTCTGCCCTGAGGCCAATTAAGACCTTTGCCTCAGGGTTAATATGTGTTCTTCCGAATTCCCTCAGTGGTTTCAAATGCAGTGTTGTTTGAAGGTCACGGAAGCACTTTTGGATCCCAAGTACTGAAGAAAACTGAGCAGTTTCCTGCTGGTGTGTTAAGGGAATGCCTTGAGTGGACTAGTGCATCTTGAGAAACTGCCTGCTTCCCATCTCCCTATCTTCCCTCCCTCACAATAAGCTCATCCTTGCCTTGCCTTTAAGTAAAAGACTGAACTTGGCCAGTGCCTGCAACCTCAGACATGATTCAGACCAGCTCCTTTATCCTTTCGGATACTCTTCAGCAAGGAGTATAATGGTTTAGGATACTGACCCTGAGAAAACTGTCAAGTGTTGCAGTTTTTACTACTTTTTTCTTCTCAATTCTTAATTTTACTTAAAACCAAATTGGGAAGGCATTGAAGAACAAAATGGAGGGAAATAGAAACATTTATTTTGAAATGACTTTTTTTTTTAAACTTAGGAAGAGTAATTACTGTGTGCTTCTGCTCTATGGGGAAACGAGGTGTTTGCTTAGAACTCAAGTATCAAGTGCTTAATGAAGTTCTTTTGTGATTTCCATTAACTGCTGAAACTTGAGAATCCTCATTTGATTTGGTGCTTTGAAAACAACATAGGTTTGAAAGCCAAGCTCTTAATTTCAAATCAATTTTAAATATTCAGTTAAAGAAATTTAGGGAGAACAATCTTTTTCTTTTTAAAACCACATCATCAACAATAGCAAGTTTTCTTGTACTGGAAATACAAATAGAATAAGTCATGGTCCTTGTCCTTTGTAGGGTGAGAGCTATTTGGGGATGCAGATTGGGTGTTTTAAGACCTTGATAGCCTGTGAAGAACTGTGTTTTTTTCTGCAGAATTTTCATCTTACCATTTCATAAATTAGGAAATTATTTTGATATGTCAGTGTAGGACTTGCTTTTAGGATTTTTGAAGTTCTCTTCTGAGAAATTTTTGGTTCCCTAAGCTTATTTTCCAGAGAAGGCAATGGCAACCCACTCCGTACTCTTGCCTGGAAAATCCCATGGATGGAGGAGCTGGGTAGGCTGCAGTCTATGGGGTCTCAAAGTTGGACACTACTGAGTGACTTCACTTTCCCTTTTCACTTTCATGCATTGGAGAAGGAAATGGCAACCCACTCCACTGTTCTTGCCTGGATAATCCCAGGGCCGGGGAGCCTGGTGGGCTGCCATCTATGGGGTCGCACAGAGTCAGACACGACTGAAGCGACTTAGCAGCAGCAGCAGCAAGCTTATTTTCAAGGATAAAGTTGCTGATAGAGCCCCTTATTATAAACTTGTCTTATGTAATATTTGGGACATATTTATAATAGAAAATTTCTGAAAGTACAGTACAACTGGGCATCCTGTGTTTTATTTGGCAGCCTTACTCATGCTGCTGCTTAAGAAAATGAGAACTGCCACTAGCACAAGGAAAGAAAACTTTTCTTTCCATCTAAGTTCTTTGGTTGCACTAATAATTAAATTGCCACAGGACAGATAAACAGAATTTGCCTGCGGTGCAGGAGACCTGGGTTCGATCCCTGGGTCAGGAAGACCCCCTGGAGAAGGAAATGGCAAACGACTCCAGTATACTTACCTGGAAAATCCCATGGCCAGAGGAGACTGGTGGGCTGCAGTCCACCAGTGGGTCGCAAAGAGTTGGGCACAAAGCTTCCCATCCTATGGGAAAGGACTTAATGCTTTGAATGTCCAGTGTCTTGAGAAGTTCTCAAATGGAAACTTACCCAGGCTGTCTGGTCACCACTGCTTGTGGGCAAGGAAGTTAGTCATGGCAGCAATACCCTTCATCTGATAGTTGCTATCTCAGCTTAGCTTATTCTTTTTTCTTCGGTTTGGCCTTATGGGCTTAATGAGGGCATTTGGATAATAGATTTTATAGATTTGTGAGAATCCTGGAGATGATCTATGCCTGGCCCCTTGTCTCCAGCTGAGGAGCAGAGAACCAGAGATGTGAAGATCACCCAGAAAATGGAATCCTTAGAACTAGAAGACATATTTGTGCTGTCTAGTGATCTTACACTGTAAGGGTATGAAGATGAATACAGAAAGTAGATGACTCCACAGTAGGGAAGGAAATAATAAGCATTGAATCTTAACTTGCACTGAGTGAGTCACCTTAAACTAGTTCAATGACCTGTTTCTTCATGTCAGAATAGAGATGTTCTCCCCTGGAGAAGTTGGGAAGATTATATGAAATTGTATGGTGTTTGTTGTGAACTGCTGATGCTGCTGCTAAGTTGCTTTAGTTGTGTCTGACTCTGTGCGACCCCATAGACGGCAGCCCACCAAGCTCCCCCGGCCCTGGAGTTCTCCAGGCAAGAACACAGGAGTGGGTTGCCATTTCCTTCTCCAATGCATGAAAGTGAAAAGTGAAAGGGAAGTCTCTCAGTCGTGTCCAACTCTTAGCGACCCCATGGACTGCAGCCCACCAGCCTCCTCCATCCATGGGATTTTCCAGGCAGGAGTACTGGAGTGGGGTGCCATTGCCTTCTCCGTTGTTGTGAACTGAATACCCTGTATTTGGAAGGCACTTAATGCATATTAGTTGAAGGGAAAGAAGAAACATCAATGGAAATTATAATTATTTATTTCAAGAAAGAGATGGCCAAACTTTTCCAGTGGTTTGAAAGCATATGAATTAGGAATCAACTGAAGCTGAAGCATGAATATTTAAGCAAAAACTTCCATTTAGAATTTCATGACTATAGAGCTTGTAAACACTAGCATAGATTACATATGGAAGTTATAGAAAAATTTCATATTCTGTCTTTAAAATATATAGATTTCTATGCCTGGGGTGAGTTAGAAGAGACTCTGAAGGAAGTGGATTAAAAGACTTTTCAACCTTAAACGAATACATCTTGAATGTCTTACTAATTAACTCTTCATCAGAGTTATCATAGTTTGCCAGATGAAATAAACTTCCCTGCCTTATTAAAACAGAATTTATATGTAAACAGAAAAACCCAGTGCACAAATGTTTAGCTCTATTATGCAAACCAAAGAACTAGCCAAATGCTCAAAATCTAAAAATGGTGGTCCTCAAGTTGGAAATGATTAAAACTAGAGGGGCAGTCTCTCCATTTTTATCGTTTTGTCAGTAATGTTTTTCTCATAGCAAACACACTCAGCTTCTTGCTTCACGTTTCTTTAGTAATGTCAGATGTTTTGATTCCTTACTTCTTGTCAGATTCAGGTCCTAAAGTCAACGTTTACTAGGATCAGGGAGAAGGAACTGTAGGGACAGGAGTTACATCCCCTCCCTGGGACTTCTCTCCATCCCATCATTGCAATAAGAAAGTACAGGGTTCTGTTTGGGAGAGGTTAAGATTTTTCTAAGACTTCCATCTGGATTTTCTGTGACATCTCCTGTTATTTAATATTGATTACTTATGAACAAATATGCCCTGTTTGGGCCAGGCAGCCTTCTTGGGATAACTGAATTTGGCCAAAATTCTTGGCTGCCATTTTTTGACTGCTCAGGTTCAAGCAAATGATGCCCATGTCCATATGACATGTAAAATTTCTGTAAGGAAATAGTAAGTACTATATGGAGTCGGACACGACTGAAGTGACTTAGCAAGAATACTGTAGATATTTTGTTTAGTATTCAGTAACCATGTATGGGATTCTCAGGTGGCTTAGTGATAAAGAATCCACCTGCAGTGCAGGAGACATGGGTTTGATCCCTGGGTGGGGAAGATCTTCTGGAGAGGAAATGGAAACCCACTCCAGTATTCTTGCCTAGGAAATCCCATGGACAGAGGAGCCTGATGGGCTACAGTCCATGAGGTTGCAAATACTCGGACATGACTAAACGCACACATGGGCACACACACACACACAACCATGTACAGTGTTTATATCTCCTGCACACTGTTCTGAATATGCCACAAATATTAGCACATTTAGCTTAGTAAATGCTTATCAAGAGAATAACATGACTTTTGAAATAATATGGTTGATTATAACATGAAATAATACAGTTTTCAATACTTGGGGAAAAAATTGGAGGATTTGTAAGAGATTAAATATGTGGGCTTCCCAGTGAATTACTGAATTCACACTTAAAGGCTGACTTTTGAAACGGATGTGCCTGCAGTGGCAAGGTGAAATCTTATACCTTCTCCTTTCTACAGTGAGGATTTCATTCCTGATTAGGGAGGTCTGGAAGGTGGGACTGAAAGAGATGCATGTCAGAAAAATGTTGAAAAATAAGTTTTCTTGACTTCTCAACCGACGACTATTTTAGCCTTTCTTAGATGGTTTTCACTTACTTAGCTTTATGTTGTCAAAAAGTAAGGGGGATGGGGAACCCTTGAAAGACACTTAAACTAACCTTGCAAATAAATGCTAGACTTTTATCTGCCCACAAAATATTTTACAAGTCTCCCATGATCCCAGGAGGTACATGGGTAATAAAATCAGTAAAGGCAACATTTTTCTTACTTACCCAACATCAGTCATTGCTTGCCTAGTGGCCATTTTCTGTGCTTATTTAACATCTGTTAACTGTTTTAATGTGGAAATATCTTTTTCCCCCCTTTATTAGCCTCATAATCACTTATTCAGTTACAGGTGGAAAAAAATTAAACAGGAAAGGAAATCTGAAAGTGAGTGTAACAATTCTACTTATAGCCCCAAATAATTTGGAAAAATGAAGCCCTTTGAGTTTGATATTTTAAGACTTTCTCTACAGATGACTGCATTTATTTTACCGTAGTTGCCTTTAAGATATGTGTTATCTGGATAGCCACCTTTTTTTTTCCAAATGAAATCTTGTGGCTTTATTTCATGTAAACAAGATAAAGGCACTATATTACTAGAGAGGGACATGGGAGGCATTGCCACTTTTGAAAAACAAGTCATCTCTGTCCAGCAAAACTTTATTTTAATGCAAAGCCAGATGTGATTGATGGAAGTTGCGTGTGGTGAGCAAGTTTACCTTTATCTTGGGTATTAAGTAAGCTGGGCTCTATAATGGGCTCTATAATCAGACCCACACTAACAAACAGTCGCATATTTCCAAACCATTTACTGGGTGTATTTTGAAAATGGTTTCCCAGGTCGGGAATTACATTCTGTTGAAGGCTTGGGCTCATCACTGTCTGAACACTGAAGACGTTAAATGAGGTGCTTTGGTGCATCAGACTATGTTGTGTGGCTCCCCACATACAGAAGAACCGGTGTATAGCCTGCAGGTATTTGCACATTGGATCCACATGTGCTTTTTTAACTTGATTAGCTGCTTGGATGGCATTAGCAGAATCTGGTATCATTTACAGCTTTGTCCATTTTCTTTCTAGACCAGATTGTGGTTTTACTCAAGATGTGACCCTCATATCCATTGCCCTGAATGAAATAGGATATATTTGCTGATTCTGATTGTCTTTAAGCACCATCTGTGCCACTCTGCTTCAAGTAGTGTTCTTGCTTTCTGAAAATTGTCTTTTCCTTCATTTGTCTTACACTTTGTGAGAATCTAGATATAACAAGAAACTCTGGTTCCGATCACAGTATTTCCTTGCATTATTGAAACTGGAGGGGGTGACTGTTTGTCATGCACTTACAAATGAATTTGGATTTCCTCCCAGTAAACTTGTTGTAGCGTTTAATATTCATGACCTGTAGTACTTGAAAACTTTGAACAGCTGCCAAGACCGCTAACCAGATAATACCACAAATAAAGTCGAGGTTCAGAAATATTTTTCAATCCTAAAAGTCAAAGATTAATAGGGTGTTTTATTCCTGCAGGTTGGCTTCCTCACTCAGCTGATTTGAGATGATTCTGTGTTCTGCTTGCTGTTTAGATTCAAGTCAAGTCATTTAAATTTGGGAAACTGACTCTTCTTGCAAGTTTCTGTGATGCTTGCATTAGAGTGTTAATACCTGGGACAGCGGTCCTATCACAAATTAAGATTATTTTTTTAAAGGTTCATCTTTGTGCAAGGCACTGTGGTAGGTGATGTGAGGAATCTAAGAGGAATCAATAAAATTCTGTTCTTAAGGACATTTGAGAGGAGTAGGAAGTTGAGAGTAGTGCGTGTAGGTGTAGAACTGAAATTCAAGCTGAACAATGGTGAGGCTTGCGGGCCCTTGGAGCCCGAAGGCAGCTGAGAGGACGGGGAGGTAACTTTCAGCTGAGGGGATGGGACACACCTTCTGGGGCAGGGTGTGTCAGCAGGGCACTGAAGGATTGTTTGGATGTAGCTATTTATAATTAGAGAGGTGGGGAAAAGTGGCAAGTGGTGGGTGAGCATTTCCTTGAGGGAAACTCAGAGAAAGTTACTGAGGAGCACTGAGCAGTCCTTTCAGCAGATACATAAAGCCCAGGAACTTGGTAAGATGAATTCAGCAGATACATAAAGCCCAGGAACTTGGTAAGATGAATTAGGAAAGGTGAACTGAGGCAGCTGCTGTGTCTGATGATGTCAGAGCCTTTTAAAATACGATGTGACCCCAGCATTGATGATAGATGATGCACGGTTTTCAAATGTGCCAGCCCTCGGACTGGTCCATGGGAAAAGCCCAAGAAGGTACAGGCCAGCTCTTTCTTGCCTCTTGAGAGAGCTTTCTTTCCTGTTCTCTCCCTGAACCTAGGTCCCTTGGGTGATGAGACTAAGGATCCGACTCAGGAGTGGAGGTTATATCTCATTCTGTGAGTGTGTTTCCTATCAGTGTTTATCTCGTTCTGTAGCATTTAAAGGAAAAGTAGTTATTTTCTGAATAATAATATTGTTTTACTTTTTACTCTGTAATATTTGACATGTTATTATACACTCCTAATGAGAAAAACAGGGAGTCCTTAAGGGCTTTCTCCAATGTCTGCTCTTCCAGCTTTGCTCAATGGTGTTCAGATATTACCATGAATGGCCACAAACACAAAATCCCTCTTTGTTTTGTACTCTCATACAGGAAGAGAGAAAAAAAAATTAAAAGGGTCCTTTTTACAGTATGGAATAAAACACTCTATCAGCACTGAATTTCAGCCAGTTAACTGAGTACCCCGTCAGTGAAAATGACACGCAAATTGGACCTTGTGATGAATAAATAATGAGTCTCATTGAAATCATCTCTGCTGTTCTCATAACACTGTCTGGGATGCGTATTAATCACTTGGTTCAATTTTCGATAACCTGCTGCCTCAGAGGAATCAAATTGACTGACGGGGATCTCGTGATTGTCAGGTTACTCATATTCAGCTGGATTCTGTCAATTTCATGGAAAATGATGTGGTTTGCACAAATTTGAAACCCATTGTTATTGCCTAGAAGTCAGATTCCTGTCTTAAATGCCTGCAACAATGGGAATGGTACTTTAGGATTGATTTCTCAAGTGAAATATAAGCTATAGAAAGCCAGATTTCTGGAGTGCATTAGAGAATCCTTAAAAGGTGTGAGCAGGGTGGGAGGTGGGGTGGATAAAACTGAATGTTAAATTCATTGATCATTGATAATAGGGTAAAGATTGCATGGTATGATAAGTTTTTTTTTTTCAATATCCAACATTATACCTATTGATCACAGTATTCCTTTCTTCAGAAGGAAAATAAGAAATGAAAAGGGAAGAACAGCACTTTCTAATACAAAAGTCTACGATGGTTTGGTGCTATGAAGGTCGACGTGCCCTTGCTCTCAGGGTTTGTCTTTACAACTTTGCATCACCCAGATGGCTCCTGTATGCTCTGTTGGTCTGATTACAACTCTTGCATCAAGTGGAATAGCATGAATTCAGAATTTAATACATGTTTCCTCAGTCATTATGGCCTTCATTAGTGAAGTCAGTGTTTCTGTTCCAGAGGACACTTTCTTTCTTTCTCCACATGTTTATTCATTTCATTTCAGGAAATCAAATAGAACCCAGAGGTCATAATACTTCTCTTTGTTGTAATAAGGGAATCTGCAGCGCCTGCATTTGGGTGTGTGGTTGTCATTTTGCTTATAATTAATGTAAGATTCAAAGAAAACACCAAGGACAACATGAGAAAAATGAAGCACATTTAAAAACAAATAAATGACTTAGTTTTTAGTATGTGAAGAAAATGAAAAATATAGCCACAATTTCCATTATTGTATTATTAAAGATAACCACATACCAAGTACATTTAGTAGTCATTGCTTATATACCACATCATTGTGACAGCTTAGAAGTAATTACATTTTATATATTTAAAAGCAACAAAAACAAACAAAAAAACACCTCAGCATCTTAATTTTGTAAATTTTGAGTCATTATACTTGTTAGCAGTACCAGCCCAGCCTTTTGAGGGCATTATCTTAGTTTTTAATGCACGAGACCCTGAGTCCCTTCCCCTTAGAAAAGGGTGTACTATGCGTGTGCATGGTGTGTGTTCTACCAGAATAAACTGCAGGAATACATATTTATATAATGTTGTCAGATGATATCAGAGCTAGACACGAGTGGTTTGAGTATATTGCTGTAATTTTTATGAAATGGAAAACTCCAAATTACATAGAATTATTTCTCCTAATTTGAAGATTCAGGCAAAAATTACCTGTTCCATTGAGTGATGTTTCGTAAAATCTTGTAACAGTGTGATAAAAAGTTAAATCCACCTAATACTAGGAAAGCAAGTGGTGTTTACTTTGAAGTAGCACTTGGTGATTGGCTAATCGTCTCATGTATAGATCCAGGTAAGAATATTTTAGAAAGGCCTTTGGATTGGATCCTGAAGATTTATATTTAAATGTTGTGACTTTGGATAAATTACTAAATGTACTGAACATCAGTTGCAGGGTCTGTAGAGATGACGGAATATAAAATTTGCCTTGCCAAATTATTACCAGATATGAATATAGTAAATGTGCATTCTCAGTCAGGTTCGTTTTCTGTAGTGGATATCACCATCCTCGACAGCATTTTGTTACATTTCCTTAGCATTTCTGTAAAAGTGAACTTTCTGTCTGTTGTCTTACAGAGCAGTCAGTTGACTTAGCTCTGACTTCTCTAATGGGACGCTGGGTGAAATGTCGATCAAAGTGTTCGCAATCCTCTTCAACAGTGCTGACAATTTAAAGAATATTGAGAAAAAGGCCCTTTTCAAGGAAAATTCTTCTGAACAACTGATTTGATCATTTATCTTTTGTGTGAAAATAAGTACACATGCTCATTCTTTCATTTTTCTCCATTGATAAATCTTACCATCTTTCATAATTTTATAGGCTGATTTTTCCCCTTCAGGCTCAGGATGGTGCTGTTGCTTATGTATCTGGAAGTGGAGGGGATCCAAGCTTTTTCTGGTCTGCTCCCCACAACACCCTGTTTCCTGTATATTTGCTTTCGTAAGGTTTATAGTAAGGAAGATCAGTGCAGTGGCTGCAATAGCTTGCAGCGTTCATCTCATTCTTTGGGGAAAGAGGAAGCACTGTTACCACCTAAGGGTGAATGTGCATCTCTTGCCTCCTCTTGTTCTTCCCTAGCCTGGCAGGCAACACTGTGGCAGCTGATTCTAGAATCTCTTGTAACAAACCTTTTCAGGGAAGCATTGAGGCTGCTTTTCATTGTTATTGCTGTTGTTCCATAGTTTAGTTTATTTCCTTACCTCCTAAGGAGAGCAGAGACGGCAGCATTTTTGTTGTTCAAGCAATACTGTTTTCTGGCTGCTAGAGATTTTATAAAATATTTCAAATGCCTTAACAACATTCAGACCACATTATTTTTACAGGAACTTACTTCCTGGTAACTTGGGCTTGCTGAGAAAAGTCTATAGCTAAAAGTGGTTTTCATTTTATAGGTAAGATTATACTTGCCAGTGGTAAAGAATCTGCCTGCCAGTGCGAGGGACTGCAGGAGACGTGGGTTGGGTCCCTGGGTCCAGAAGATCCCCTGGAGTAGGAAATGGCAATCTGCTCCAATATACTTGTCTAGAAAACTCCATGGACCGAGGAGCCTGACAGGCTGCAGTCCATGAGGTCACAAAGAGACGAACACAACTGAGTACACGTGCATAAGATTGGTTTTGTGTTTGAAAAACCCAATATTTAAGAATATGGTTTAAGTGACAGGTAATGACTAGGGGAGGTAGGGGATGGAGACTGTTTAAGGATTAGGGTTTATTATAGGTTTCCAAACTGGAATGATTGTCAACCTCTCATGGGGAAACTTTTAAATCGGAGATTGTAGGTCCAAACTGGACACTACTGAATAAGGATATTTTCTCTGCTTATTTTTTTTTTAATTTTTATTTTTGAAGTGTAGGGAGGAGCTGGTGGAGAAGTAGAAGGAAAAACTATTTACTTATGTCCTCCTCTCACAGTTTACTGTGCACGGCTTGTGGGATCTTAGTTCTTAGATCTACTTTTTAAAAAATTCCTGCTGTTGTTATCAAATCTAGGTTCATCTCCTTGCCACTCATAAGCCAATAATTCAAGAACCAAGTGTCAGTAGAAAGGAAAAGTGCTTTAATCAGAAAAGCTGGCAATCTGGGGAGAAGATGGACTCCTGTTCAGAGGCCAACTCCGTAGATTCTGCTCAGCTGTGAAAAATTTTAAAGGGAACTAGGGCGGTAGTGGAGAGAGGCTGGTTTTGCATCATTCCTCGTTGTGTGCAGACTATCTGCCTCTCCCTCCAGATGTTATTTTACCCCGCTGTGATCTGCCTGCAGGATTGCTAGAAGGGCTTGGGAGGGTGGCTGTTGGAGGTAGAGAGTTAGTCATTTTTTAACAGCTTAGTTCTTCATTCTTCTCTTTATCTAGGAAAAAAATCAACAGGTTAGACAAGGCAGGATGTGCATTCAGGAGACCATAAGTCAGGGGTGTTAGTTCCAATTGCTTAGTGATCTTATTCCTATAATCATGTTCTTTTAAGGTTAGAGGTTAGAGGACAGCAGAAGTGGGTAAACAGGAAAGGGGTAAAAGAGCTGCATGTCCTGTAATTTTGATGAGGAGCTGGGTCTGACACCCACTGATGTACATTGATAGTCTGATACCCCATACAATATTATGAAACATTGTAAGATTTTCATACAGACACAAGATTTTGTAGTCTGGAAGGGATATTGCTACTGCTAAGTCACTTCAGTCGTGTCCGACTCTGTGCGACCCCATAGACGGCAGCCCACCAGGCTCCCCCGTCCCTGGGATTCTCCAGGCAAGGACACTGGAGTGGGTTGCCATTTCCTTCTCCAATGCATGAAAGTGAAAAGTGAAAGTGAAGTCGCTCAGTCATGTCCGACTCTTTCGACCCCATGGACTGCAGCCCACCAGGCTCCTCCATCCATGTGACTTCCCAGGCAAGAGTACTGGAGTGGGGTGCCATTGTCTATCTATATGCTAACCCATCTCTTTTTGCAGAAATTGGGTCCACAGAAATTATTTGGGTGTACAGTTAACAGTACCTCTTCCTCTGGATCCAGTGCTTTGACCACTGTGCACATTGCTTCATGCCTTTAAGTTATAGAAAAAAACAAAAACTTGTGATTATGAAAATAATTTTGAATTTGCCACTTTAGAGACTTGTAATGGACCACCACCACGTACCATCCCTCAGGTGTGTCATGAATAAGGCTGCCTTCTTATTTCCCCCTAGATACTTTCTCTTTAGCTATGTTAGTAATTCCAGGATTTAAGGCTCCAGCTTGATTTAAGCCCTTCAAATGGAACATACTCTTTTCTTTTTCTTGGCCACACCACATAGCTGTAGAGACCTTATTCCTCCAACCAGGGATGGAACTCATGTCCTCTGCAGTGGAAATGTGGAATCTTAACCACTGGACTGCCAGGGAATTCCCTCAAATGGAACATATACTTTTGTAGCTAACAGAAGCTTAACACAAAGAAACTAAAATCACAGTGTATTTTTTCTTCCTAATTTGATTAATTTCCTTTACTAACAGGATATTATGTTTGGAATAGATTACCCCTCAATAGAAGGATCTTCTGTTTGAGGATACTTGAGCCTGGGATAGGTTTAGAGGTGGAGAAGATGAATACTGGCTTGGCTGTTCTTTGACCTGTTTCAGCTCTCCAAGGCACCACTGTGCAAACTTGGAGCAAGAAAAATTTTAGGCACTAGCAGTAGACTCATCAGCTTAGTGTATCGTTGTTCACCCTGATACTCACAATTCCAGGAATGTTGTAGGATGCCACTCATTTCTTAAAGATGCTGAAAGTTTCTTGTGATCATACAATGTGACTTTAGTTTTCTTTCTGTTGGATGAATATTCAAATGAGTACAGCCCTAATGTCAAAAGAGAGGATAGTCCAAAAATGAAGATACTTCAGAGATAAAATTGCTAGAAAGGAGAAAATGCAGAGATGCCAATTGAAAAATGGGCAGGCTAAGTGAGAAAGGGGCTGAATTTAAGCTGTCAAAGCAGCAGCTGAAAGTTTCTGGTTCTTGGACAGGATAATTTGTAGTCTTTGATTCTCTTGCATTCTGCAGTGTAATCTTCTCTGCATCCCTGCTGACTTCCATATTGTTTAAAGAGGAAGAGAAATACCACATTTAAATTCATTAGCCTTCATTTGCATATACACAGAGCTGGTGGTAATTATGATAACAACCACCATTGATCAAGGCTTACTGTGTGCTAGCAAAGTGTCTTCTATGCATTTCTTTGTTGGATTCTATGAGAGTAGATATTATTTACAGATAAGGAAACTTATAGGAGTGAGGTTTATAAAGTGAAGTAATTTGCCCAAGGATTTCAGAGAGTGCCTAGCTAGGGAAGAAGGGATCTCTTTCCATAGTTAACACCAAAGCTCCTGGTTTGGTTAAAATGGAAAATCCAAATAAGGTGAAAGAATCAGTCATTCTCATATTGTTTGGTCTTGCGAACAGTGCTGTTTACCTATAATAGTGTTAAATACAAGTGATACACACTTCTACATGCAATTATGCATTTTATGGCTGCTAATAATACAAAGATGGATAATATATTATCCCAGTTCCTTTGGGTAGGGGAGAGTCTTGAGTGAAAGAAATTTCTAACAGTGACAACTAAGTAGCTCAGATGATCCAGAATTTTGTTTTTAACTTTTTAAGACTCTGACCCAACAAAAGTCTGTCTAGTCAAAGCTATGGTTTTTCCAGTAGTCATGTATAGATGTGAGAGTTGGACTATAAAGAAAGCTGAGTGCCGAAGAATTGATGCTTTTGAACTGTGGTGTTGGAGAAGACTGGAGAGTCTCTTGGACTGCAAGGAGATCCAAACAGTCCATTCTAAAGGAAATCAGTCCTGAATATTCATTGGAAGGACTGATGCTGAAGCTGAAACTCCAATCTTTGGCCACCTGATGCTAAGAACTGACTTATATTTGAAAAACCTTGATGCTAGGAAAGATTGAAGGCAGGAGGAGAAGGGGACAACAGAGGATGAGATGGCTGGGTGGCATCACCGACTGGATGGACATGAGTTTGAGCAAGCTCCAGGAGTTGGTGACGGACAGGGAAGCCTGGTGTGCTGCATTCCATGGGGTCTCAAAGAGTCAGACACAACTGAGCAACTGAACTGAACTGAAAACCATTTCATGCTTGTGCATTTAATTTGGATTCAGAGTCAATTTCCATTTTTTTCTCCCTCAGTGCCTGTCATGTGACAAGTTTGCTAGATGTTTTCTTATCTTTTCATTTTTTGAAAAACGAGTACCAAGTGTCCTCTAAATATGAGGTGCCTTTTTAGGTGTCAAGGATAAAGTAATGAAGAAAACAGACAAAACTGCTCTCTTGGAATTTATGTGTGTGTGTGTGCTTAGTCATTCCATCATGTCTGACTCTTTGTGACCCTGTGGACTGTAGCCTGCCTGCCAGGCTCCTGTGTCCATGGAATTCTCCAGGCAAGAATACTGAAGTGTGTTGCTATTTCCTCCTCTAGGGGATCTTCGAACCGAACTGAACTGAGGGGATATTCTGACCCAAGGATCAAACCCATGTCTCTTGCATCACCTGTATTGGCCGGCAGATTCTTTACCATGAGCCCCCAGGAATTTTACATTTGCTTTCTAATTTAACTGTCACAGTGACCCTTTGGGGTCATTGTTTGTACCCATTTTACAAGAGACCGAGTGACTCCGCCTGAATTTATTAGCATGCAGTGAAGGTGGATTTCAAAGGCAATGCTAATTCTAAATGCAGTGATCATTTTCAGTACAGATTGTTGTCTTTGTGTTCAAGTAAAACGTAGCCTGATTATTTAAGGTATTATATGAATAGTACTGATTGTGTGTGTGTGTGTGTGTGTGTGTGTGTGTGTATAGATGGGTTAGAAGCTTCCTTGAGAAGAAGTACTGGATACTCTTTTTCTTTTCATCTTCCTATCCCAGAAGAGTAACAGGCATTGAGATACTGATACTCTGAGCTTGGTCATCAACATCACATTCGCCTGCAAGGGCATAGCATGTCCACCATGGGTTTGTCCAATAGGAAAAGTAGTATGTCAAGGCTATATATTGTCACCCTGCTTATTTAACTTATATGCAGAGTGCATCATGAGAAACGCTGGGCTGGAGGAAGTACAAGCAGGAATCAAGATTGCCAGGAGAAATATCAATAACCTCAGATATGCAGATGACACCACCCTTATGGCAGAAAGTGAAGAAGAACTAAAGAGCCTCTTGATGAAAGTGAAAGAGAAGAGTGAAAAAGTTGGCTTAAAGCTCCACATTCAGAAAACAAAGATCATGGCATCCAGTCCCATCACTTCATGGCAGATAGATGGGGAAACAGTGGAAACAGTGTCAGACTTTATTTTTCTAGGTTCCAAAATCACTGCAGATGGTGATTGCAGCCATGAAATTAAAAGACGCTTACTCCTTGGAAGGAAGGTTATAATCAACCTAGACAGCATATTCAAAAGCAGAGACATTACTTTGCCAGCAAAGGTCCATCTAGTCAAGGCTATGGTTTTTCCAGTGGTCATGTATGGATGTGAGAGTTGGACTGTGAAGAAAGCTGAGCCCCGATGAATCGATGCTTTTGAACTGTGGTGTTGGAGAAGACTCTTGAGAGTCCCTTGGACTGCAAGGAGATCAGTCCTGGGTGTTCATTGGAAGGACTAATGTTGAAGCTGAAACTCCAATACTTTGGCCACTTGATGCAAAGAGCTGACTCATTGGAAAGGACACTGATGCTGGGAAAGATTGAGGGCAAGAGGAGAAGGGGATGACAGAGGATGAGATGGGGGAATGATATCATTGACTCAATGGACATGGGTTTGGGTGAACTCTGGGAGTTGGTGATTAACAGGAAGGCCTGTCATGCTGTGCTTAGTGGGGTCTCAAAGAGTCATACACGACTGAGAGACTGAACTGAACAGATTTAAAAGAGAGCCTTGTATATACATCCTTTGAGATTGGGCTGGGTTAGATTTGCTTCTGAGGCTCCTTATGATTTTCTCTCCCTCTTCTATAATGCATAGTGCTTCCCCAAAGCATGCAAAATTGAATTTTCTGGAGTCAGTTCACATTGAAGCATTTGGTTTGACTCTTAAATTCATATTGCTGCATCATTGCTAATCAACCTTATTAATTTATGTGTATAGGCAGTGCATTCCTAATGGCTTTATAAGGGAAAAGATAAGTCTGTGCTAAAGAGTTTGCTTTATAGTTCAGATTAAAAACCTTTTCCTATAAATTTCAGTAGAAATATGATACAGCTTAGAGTGACTAGCAGTGTGGTGCTGCCCAGTGCCTGTGTGTCTTTTGGAGGTCCTACCCTGCACAGCATGTCAGGCCTTACTGAATGTGGATTGTAAAGAGTGTCTTTTAGAATCTGAGATTCCCTCTATTTATATAAAAAAAGAGCTCTAGGTTCCCTGATTCAGTACTCATAACCTTTGAGGCCAGATGTAATTCTGATTTTTAAAAATTATTTTGGAGATAACAGTGTGCATAAACTCTGTATCATGTAACACCACCGACATGGCAGCATTCCAGACTAAGAAACTTTTAGTATTTCTGAAGGGAAATATCTCTGAATATTTACAATAAATGGAATAAAGACTGTAAATAGCCACATGTCAGGTTGGGCTTTTTTGTATTTTCTAACAGTTTTATTGAGGTATCATTTGCATATCATAAAATCAGTTTATTTTTCATGTTGCTTTTGAATGTGTTCACCAAGTTTTGCCACTATTATCATAATCTTAATTCCATATTTTGAAATTAAGAGCGAGAGAGTTTGGGTCTAAAGAGGTAGTGTTGCTTTAACTTCTTTTTTCTTTTTGATTTTCCAAGTTTAACAAAATCTGTAGAAAAAAAGTTCTGACCTCAATCCATGTGGTTTGTTAAGTCTTACAGAGATTCCTGCATCTTTTCACTGGTGTCTTTAACATGCTTGCCTGTCTTATTTATGTTTAACAAATTGGTTGTGGTGTTTGGGTAATCAGGGTGTCTTCTTTGGGGTTATGTTTGGGTCAGAATGTTTGGATCCTTATTTTGTTTTTTCAAAATTATGATAAATTGTAGGTCCCTACACAAATGTAATTTTCTGCAGTAAGGATCTGACATCGGTATTTGATAGCTTTCTTGGCTGTGTGTTTAGTACTTGCAGCTCTTGGTTCTTGAATGAGTAACAGTTGCTTATAGTGTAAATAGGAATCTGAGTACTTTGTAGTCTTTTTCACATATTTGCCTCTTGTTGTGTATTACAGATGTCTTACACATGCAGAAGTAATTGTGTTGTGTTTAAGTACATATTGTTGACTTATATTTAGCTGTGTCCAGGGATTTTTTTCAAAGTGTAAAGGTGCTTTTAAAATCTAAGATAGACTCAATTTCCATTCCTTAACTTTTTAAAAAAAGGAAACATATTTTTAGACAAACTAAACATATTTAAAGTTGGAAAAGAATTTGGAGTCTTTCTTTACCCCTTTAAAGAAATGGCCATCTTTAAAATATGTCCCAGCTTATTCCCTAGAGGTAGATTTACTTTTGAGCAGTTTTAAAAGAGCAATAACATAGTTAATTATGGGAGAAAGATTCTATAAAAATTTAATATGCCATTAAGACATTTGCTGATTTACATCAGATTTATATAAAGGTTGTTTGAAGGTACACCTTTGCATGCAGCTGGTGGCCTTTTTCCAGGTTAATTACATTCGAGCCTCTGAAAAATGTTAGACATTTGAGAGAAGTTGTGATTTCAGAGATAAAGGGAACACGCTGTGAAAAGCATGGTCATGTGGCATGATGACATAAATACTGCACTTCTAATCAAGAGGCCTGGGTTCTCACAGTTTCTGCCACTACCTGCTTGTGTAATTGTGGACAAGTAATTTAACCTCTCCAGCGCTTATTTCCAAATATGGAAGTTTCTGGGGATGCTTCAAAAACCAAATTATATAATGTTATTTTTAATCATAATTAAAAATTATTTCATTATAAATCTTTTAAAAAGTAAGATGATAAACTTTGTCTTTGAAATAATCTGATTGGAAAGATGGAATCATTTTGCCAATGAAGTCCTTCATTCATTCCCAGAACAGAAGAGTAGATCCTCAAGTACTTAGAATAATATTTTTTGAGGACCGAGTATTTATTGCAAACTGAAGTGGGCTCTATGTTTTCTTTCACATTTCAGAGAAATCTGCTTTAAATTATCTTCATATCTCCCTTTGATTATGATGGTTTGAAGTTATCTTTTTCATTATCTTCTAAACCCAAATACTTGATTTTCTTCAATGGATTCTCCCAGAAGTCCATTATATTTTCTATTTCTTAATTTCCTATTCTAGCCTATGTAATTGTTTCCTTATGTCATTTTACATGAGCTGTGCTGTCATTTTAGGCATGTAATTAGAAGTTGACTTTGATCCGTTTTCCATACAAGGAAAATAGCATGTTTTCTTGAAATACCAAATTGAACTTGCTATTCTCTGTAGGGGAATAGAAAAAGGAAAAAAAAAAAGCCTAAACAAAATATTATTGTCAAGTGTCAAACAGTGGTTTGAGAACTCTCCATATTGAATCCTCTGTCTCAGAGCCTCTGTAAAGGCTCATATTGACCCTTTACAAACAGTATAAAGGGTCAGGTAGGAAACGTTTGCTGTCATGTGGATTCCATGACAACGGTTTAACTCTGTGGGATTACTGAAAACAACTGCATGTCTGTGTTCTAGTAAAACTTTATCTGAGAAACAGGTGGGCACTAGATTTGGCCAGTTTGCTGACTTTATAGCTTGCTGACTTTATTTAGTGCCTTAGTTGATATACACATCCATGTGAATTAAGTCATACATGCTCTCCATAGAGGCTAAGTTTGAGATAATATCTTTACAGTAGCATCATTTATTCAGTTTCCTATATGCATTTTACAAAGGACCTTCGCATCCATTTTTATCTGCTTCTTTAATACTTCTGTCAAGAGGATATAAATATTCTTCTGTTACAGTGGTGAAATCTAGAGTGGTGGAATTTGCCTAAGGTGACCCTGAGAACACAAGTCCTTTCCTCTCGTTTTCTGCTCTGCATTTTATCTGAGTACCAGTGAGCTCACCATGCAGGTATCTCCAATCCTGCTCTGTATTAGTCGACTCTCCTTTACCCTAAAGTTTGAAAGTATATTCAAGTCCAAATTTAGCACTTCTACTATTCTCTGGATACCAGATTCATTCAAAATAATCATGCAAAGTAAACTTTGGTAACAATTCCCCACAAAGGAAGCCCGAGTAAGCAGAAAGCAGTTTCCAAGAATAACCAGCTCTAGAAGTTCATCACAGCTGTAAAAATATATCTTCAGTACAAATTTAGCTTGTAATAGAAGGATACTTGAATTTTTTTTCATCTTCCTTTTTTTTTGCAAATATTAAGAAAGAGATGCTGAGGGTATTTATTTATTCCTCTTTATACAAAGGCCAGGCATTCTTATTATGAAGGGAATCTATCACTGAAACAAAAAACAAAAACAAAAACAACTGAGAAGTAAATGCCAGTTGAGGGGTAGTGGAAAGGTTGACAATATTACTGTGTTATAACTTTCATCCTGTCTTTTTGAAAATTGGCCATTTCCTTCTGTTTGAATGAGGCCTGCTGTGCTAAGTCGATTCAGTCGTATCCAGCTCTTGGCAGCCCCATGGTTGTAGCCCATGAGCTCCTCTGTCCATGGAATTCTTCAGACAATCCTCCAGACTACTGGAGTGCTGTTTCCTTCTCCGGGGGATCTTCCTGACCCAGGGATTGAACCTGCAACTCTTACATCTCTTGCATTGACAGGTGTGTTCTTTACCACGAGTGCCACTGGGAAAGTCTTGTTTGAATGAAGAGCACTTGGCAATCAAACATCTCCAGAAGTATTGATTGAGTTTTCCAAGATAACTAAATCTGTAAGGATCCACATGAATTTGGCATCTCTTTCCCTTTCTTTCAAACTCATCAAGCCACAATCTTCAGTTTTGAATGTTGTAAAAATATTACATTTTGTTAGTAAGTATTATTTAAGGGTTTTTTTAAAGTGCAATTTTACATTTGGCCATTTTTAAAGTTATTTCAAATTTTTTGGCAATGATTTGTAATATTTTCCTCCTTAACTTACTGAGACAACTGGTTGCATGAAGGAATGAATAAATAAAGCCTGCTGTTTTAAATGGTGGCCTGATCTGGGAATTCTGATTTTACCTCTTTGTGTCTCAGTTCAGTTCAGTTCAGTCGCTCCGTCGTGTCCGATTCTTTGCGACCCCATGAATCGCAGCATGCCAGTCCTCCCTGTCCATCACCAACTCCCAGAGTTCACTCAGACTCACGTCCATCGAGTCAGTGATGCCATCCAGCCATCTCATCCTCAGTCGTCCCCTTTTCCTGCCCCTAATCCCTCCCAGCATCAGGGTCTTTTCTAATGAGTCAACTCTTCGCATGAGGTGGCCAAAGTACTGGAGTTTCAGCTTTAGCATCATTCCTTCCAAAGAAATCCCAGGGTTGATCTCCTTCAGAATGGACTGGTTGGATCTCCTTGCAGTCCAAGGGACTCTCAAGTCTCTTCTCCAACACCACGGTTCAAAAGCATCAATTCTTTGGCGCTCAGCCTTCTTCACTGTCCAACTCTCACATCCATACATGACCACAGGAAAAACCATGGCCTTTACTAGACGGACCTTAGTCGGCAAAGTAATGTCTCTGCTTTGTGTCTTGGAACACCTCAAATTGAGGATTTTTTGAAGATTCAGTGAGTTCATATGTAGAAATTTCTGAATGCCTAGTACACGCTAAATGCTCCATTAATGTGCAGTGGTTTTATTTTTTATCCATTTTAAGATGGTTACTCTTCTCTGAGAATTGGCCAATTTTAAAATACATGCCATAAATATCATACGAATGGTTGTTCCTCTTATTTTATATACTTTTTAGAAGTCAGAGTTCATTAGAGAATTTCAGTAAGTTTGAATATTCTGATACTGTTATCTAACATTGCAAAGATTAGTCCATTTTTATATTTATTAATCATTAGATTTTCACTTTGTACAACACTAAACTAGGAAATGACTGCATTTTTTTTTTAAACAGGGATGTTTAGAAATGAGATTAAAAACAACTTTCTCCCTAAGACAATAGTATCCAGTTACTGAGAGGTATGCAGTTACATAGAAGTTTCTCACATGTCACAATAGCATCCTTTTGAAGGAACTAATGTAGCTGTTTCATGAATGTCCATCCTTCATATCTGTAATGTCTTACATTTGTCCAGTGTTATAACTTTTTTACAAACTTTTCTAACACCTCAGCTCATCTCCTGAAGACCTTGGGAAAGGAATGGGCTTTTTAAGGCTCTTCATTTAGAGCTGATGGTGCCCAGAGGTTTCCTGTCATCTGATTACTGTCATCTTGTTAGGTGAACTTGCACGTCTAATGGTTAAAAGTCTTCTGCCTCCTTTTCTTTCTGTCTCTCCCTCTCCTTTTTTCTTTTAAGGTACTATATTCCTCTCCTATTCTTCACTGATTACAAAGAGACCTAAAGACTAGGAACTGCCCTGGCTTCATGTTTCAAGTATATTTAAAAAATATATTTGAACTTTCTTCCTCAGTAAGCAAGATAAGTTTTATTAGCTACAGGGACTTTTAAATGCTGTATCATTGTTCTAACCCCTAAGTCAATACAGCACCCACCAGGAAAAGTAAATGATTTGTTAAAGAAGATTTGGACAGTGACATAAACTATGTAAGTTAGAGAAGTGGGGGCTGCATCATCACCTAGCCATGTGGACTTCAAAAAATGTTAGGGTAAAGGCTGCTGCTGCTGCTGCTGCTAAGTCACTTCAGTTGTGTCTGACTCTGTGCGACCCTACAGACGGCAGCCCACCAGGCTCCCCTGTCCCTGGGATTCTCCAGGCAAGAGCACTGGAGTGGGTTGCCATTTCCTTCTCCAATGCATGAAAGTGAAAAGGGAAAGTGACGTCGCCCGACTCTTAGCGACCCCATGAACTACAGCCTACCAGGCTCCTCTGTCCATGGGATTTTCCAGGCAAGAATACTGAGTGGGGTGCCATTAGGGTAAAGGACCCCCCTCTCTATATTGTCTTTTATAGGTATGTAGACTAGAGAGATCTGATCATTGTATCAAGATTCTGCTGTATGTAAAACCACCCTCATATCTGCCCTCCAGCTCCCTTCTAGACTGCTGTCTTGCTTCCTTATTCTTTCGTTCATTTTTCGTTCATTTGCTCAATCATTCATGTGCCTACTCATCTATCTAGTGTCGAGTGCCTGCCTCGTGTCAGGTGTAGGTTCAGTTACTATGGATATATTTACTTTAGTGAAGTAAACAGACACACCCTACCCTCTAGAAGCTTATATTTCTGTGGGAGCAGTGAGATTTATTTCTGATAATCATTAAGATTATATGTGTTTAGTGTCACTGTGGGCCTTAGCACCTTCAGACTTGACCTTTACAATCTTTCATATATGGTACAAGTTTATAAAACTGAAGAGCTTTGAGAAGGCAGGGATTAACGTAACCTGGAGAAGTTGGGAATGTCTTGTGGAATCTAAGCTGGAGGTGAAAAAGAACATTTAGGATAGTGGTACCATTAGGTAGATGGATGCAAAATGGCTTCATACATAGAGTAATGAGGCTGATAACTCTGGATAATTTTGAAGTTTATATAGTAAAGGTGGCCTAGATTTTGAATAGCTTTGAATACTAGGTCAAAAACACTGGAGTCTATTCCTGAATTATTGTAGATTCTTGTTGAAGAGTGAAGCAAAGCGATCACATTCCATGCCATAAACCCAAAGACAGATGAAATTTCTGATCTCAAACTTGATCAGATAGCTCTGTGTTCTTGGTGAGCACATTTAAACTCAGTGGGCATCCATTTCCTCATGAAGAAGTAAACACTGAGATAAATCTCGAGTTTTGGGATTTTACAAATAGATATCTCTGATCTCTAGGCCTGTTCTAGCATTTGCCCATCTGTGGCTTTTTGAGCTTCTCTTGTGGAATTGAATGGTCTTTCATGTTGGATATCACTTAGAGGTTGGAGAGGGTGAGAGCAGTTAAAGAACCTGGTGCTGAAGGACTGGAGGTAGAGGTTGCAAAATGGGAACTGTGTGGTTTGGTGGGGGCTGGGGTAGGACATGGCACCCTGGACTTTTAAAGGACATAACTTGGAGTGTTAGTCCTTCTATGCATTAGCTCTGGGATTCTGGGCAACCTATTTCATCTGAGTTTCACCAACCCTTTTGTAAAATACAAATTCACAAAGTTTACAAACAAGGTTTTAGAAAGAATTCTTGAGATAATATATGTAAAAACATTCTGTGTAATGTTTACTAAACCTTCATAATTAGTGTTACTCCTCCTAATAAATGATTACTCCCACACTCCAGTGAAATATAATGACAGACTAGAATGTTGTTTTCTGGGCATTGCTCTCTTTACTAGATGCTGGGACCTCATCTGAGAGGGATAAAATGACTTAACAGGTGTTTGAATTCATTAGGCAATCACACACAATTCTCTTTCCTTGTAATATCTGGTCTCTCACAGAAAAATAGAATGGAGCTTAATTTGTAGTCATGTTAGCATATCATTTGGATGACCTGAATTTGTTTCGATTATTGAAGGAACAAGATACATGGGTAGATTTGAGATATGGCCCAGAGTAGAACAGAAATGATTTTTTGAGAAATTTGATCCTCACTGTAAAAGTTCTGGGATATTTAGGAGTTCTTACAGAACCTATTCAAGAATGGAATTTCCTGGTACTCCTTAAAAGGGAATATTTGAGTCACAGAGGCTAAATAAAGACTCAAGTGTATCCTGTAATTTTTATTATTTTATAGCTATCAAAATTTATAGCACAGTGTTATGATTTTTCATCTTTGGGTTTTGTTAATGTTTGATTTGCCCATGGCAATGGTTGCATGAGTTTTCTACACTTCTAAGCATTGCTGGTGTCTATTGCCATGTTGAAGGTGCCTAACACATCACATTATGAGGGAACAGGGACTAGTGCATTTAAACAAGGGCTGGTTAAATATGGAATAACAAGCCAGAGCGTTCCAGTCAGATATTTAACCAATCACTTCCTTCCCCTTCGCTTCATCTAGACTTACTGAGTGCCAGTCACACACCTGGAAAAAACTTCTTGCTTGCCTCCCAGTAGGGTTCTCAGGGCCAGGAGCCAATCAAAATGATTGACAGTTTAGCCCAGGAGCATCCACTAAACCACAACTATTAAAGCAGACAAAATTCCCGTAAGACAAATGCTTTTTTGGATGTAATCCAGTGATAATAATTATTAAAACAAGTTGTCTTATCTTATGAGTTAACTTGAAAAGAGAAGTGGATGCAGGGTGAATTGCAAAATGTTTGCACATGTAACTTCAGTTTATTTAATTTTAAATAATTAGGGCATGGCATTGATTAGTGCTAATTGGAGTTGTGTTGGGCTGAAAGAATTATCCAAAATATGTTTTGAAGACTCAGAGATTTTTGCAGTAATTCTTACTTAAATATAGGAGTTATTAAAATTAATATTACTAAAATCAAAGATCTATATCTTAAAAAATACTAGATTTTAACCCAGTTTGAAATGGTTAGCAATATTATTCTTCAATGATAGCTACAAAAGCTGGACATTGCTAAAAAGGGAAGATTAATGGGGAGAGTTTTAATGGTCCTCAAAATAGGTATTTAATAAATGCAGATTTTTTTTCAAACTAACTTAAAGTCAGATCAAACTTTTGGGTTGTATTAAAGTCTTATTCAAGTGGGAGACAAATACTGCAGTGGTTACATAGGTTTCACAGTTGTCAAATTCCTGTCTGTCTCCAAATCTCGTGAAGTTGGCTATGTACTTTCTGAAGCACCTCAGTTCACATATACAATCTTTAAAAATCAGTGTAGGATTAAAATTTAATTTCAAATCTCACAATAAAAGAGGGGAAAAAAGAAATTAGATGGATAGCATTTACACAAAGATTTCATCTGTTTAGATTGGTAGCTGCTACCAAAAGGCTCCCAAAATTGCATTTTGCCAAGTTGCTTCTGGCAAGAAGACATACTTGGAGAGGCCATCAGAACAGAACTTGAACGAAAAACTTGCTTGTATTTTCATCTGTTCCCAAACATCTGGCTCATGGCCACTTGGCATCTATATCAATCATTTCTGTGTCTGCATAATATGAAACATGCAACTAGTTTATTATTCATAAAGTAAGTATAATTCGAGGGTAGCCCTTTTGATGATTAATTTCAGCTAATAAAGGTATGCATTTAAAAATGCTTATTTGATGGTACAAATATTGGTGCTCTTAGAAAAGCCATCCTCTTTATTTATAATAAGTATTGCCATCTAGGTTTACTATTTCCAGAAGAAATTCTTTTTTAGAGTAATAAGATGCATAGATGTGAGAGATGACTCTTCAGTTCAGTCGCTCAGTCATGTCTGACTCTTTGTGACCCCATGAACCGCAGCACGCCAGGCCTCCTTGTCCATCACCAACTCTCAGAGTCCAACCAAACCCTTGTCCATCGAATTGGTGATGCCATCCAACCATCTCATCCTGTGTCATCCTCTTCTCCTCCTGCCCTCAATTTTTCCCAGCATCAGGGTCCTTTCCAATGAGTCAGCTCTTCGCATCGGGTGGCCAAAGTATTGGAGTTTCAGCTTCAACATCAGTCCTTCCAAAAAACATTCAGGACTGATTTCTTTTAGAATGGACTGGTTGGATCTCCTTGCAGTCCAAGGGACTTTCAAGAGTCTTCTGCAACACCACAGTTCAAAAGCATCAATTCTTCGATGCTCAGCTTTCTTCACAGTCCAACTCTCACATCCATACATGACCACTGAGAAAACCATAGCCTTGACTAGACGGACCTTTGTTGGCAAAGTAATGTCTCTGCTTTTTAATATGCTGTCTAGGTTGGTCATAACTTTCCTTCCAAGGAATGAGTGTCTTTTAATTTCCTGGCTGCAGTCACCATTTGCAGTGATTTTGAGAACTCAAGGTATAGTTTTTCTTTTTGCTTACATCACTCATTCTTAGACTCAATTTTTGGTTTAAGGTATTTTCGAACAACTAGCCTTAGGTTACTGCTGACATCACTACTTTGCGCTCCTCACATCTCTTTCTGTAGTCAATGGAAGAAACCAAATTGTCCACCCAAAAAAGATTTGAAAGTAGAGTTGTTTTGTTCTATAATAGAGTCTAGTAACTATAACTTTGCTTCCTACTCTGATCACATGAAAATCTGGCATGTGTTTGCTTATTCTGTTTGTCTTTAGGCAGAGGTGAAGGGAAGGAGAGATGATGATGTGCGTTCTTGCTTAGTAAGCTCAGAGTGTTCTACTCAAGTGTTCTTATTGAAGATTCCAGTTCTGTTTAATTCTGTTCTGAATGACTAATAATTATTATGTCTTAAGTTTGTGTCAGAGTATTGTCTGGGAATTTCTGAATGGTTTGTAATCACCACATATTGAGAGAATTTGAAAAATTGATGGATGTTTTCCCAGGTGAAAATTTTCTTTCAAAGACTCTAATTACTCTACCTATTTCCCAATCAAAAAAAGAATATTATTTTATATCAGTGAGCATTTTGAAATTACAGACAAAGTCCACCTGAGGATTGTATAGATAAAGAGCTACATTTTTAACCTTGAGAATGAGTAAATGATCACTTGTTCATTTAGACATTGAATTTACTCTTCGTATCTAGCAGAAGATAAGTGTAATTATAGAATGGGAACACATTTCCATGCCAAGACATTAAGCATTAAAATTATGCTTATTAATGAAAACCTACCTATAAAGGTATGTGTGTTTTTTGTTTATATACATATAAAATCTTTATTTTCTTATTGGTGTCTTTTGTATCTTCGTAGGAAAACTCCCACATGCATTAAATAGCTGTCTATTCTCTTTGAGAGAAGACTGCTTATCTTGGCCTCCCCACTGAGTGAAGTCTCATTATAATTTGTCTCTTTATGTTTCCAAAATGCTGGCTCACATGCTTACCTCATTAATGAGACTGGGACGCATCTCATAATGGCTGGTTTGTGGCACTGAAGCCACACAGAGTTAAAAGAATGTTGCCCTTTAATCCATTGGCACAGGAAATGCATTTGCAGTACAGTTACCACTTGAGAGATCGATAGAAAAAGAGTTCCTTTTCCCAATTCTGTTAATTTTGAGCACTTTTATTTTCTTTTTGATTTCTCCCCCTGTTGTGATTCATCTTAAAATATAGGGAAAGGAGTTTAGTAAGAACCCAAAGTGTTTTGATAGTCAGAGAGGTGTCTTCTTTGGTTTAAAGCATTTTTTGTTTCTTAGGTCACGAGGCTATTTTCTTCACATATTTTCTTCATAAAGGCTGGATTGTTTCATAGCTAACCTGATTTGACCATAGCACACTGCCTGGTGGGAAGCGTTAAACCTCTTATTTTAAGCTAAACAAGATTACTCTGAAGGCTGGCATTAAGGGGGTAGCTTTTAGTGTAATGGTTTAGGGGCTGTGGCACACTCGTGGAGTTTCAGTAATTGAACTCTTTGGGTACTTCAGTTTCCAATAGTTAGCTCTGGAAGCAGCTCGCCATGGGTGCACAAGGAATTGCTAACTGCTTAATTTCCCCATGTTAGCTTAATGAGGAAGAATGGGTCACCATGCCAACCAAAACACCCTAGCCATGGGTTTAGAAGCGTCCTTCCCAGGATATTTGCTTCTCTTTTGGAGGTTTCTAGTAAAACAAAAGCTGTGGAATGCCAGACGAAACACAAAACAGGATTTGAAATCAGTATATCATCTCTCATACAGTCTGTATAATCAACTGTGAATATTTAACCTGAATTCAGTGGTCATTTACTTCATTCTTTTATACTGTCCTTTTAATTTTGAAGACATGTAAAATGTTAACCGACATTTATGTTGACGTTAATTTTTCAGTTAATATTTCTTGGCTCGTAGATATTGACCCATCAGAGGCCATCTATTTAATTTCATTTGGTTTCTGGCAACTCTTACTCTAGTAACAATCATTCTTTAGAATAGACTTTATTTTTTAAGACAGTTTTATGTTTACGGAAAAATTGAGTAGAAAAGAGTTCTCATATAGTCAAATATAGTTTTGCCTGTTATTGACAGTTTACACTAGTGTAGTCTATTGTTACAATTAATTAAGCAATGCTGATACATGCTATAAAGTTCATTGTTTATTCAGATTTCCTTCATTTTTTCTTTATGCCCTTTTTTTTTTCTGTTTCAGGATGCCGTTTAGGATAGCTCATTACATTTATTTGTCATGTCTTCGTCAGCTCCTCTTGGTTTTGACCGTTTTGCAAAACTTCACTTTTGATAAACTTGACAATTTTGAGGATTCCTAGTCAGGTAGTTGGTAAAATGTTCTCCATTGGAATTGGCTTGATGTTGTTCACATGATTAGACTGGATTTTTTGAGTTTGAAAGGAAGCACACAGATAAAGTGACATTTTCATCACAGAATATCAGAAATGAAGGGTACATTCTATCAATGTGATTTATTACTGTTCAGGTTGACCTTGATCATTTGGCTGAGATAGTGGTTTTCAAGTTTCTCTTGTAAAGTTATATTCCCTCTTGTTCCCATTTTCTCATATCATTTTATTATATCATTTGTCAGTATAGACTCATGGATATTTTATACTTTAGATTATAACCTGATACTACTTTACATCTTTTATTGCTCAGATTGTCTGGCTTTGGCCAGGGGAGCTCTTTAAGCATGCTCCTGTGTCCCTTTGACCCTTTGCTGTATCCTGTTGTGTGTGTGTGTGTGTGTGTGTGTTTGTTGAGCACTTTCTTACTTTCTAGCACTAGAAGGTTCTCCAGGCTCACCGTCTATATTTCCTGGCCCAGGCCGAAAATCAGTACATTGCTCCAAAGAACCTTGGTTCTGCTTATTGGAAAATGGTATTTGAAATCAATATGTGAACACTAGGTAACACCTTTTAAGCAATAACTAAAACAAAATTTTAAGTAAAATTAAGGAGTTTTCAACTATACTTAAATGAAAGAACAACAGATGATCATCTTAGATTTTTTTCTCTTTATGTCACATTTGAAAATAATTTTTAATGTCCATTTTCTCCAATGTTAGCTAGTATCACATGAAGACATATCACATGAAGAGAAAATTTCAAATAAGCTATAGTTGTGATTGAAATTTTAAAAATCCTGTTTCTGGTTGCTTTTTATTACCAAATTAATCCAAATATGTTTGATTTTAAACTTTGGATAAATATCATGTGTTATTCCATGTATCAAATACATGATATGCTTTGAAACTCTTTGGATTTGTATATGGCCATACTCTGCCCTTCATGAAAATCTTGTTCGATAAGTTGTAATCTTGTCTAAAAAGTCTGTACGTTTTAATCAGTGAATTTTAATCTTTATCTGATTTTATGAAGCTGCTCAATATTTGCCTGGATATAAGGAATACTTTCTAATACATGGCCAAGCTTCACAGAAAGTATTATGGTATATTATAGAGTCAGCTTGAATAAATGAAAAAATTCCTTATAATATAAAGTGTTAAGTATCTTGCTAACATATTTTTTTTTCATGTACTAACATTTTTTTAATGCTCTCAGTTTTTGAATTCTTTCCTCACAAAGACTGGATGAACCCACCCATTGAACCTCTTTATAATTTTGAAATATCAAATATTAAAATTATTTTATCTTGTCTGTTAGTTGCTATAGAAAAAAGTTTCTAATGTTGTATATAGGGTAATTATTAATAAGGAAAGCAATTTTTTCTTTGAAGGGAAACAGAACTACCCTGACAACTTGATTATGACAAAACTGATTAATCTCAGAATATATTCTAGAAAAAAAATTCCAATTATACTTTTAGCCATACATTCCTTCTTGTCATGTAATCAGAAAAGTCTGTTTTTATATTAATGTTTTGGGGTGAGTCCCCAGTGAGAACTATTTCAGAAAGGAGAACAGCGAGGAGAAATCCTGTATTGTTGATATAACAAAAGCTTATGACTTCAGTGATGAATGGTGGATTCAAAATAGAGGATGCTCAACTTTTGTTATGTCTGTATAGTCTTTTTCTCTCAGTTATTTTTATAACTTTCAGATACTGATTTTTATCTACTTTATTATTACCACGCTACTATCATTGCCAAGGGCTTAATTTGGAATTAAATGAGCCTTAGCTTAAGTAATTTATTTTCATTAGTTTGCCAAAAAGTGAGTCTCATGATGGTTTTAATACTCTAAAGCAGAATGTTTACATTTTTCTTTCATTGAGTCTGAAACAATTCTTTTCAGTTTCCTTTTTGTCTCACAAAATGTGAGAGCAGAAGGCAGTATTGGAGCTGCCATCATGAATGGTAGTTTTCCTTGAACAATATAGAGGGGAGCAGTTGTAATTGAATTTTGCTTTTCTCTTATATTATTTCATTAGTCAAAGACTCCCATGGGGGGGAAATCACTGTATGGCTTCTATAAAGACATCAACACTAGTTTATGTGGCAGGGTCTTCTCATCAGCTTTGCCTTCATATTTCAGGTGATGTGTGGGAAAGAGTTTGATATTTTATGATAAATTTCTCATTATTTAGTTAAGCTCTAGCTACATCCTTTTATTCCATTAGTATCCAAAGACGAGAGATAAAATTGTCAGCTATGAATTTTATATTCTTCCCTGATTTCCATTCTGTGATTTCCTATTTGACAATTCCAGAAAAATCTCTAAAATTTTGTGATTAGAAATACATAATTCTTTAAAATGAAATGGAGGTTAGATCTGGTTTCTCTTTTTATGTTAAAGGAGTATTTTAAAAAAAGAACATATTTGAATTTGTAGAGAAATTAGGCTTTCATGAAGCAGATTTATATCATTCTGTAAGTAGATAGTAAATTAAACCATGAAAGAACCCTGTCCATTCAATAACTGACATAAAATATGTTTGCTGAGAATTTTTTTAGGGATCTAGTCATTTTCCCATTTTTAATTCTACTTTTGGAATGAAATTGTAGTCAGAACAGTGTTCCTCCAGAACATATGTCATTGCTTTTTGTTCTTCATGGAGAGAGATTGAGACAGGCAAAAAATGTTATGACATAGAGGTGACAAGGCCAACTTTCTGTATATGATGATAACCAAGCTATTTTAAAATAGCCTTGGAGTTGTGCAATATTGTTTAATTTATAGCCCTTCATAAGGGATTAGGAAGAGGATTTAGCATAACAAGATTCAAAATGTGTGAGATGATAGGTTTAAATAGACTTTCGGTTTGAGGGTCAGAGTTAGTTTAAGAATAATTTATTTGAATACCTACAAACGTCAGAGTGTATATTAACTTCTGGGAATTCAAAGATATGTCAGTTATTTTACCCCAGATATAAAAGAGTCGGGTAACATTATCATAATTTTGTATGCCAGCTAGGGTGTATTGTGAAATTAAGAGATTTTCTAGGAAAATTAGGGTAAAGATTACAAAATAATTATAGATAGATTAAATGGGGACATGGAAAAGATCTTTTAATTAAGGAAATTAAAATAGCTACCTTAATTACTGAATATAGAAAATTATAGTACTAACACATCAGATACTTAAGTGCCTGTAACCAGAATTTAAATTTGTTAACATTATTTGTATATTTCAAAGCAGAAAAATTCTCTTTTAAACTCAAGAAATATAAGTTTAGGCATAACAGATCTTTGGACCTTTTGTTTTTTGTAATAAATTTTGAGGGGCTATGAATAAATAGCAACTACTCAGAAATTTGAAGCTACCTTTTTTTCTTACTCAT
Organism: Aepyceros melampus; assembly: GCA_006408695.1. NCBI lineage: Eukaryota > Metazoa > Chordata > Mammalia > Artiodactyla > Bovidae > Aepyceros > Aepyceros melampus. Next base: position 62,924 of record SJXQ01010294.1, read on the forward strand.
CAGGCCATCTCCCTGCCTTATCCTGTCCCAGATATTTCATCATCTTATGTTTGGTTTAATTGTTTCTAGACTTGGAAAAAATAAACAAACCAACAAAAAACCTTTACAAACGTATGTATGCATTTGTGAAAAAACAGTATTATTACCTGAATGGCTAATATGATTTTATAATATGCATATTTTACACAATGATTTTTCACTAGCTATGTTACTATAAAATGATTTGTTTGCCTTAATTGCTATATAGTATTTTTCATGTTGATATATATTTACATAATATGTGAAGTGAAAGTGAAGTCGCTCAGTCATGTCCGACTCTTTGCAACCCCATGGACTGTAGCCTACCAGGCTCCCCCCTCCATGGGATTCTCCAGGCAAAGTACTGGAGTGGGTTGCTGTTTCCTTCTCCAGGGGATCTTCCAGACCCAGGAATCGAACCCCGTGTCCCACATTCCAGGCAGACTCTTTTTTTGTGAAAAAACAGTATTATTACCTGAATGGCTAATATGATTTTATAATATGCATATTTTACACAATGATTTTTCACTAGCTATGTTACTATAAAATGATTTGTTTGCCTTAATTGCTATATAGTATTTTTCATGTTGATATATATTTACATAATATGTGAAGTGAAAGTGAAGTCGCTCAGTCATGTCCGACTCTTTGCAACCCCATGGACTGTAGCCTACCAGGCTCCCCCCTCCATGGGATTCTCCAGGCAAAGTACTGGAGTGGGTTGCTGTTTCCTTCTCCAGGGGATCTTCCAGACCCAGGAATCGAACCCCGGTGTCCCACATTCCAGGCAGACTCTTTAACCTCTGAGCCACCAGGGAAGCCCCAAGAAGAAAGGCTTCCCTGACCGGGAATGGAACCTGGGACACGGCGGTGAGAGCGCCGAATCCTAACCAGTAGACCACGGGGAGCGTCAGGGCTCGGCCCCCGCCTGCCCCTGCTGAACCCAGCCCCTCTGTAGCTATAGAGATTACATATATGCTTTTCCTTTTAATTACATTATAGATTAGATCATATGATCATTACCATAATTTATTTTCATATTGATGTAATGAAGTTTTTAGTTCTTTCCTTATTTTTGCTTTTATTAACAATGCTTCATTAGATGACATTATAGTCTTATTTAAGAGGTTTTATTAAAGAGTATGTAACTAAATTCAGATGACCAAATGATAGGGAATATGAATTATTTAATTTCCCTAAACACTTCCAAATTTCCCACCCAGTTTGCACAATTTTATGTTTTTTCCCCAGTGTGTGGTAGTTCTCATTTCAGCACAATTTCAGGGACTTTAATATCCATTCTTTTTTTTTTTTTTGCTTAAGTTTATTTGAAATATGTTCTTTCCACTTCAGCTTTCACTGATTTGTGAGATTGAGCATCTTTTCAAATATTTGTTGATCTCTTTTCTCTGAATTTCATGTCTGTAGTTTCACATCTGTATTTACTATTGGATTATTTGCTTTTTTGTGGTATATATTTTAGAAGACTTTTTTTTTTTTCTCTGAGAACAAATCCTTTGTCTTCTGTATGTTGCAACAAGAATTGAATATTTCAACCCTGAATTCTGCTTATTTCAAAGATCTCAATTTCTCTGTAGCCTGACCTTCATGGCACTCATTTATTACACTAGGAATTCAATTTGTCCCAGAGCCTGAAAGGAAGCATTATTTACATTTCATTATGGTTCCTTCATTTAGCATGTGAGGAAAATATGCCTTAGACTTTGTGAATGAAAGCTAGAGTCCAACAGTATTTTCAGTGGTAATAATAAGTGTTAGACTTGAACAAACATTCGATGATTCTCAACCTTGCCTGTGTTATAATCTCCTGTGGAGAGTTTATGCTAGAGCATCAGTATTTTTAAAAGCTCACAGCTGATACTGATCATCCTTTGGGTTTGAAAACTACCATTGAAGTCTCTATGATCCTTCTCCTTCCAAAGTATTTTTCTAGACAAAGTAGAATATGTGAAGCTCCAAGAATACATGCGCTCTCATTTCTTCTTACAAGTGTATATCCAGCACATAAAAGAAGAGTGTCTGTCACATAAAGAAGCCTTATTAAAGTCTTGAATGAACCAATTAGCCTTTTTTTTTTTAAATTGCAATCATTTTACAATGCTCTCAGTCATAGGTTATACCCAGATCATGTTTAAATTTCCCAGAATTTAGAATCTCATCTTCTGTATGTGGTGTTTTACCAGTTTTGACTTTCAAGTCTAAGGGGGCAGCTTATCAGAATTCTCATCCCTTATCTTGGGAATACCTGTGTTGAATCATTTTGCTGCCCCACTTGGAGAACAAAACAGTGCAGAGGTGCTGAGGCTCCTAGTTGTAGCTCAATCAAAACTGTTAACTTAATCCATAAATCAGAGTTTAGCGACCAAAATCAAGAAAGAAAAGCTTTCTGTCTCCACAGGATTAGTGAATATGAGGTTAGAAGAGAGACTGGGTTTTTATCACAGTCCCATTCTTATAAATGATAATTTAAACAAAATTCTATGAGAAGCCATTAAAGAGACTTGAAAGTCACAATTTCAATCTTTGGCTACAACTTTTTATAGTATGAACCTACCTCAAGGCTTTAGAAATTCTTCCACTTATAAAATTTTAGCCTTAATTGCCTTTAACCTATTAGCTCAGTTTTGCTTCCGTAGTGTCATTTATTTAGCCCATGTAGATTTTGCCATTATGGGAGAATGAACATACGGAATGTCTCACTTCAGAACCTTTGGGTGTCTTGATCCTGGTATTATGTCAGTTGTTTAGCTTAGAGACTGTACATGAAAATGTTTTAAAATGTAAAATATGTTAACGCACATTTTATTTTTCAGGCTTTCTCATTTTTCTCATTTTCTCAGCACTTAGCCTATGGGTTCCCAGGTAGTTCAATGGTAAAAATCTGCTTGCCAATGCAGGAGACACAGGAGATGTGAGTTTGATCCCTGGTTGGGAAAGATCCCATGGAGAAGAAAATGGCAACCCTCTCCAGTATTCTTGCCGGGATAATTCCATGGACAGAGAAGCTTGGTGGGCTACAGCCCATGGGGTCGCAAAGAGTCAGATGAGACTGAGCCTGCAGGCAGCCTTCTTATATAATATTTATCATTGAATTGTCTTCATTACTCACATCTTTATTTTGTAGTTGAGTGTATTGATATTTTCTTCCATCATAATTAAGACTAGAATCACTTAATCATATCTTAATTCTTAATGTTTTATTTTTATAATATTTTATTAAATTTAATATACTTTTATTAAAAATTAATGATAGTTTTGCCTTATGGCATTTCTATAAGAATCAAATTATATAATTATTAAAGCTAATTTATGATTATATAATTATAATCATAATTATGTAATCTTTAAGGCTAATTTATGCTGAAGTTGAAGCTCCATTACTTTGGTCATGTGATGCGAAGGTCTGACTCATTTGAAAAGACCCCGATGCTGGGAAATATTAAAGACAGGAGGAGAAGGGAACGATGAAGGATGAGATGGTTAGAGGCATTGCTGACTCAATGGACACGAGTTTGAGCAAGCTCTGGGAATTGGTGATGGACAGGGAAACATGGCTTGCTGCAGTCCATGGGCTTGAAAAGAGCAGGACATGACTGAGGACTGAACTGAACTGAAGACCAACTTATTCTGGAGTTTCATGACCAGCAAAGAAACCTGGTTACACTTCCCTCCCCATGTAATTCTCTTACTCCCTTACTTTTCTTGCCTGACTATAGCTGTTTTTGTAATGCCTTCTTCCTCTCCTCATCTTTCTGCTTACCCCCACCAGAAGATACTGTGGTAGAATGGCCCTAGTTATACTTAGAGGACTTGGTTAATACTCAGTTACAAAAAGGACTTTTGGTACAAATTCCAAGTTGAATTATTGTCCCAGGTCTGTCTTCTTTATGATAAATTGGTACCTTGCCTCATTTGTCTTTGCCAAATATGTTTCTCCTTTGTGTAATCTAAGGCTACTCAATTATGTGATTGATCTAACAAATTATTACAACTTTTATGGTTTTGTGAGTTTTCTCCCTTAAAATCAAGAAATTTTAGAACTTTTACTGGATGGAATTTTAGAGGAGCAAAGGAGTAGTTTGTAGAAGTTATCCTTAGATAAAAGTGTGTCTTCAAACATTGGCTTTTGCTAGGACAGACCTAAAATGGAAAGATTGGTAGCTAATGAGCACATTACTCCCCCATCATTAAAAATTCTATTTAGCATTACATAAATTAATTTTGAGCAGGACTCTGCCACAAATGTTTTAACACTTGTTAAACAGTTAATTTTAGGCAGTTAATTCTATGAATTTAGCATTAATGTGTGTGTATGTTAGTCGCTCAGTCATGTCTGACTCTTTGCAACCCTGTAGACTGTAGTCCACCAGACTCCTCTACTCATGGGATTTCCCAGAGTACTGGAGTGGGTTGCCATTTTTTTTCTCCATGGGATCTTCCCCACCCAGGGATTGAACCTGGGTCTCCTGCATTTTAGACAGATTCTTTATGGACTGAGCCACCAGGGAATGATCTGACATTAATGAAAAATTTCCACTTTGGAGAGTTTGAGTTTGAGGTACCTAATGTATCTTTGACTGTGCCCAGTAGGCAGTTGGGTAAATGGCTATGAAGATGAAGAAAAGTTAGGATGATGTCATTAGTATTTAATAGCAATTGGTAATATCATGATCCTTGCTGACATAGGTTCAGAGTAGAGATGGAGCAGATGATCCCGGCTGAGTTCTGTGGCTTCTAGCACGTAGAGCTGGGTTGAATGAGAGACAGTCAGAGGGGAGAGTTCAGTGATGGATGCATCATACAATAAGACACTATTTTCATAGAACTTGTACATGCTCAAAATACATTGCTTTGTGGACTAGGATTCTTTCTTTTTTGGGGAGGGATGTAATTGACATTTAACATTGAATTAGTTTTAAGTATACTACCTGATGATCTGATATATGTATATATTGCAAAATGAATACCACAGCTAATGTCCATCACCACAAACACAGAAATTTCTGGTTTTTTCTTGTGATAACATTTAAGATGTATTCTCTTAGCAACTTTCAAATATGCAATACAATGTTTTTAACTACCATCTCCATGCTATATATTACATCTCCAGAACTTATTTATCTTGTAACTGGACATTTTTTTTTTAACCTTTTGACTATTTTTACCCCTTCACCCATTTTGGCTGTCCTCCCAACCCCTGCATCTGGCAATCCCAGTCTGTCTTTATCTACAAGTTCAGTTTTTTTTTTTTTTTTTAATATTCCACCTACTAGTGAGGTCATACAGTGTTTGTTCTTCTCTGTCTAACTTATTTCACTTAGCATAATGCCTTCAGGGTCTCTTGTTGCTATTGACAGAACTTATAGTTTAATGGTCGAGTAATACTCCATTGTAAATATATAGCACGTTTGCTTTATCCATGCATTCATTGATGGACACTTAGGTTGTTTCTGTGTCTTGGCTGTTGTAAATAATGTTGCAGTAAATAGTGATCATGGGTGGATAGGTATCTTTTCTAGATAGAGATTTCATTTTCTTTGGACGGATGTCCAGAAGTGGAATTACTGAATCGTATGGTAGTTCTATTTTTAATTTTTTGAGAGGCCTCCGCAGTGTTTTCTGTAGTGGCTGCACCACTTTGCATTCCCATCAAAAGTGCAAAAGTGTTCCTTTTTCTTCACTTTCTCACCAACACTTGCTATTTCTTCTCTGGTTGATAATAGCCCTTCTTACAGTTGTGAAGTGATATCTCATTGTGATTTTGATTTGCATTTCCCTGAGGGTAAGTGATATTGACACCTTCTCCTATTACCTGTTGGTTATCTGTAAATCTTCCCTGGAAAAATGTCTGTTCAGATCTTCTGTCCATTTTTAAAAGATTGTTGTTTTTTTCTCTTAAGTTATGTGAGTTCTTTATATATTTTGTACATTAACCCCTTACCAGATACATGACTTGCAAATATTATCTCACATTTTTAGTGGTTTGCCTTTTTGTTTGATGGTTTCCTTTGCTGTGCAGAAGCTTTTTATTTGATGTAGTCCACTTGTTTATTTTTGCTTTTGTTACCTTTTATAGGTTGTTTTTTAAGCTAAATATTTGGCATATTCTTTGTATGGTTCCAGGCACCTTTCTGAATGTCTTTGAGGAAGACAGTTTTATATAGTGCCAGAATGTGTGCACTCATTCTGTGGGATCTCAGTAAGAGATCACATTAGCAGTGAATCATTAAAATTGGGAAATGGTGTCAGCTCTTCTCCCTTTCCCACTGCCTCTTCAGAACTTAAATTGAGGTCACTAAATTCTTATCTGGGTTGAAAGAGTTTGCCAGAAATTTCTTATTAACAGTGATACCCTTTGGCCTTCCTCCCTCAGTTTTGTCTTTTTATTAAAGTCATTTTACTTTTAAAGTTATCATTGACATGAACATTTTAGGATTCATGAGGAGTCTTATTAGATGTTTATTATCACTGATGTCACTGAGAGCACCAGATAGTAGATGAAAGCCCAGTGTATAAATTCTGCAGAGAGATCAAGATAGTTAAACAGGGACTGGCACAGACATACCACAGTTCCCCTTATTATATGAAAGTATTTGTTCCTGTGAAACCTTTTTGTAGGCTGAAATAGCATAAAGCAAATAAGCTATATTACCTTAGGAAACATCTTGGTAGCAGATGTACAAAATAAATGGAGATGAAGTGCAGATGGTCCCTGAAACACTTTAAAGCCCTGGCAGCTTGACGCTGAGTGTAGTTCCTGGGGAAAACGCTTGGTGATTCCACTCTCACTGTTTGGGGTATGCACTGCCTCTCTCAATGCTCCCTGCAAAAACAAATGCTGAAACTGTTTTCACTTTTCACCTTTTTTTGTCAAAGTGAAAATCCTCTTTGCATTTTTGTTGTTGTTGCTAATGAGAATAGGTACTAATTTAGGTCTTTTGTAAAAGCAAAGTGGCATTAAGTGGACATTTGAAAATCAGGGTATACCTGTAGCTAAATCCTCTTTTTCCTTTGAGCCATGCAGAATCCTGTCAATGTCATGGTTTTTGGCAAGCCTGCTCTTTGTTTTCTCCAGAATCTAAACTATAAAATGAAAGAAGACATTTATTAGATGTCTACTATATTCCATATACAGTGCTGAGTACTTTATATTGTGGTCTCATTTTGACCTAATACCAGTTGGGGGAGGGAAATATTTTCAACCCATTTTATAGAGGTCAAGAAATTGAAGCTCTGGTTACTGGTGTTTAGCGAGAAACAAGAGGAAAAGATACTCATGAAAAATTGTATACAGAATTGGATTCCATAGTCAATTTTTTAAAGCTTATAGGAGCCGTAAGCATGTTTAAAGGAGATAGAAACAAAGTCATGTATTTGAAACCTAATACTCTGTTTTTAATTGTCCATTTAAAGATACTTTTCATTTTTAAATGATGTTCCTGTGCGGTATTGATGATGATCTTAATTTTTTCCCCCTCTCTTTTGGTTTCAGAGGAAGAACTTGTCTCTTTTTCTCAGCATTAGTTTGTTAACTTTATGGGGAACTTCCCTTTTGGGTGCCCGTTTATACTGGATGGGAAACAAACCACCAAGCTTTTCCAACTCTGACAATCCAGCTGCTGATTCGGACAGCCTCCTGGCTCGCACGCTCACCTTCTTCTACTTGCCAACCAAGAACCTTTGGCTGTTGCTATGCCCAGATACCCTCAGTTTTGATTGGTCAATGGACGCCGTGCCTCTGCTCAAAACAATTTCTGATTGGAGAAACTTACACACTGTGGCCTTCTATACTGGACTCCTCCTCCTTGCCTACTATGGTTTGAAGAGCCCAAGCATAGAAGAGAATGCAACGGGAAATTTGTAACAAATGGCAAGCAGAATGCAAATGGACATAGCTGCCATTCAGAGGTGGAGTACGGGAACTCAGAGATTAAACCCAGCTTTGCATCCAAAGTAGAAAATGGCATTAGAAACAATGCATCGCAGAGAACACAGCTTCCTTCTACGGAGAACATAGTTGTTCTGTCTTTATCTTTGTTAATAATACCCTTTGTTCCTGCCACGAACCTGTTTTTCTATGTCGGCTTTGTAATTGCAGAGCGAGTATTGTATATTCCTAGTATGGGCTTCTGCCTCCTCATTACAGTGGGTGCCAGAGCCCTTTATGTCAAAGTCCAAAAGAGGTTTCTCAAGAGCTTGATTTTTTATGCTACAGCTGCATTAATTGTTTTCTATGGACTCAAGACGGCAATCAGGAACGGAGACTGGCAGAATGAGGAAATGCTGTATAGGTCAGGGATAAAAGTAAACCCAGCGAAAGGTAATATTTTATTTTATGCTTTTACCTGGATGGTTTACTCTTTCTGCCTTTTTATGTCTTTTCTTCTTCCTTTTTAACAGTGTTAAGAAAGAAGAGGTTCTTGTAATACCTTCTTGAACATTTTTTTTTTTTTTAAGAGATAAGCAATGTGACCATTTTAGAGACTACCATTGTTCCGTATTTGGAATAGGGAAGTGTTTTCCTAAGTTCTTGACTATACTTTTCCAGAGGAGTTAGAGCTCCTATTGTGTAAAAATATTGACTGTCATCAGAATTTAGAAAAATGCTTGATTTCCACACTTTAAAATAGTGATATGGACATCATCTCTTTTCATCATGTAATAAAAGTCAGATTATCTCACTTAAATACAGTTTAGCTCTTCTGTTTTCCAATAATCGCCTGAGGAAATACCACAAAGCTTATACTGACATTTTTAAAAGATTTGGAGATAAGGCTACCTCTGAATCTTGGCATCGTGTCTGTAGGTGTCAGTGTGTGCGTGTGTAAGCGTTGAGTCATCCTTAGTTTTGCAGAGGCTAAATATCTGGATGTTGCCAAGCAGTTTGTGCATTCTCATTTGGGAGTAAGTCCTTAAGTCACTTAAGGAAATATACTTTTTACTGTACAATGAGAAGATTGAGCATATTTTTCATGATTGCTTGTGATTTAGAAAATTATTTAGCAAATCTCAAAATCTATTGCTAGAGTAGAAAGTAGCCTTTAAAGTGTAAATGAATAGTCAAAAGCTGTTAATTCAGTGATTTCTCTGGTTTAGGCAAGGAAATGATGACAGAAGCTAGAGAGCAGTTGAATGAAAATAAGTGTACATTTTAAGTACAAAAATATATCATAGTAAATAGTGCCAGAGTCTTGTTCTTCATAAGCTATTTTTTTGTGATTTATCCTTTAAATTATGTCAGCTTGCATAGTGTTTGAATTGGGCTTTTCTACTTTTTCCAGCACATTTCTCTTCCAGTATTCAAATACTGAATGTGTGAGACTATTCCTAATGAATGGAATGGCCTGCTGATACATATCAGGATATTTATCCAAATATCTAGATGTCCCACAAACAACTCTGGCATTTCTATCTGATTACCAATTTAGAGTTCTTGAACAACTTACTCATTTCTTTAAGACAAGGGACTAATTGTTGTTACTTAAAATGTTTAATAGATTGCAGAGACTTTAATAGGAGCAGAAACATTAAAATTGAGCTGATACATAACATAGACTTCTTCAGTTCTCATGGAAAACTCTTTACCATGTGGCTTTTTACATAGTGAGCACTGTACAATTTATTGAATGTCTGCACCTGAATCTTGCTGTAAAAATTTTTGCAATCCATTCTTATAGAATGCTTTTCGGCTAGTTTTTCTTCACTGGTACATGAGAATATATAAAACATGGTTAGGTTGCCAGTTTATTTTCCTGCTGTTTAAAAGAGATACACTGTAAGGAATTAAAAGAAAACCCCAGCATATTTCATCACAGGGTTGTTTGAAGGATTTATTAAATGTATTGGTTAAGTTTCAGGTTAAGCTAGTAACAAAGAGGCAAGATACAGTGGCTGAAAGAAGATAGAATCGTTATTGTTTCATAACAGTCTGAGCCTGTGTAGTCCAGAGCTGATAGGATGGCGCCGTGGGTCCCCTGGATCTGTGCGCCTTTGCTTTTGTTGCTTGCCGTCTCAGTGGGGTCACCCTGTCCAAGTGGTCCAAGATGGCTCAGTGTCACTTCAGCACTTTAGCTAACAGGAGGAGGGACAGAAGGGACAAATGTGGGCGTTCCCATTCTCTTTAAGAGCATATCACAGAAATTGCCATCCCATGCTCGCTCCCAGACTCTGGGCTACAGCTCACTACAAAGAAGGCTGGGAGATATTTTCTTTATTCTGGGAATCCAAGCACCCTGCCACACTGTATTGCTCTTGAAGAAGAGCAGGGCCGATCCTGAGATGCTACTATAAGTAGCAGTCTCTGTCCCAGGGTAGGTGAAAAAATTCCCAAATATTTTCCAGCATTAGCTACTATACTGTTGACAGTTATGATTCCAACTTTATTGAAATTATTTTGGTCACATGGTTAAAATGATTGGTCGTTTCTTCATCCATCTGTTCATGCAGTAAAACAGTTATTAAGCATGTCTCATATATTTCCGTGTCTCCTACTACTTAAGTGTGATAGTATTTAGGTACTCCAAATATTATTAGTTAAATGACTGTACAGCTGACCAGTAGTATAAATCCTCTGAGACATCAAAAACTGAATCCTGAACAATCCCTTTCCCGACCTGTACTCCAGCCAAGTGCTTTACCATCTCAGTTGATAGCAACTGCATTTTCTCAAAAGCTTTGCCCAATGTTAGGAGTCATCTATATCTGCTCTTCTTATTTTCTACCCTACATCCATTTCATCAGCAAATCCCCTCTGTTCTGTCTTCAAAAATATATCCAGAACTTGACCATGTATTACCATCTCCACTGCTACCATCATGCCCCAAGTCACCACCATCTTTTATGAGATTATTACTAAAAGTCTATAGTGAAATCTCCCTGCTTCCATTTCCTTGCCTTTTAGCATGCTTTGTGAGAGTCAGACATGATGTTATCAGGTATTAATAATGGGAATTTAGGTAAAAAAGGCTTAGTGTGAGTTTTAATGTTAATCTGACCCTGAGTTGGGCTTGAGTTGAATGTTTGCTGTAGATGGAGGCATTGTATTTCCCTGGTTTCCTTTTCTCTTCTATAGTCTTTGGATTTTAGCTCAAACTTGGAGTCTGTATTTTGCATCTCTTTCTCCTGTAAATTAACCATTTTTATACTGAAGCCCTGCTGGTATGTTGCTTAAATGTTCAGTTCAGTCGCGCAGTCGTGTCCGACTNCACTGCCACCGTTCCCGACCCTCAACGTAGGATAGCTCCTCTAGGCCCTCCTGGGCCCGCCCAGCCACCACTCCTCGGGTTTCTCCTCCAGGCCGCCGGCCCTGGCCTCGGGCGTGGGTGGCTTGTCTCAGCTGCCTCTCCTGGCCTGCTTAAATGTAGGAGAAGGAATGTGTCCTCTTTTTTGGTGATTGAATCTTAGTGTCTCTGGGCTGTCACCTTTATGAGAGTTTCTTAACTTTCCTTCTCTCTCCTTGTTGGGACAGGAAAGCCAGAGGGGATGGGAGGGAGAGGAGTGCCTGTCCCCCACAGCCCTGGGAAACAGCTGTGGTAAAGCTGCTTCCCTGGAGGCGAGACCTTTGTTATGAAGGAGGATCATTTCATAAAAGTTCTTTTTCTCCTTCTCCGAAGGCCTGTTTCTTGGCTTTTCAATGCAAGAAGCTGGGAGTCCCTGGGCCCTGAATTAAAACCCACAAAAGAGTTGGATGCTAGATGCCTCTAAGATTAGGGGCTCCAGAAGTTTCTTACTCTCACTTAAGCTCCACCACATTCAGCCTTCAGCAGGTTACTGAAGGTTAACCAGCTTATTCCTATCAGTTTCTCCTCCAGGTAATCTCATCTCTTTGCAACTGGATTTTCCTTGAGTTTGCCATTTGTTTAGCACATTCTTGTTGTAAGAATGGGAGTGAGGAGTTTCAAGCTTTTTATGCATCTGAGTTGAACCCCTGCTTCCATTTTTCCATCCTTAGCATCGACCTTTCATCAGCAGCGCTAATGTGGTGTTCACTGCTCCCAGTGCTCCACTGGCACCCATTTCTCTCCAACTCAGAAGCACACAGGCAGAGAGACTGGACACTAGTCTCCCAGCTTTGCCCTCGCTTGCTTCACTCCAGCCCTACTGGCCCATATGTTGTGCCTTCTCTCTGCCAGGGAAACCCTGGCCTCAGACCTTTGGCACTTGTTACTGCTTTTTCTTGGAATGTGTTTCCTGAGATGGTCTCCCTCAACTCCTTTAGGTCTTCGGTGCAACGTTGCATTATCAGTAAGGTGCTTAATGTCAAATTGTCTGCTCTTTGTAAAATTGCAGCTACCCTCTGCTTCTGCTTTGTCTAGCATTCCCTGTCCTCTTTCCATACTTTGTTTTTCCCATGACATTTAGGATCATTTGACAGACTATATTTTCCTTATTTCTGTGTTAATTGTTTGAATGTGTTGTTCAGTGTGCAGTATAATGCATGACACAAGAAGACAAGGAGTTTTGAGGTTTTTATTAATGCTATGTACGTAGCTACTAGGATAGTGCCCAGAAGAGAGAGGGGTTTTTTTGAGTGAATACACTGATGAATAAATGTTAGTCGTAATCCTCCTCCTTAAAAATTTTTAGAACTTATTTAGAGATAAGATGTATGTTTATTAAGGGAAATGAAAGTGTAAAATATGTTGTTGATGTACCACATCCTTGTTACCAAGTCCAAGCTCACTCTGCTCACCACACGAAAGGCCAATAAATCCGAGAGAGGAGGTGTTGAGGCAAGGAAGAGACTTTAATTGGGGAGCCAGCTGACCTAGAAGATGGCAGGCAAGCACCTCTAAATAATCATCTTTTCAGGGCCTGGTTGCCAAGTTCTCTCATAGATCAGAGATGGAGAGGAGGGGAGGAAACAAAGTAAAAAGATTGTTCAGTCCTTGAAAATGTCCTTCACAGGTGGTTGACTCAGGTTATCTCCCTGAGGCAGGCCATTATGTATGTTTATAATAACGAAAAAAGGGTTGAAGTCATAGAAGCAAATCTAGTGTAAATTTAAAATTAACCCTCCCTATTCCATACTAAGGCATGTTTCATTATAAGAGGGATAGAATTGGGAGTGGAGTTAGTTTTGGACTCCTTGAGTCCCTTCTGTGACATATGCTTCCATTTTGATACAAGGCAAAACTTTTAAAATCCAGATTCCTGATTTTTTTCTATTTATAACATGCTAATAAGTATTCTGGCTCCAGTGAGTTCCTTAGCAATTATGAGACTGGTAGTCATCTTTAAGAGGTTTTTCTTAGTCTGTGATGTTATTTGAGCCTAGCCAAAGATTAGAAATGCTTTAAAGCCAGTCTTATGTTAACGTGTTTGAGATTACAGTTATTTCATTGAGTTAGTTTTTTTTTTTTTTTTCCTTTGAAAGCCTTTGCAAATTTTGGAGTACTTCAGTCTACTATTACTTCAACAGAATATGATTTTAAGCCTCATGAAGCATTATACATGAAAGCTGCTGCCTTCAGTAATGGGTTGTACAGACAGCTGCCAGTCATTAACTGATTGGATGCAAATAATGATGAGTAGAGCCTGTCATATAGTGAGTGTGTTGCTAATTTATGGTTTAAATCTGGATAGTAGAGAAATGATAGCTGATTTGGACTACGTAAACCACAAGTCTTATCTCATTATGTGGTTGATAATGTCAGGAAAAAATACTAGACATAGTTGATTGCTGTAGTTTGCTCATTTGCAATAACTCTTTGCATTTTTGTGCTTACGAAGGAGGAAATTTTCTTTGACTGCTTTAAGCAAGCTCATTACTTAATGAACAAGTCAATATATTTGTATTATTTAAATATAATAATATTTAAAAGTTTTTTTTTTTTTAGTGTGTGTTTAAAGCACTGTGTTTTATATACTATATTGATAAGTATTTGCTTGGAAAAGGCATTTCTTAATTCATTACACAGTGGTTAAATGTATGACTTTTCTTTCTTGGCCTCTGGCCTTATCTAAATTCCCATGTGTCTTTGGCTCTTACAGAATTTGGCACCATTGATTTCTGCTACTAGGGCTTTCAAGGCACACTACACAATTTGACTATCTTTCTCTCATTTCCACAGCTGTCTCATGTATGGTTTTGCCTCCTCTTAAAATTTATTCATTCTGCAAGGTTCTATCCAAAGTGTGCCTTCATTTTCATTTCTGTATAGAATCCAGAACACTACTTGGGATATATTAGTATGGAGTCAGTAAATGTGTCATTGAATTTCCAAGTTACTTTCCCCGTGTCTGTGGGACTCCTCCATCTTGGTGATTTGTCTACATCTCAAACGCATCACCAGTTTTCCCTAAACCACCTATTTGCTGACTTCCTTATTAATTACTGCATAAGCAGAGACTAACAAAATTGTTATAGATAAACAGATCAGTGAACTCATATACATAAAAAAGGATGATAATGATAGCATAGGGGCAGCATATTTAGTGTACTAAAAGGCATTTACAGTTTTTCAAGTTATAAATTAAAAATGAAATCAGCTTTTTAGAATGGTTGGTTTATTAACTCTATAGCAATTTGCCTTACAAAACATGACTGATTTTTTTGTTTGGAAACAATTTCTGAAAATACTTAGGATTAATTAAGTAGGATTTATCCAAGGAAAATTTAGCATGATAAGATTTATTTTAATGCTCTTTTCTGATGTAAATATGTAAAATGACCACATATTTGAAGTTATAAAGGTGATTATTCACACATCCTACTGCTGCTGCTAAGTTGCTTCAGTCATGTCCGACTCTGCGACCCCATAGATAGCAGCTCACCTATGTTTCCTACATTCAGTCCCTCCTTATGCAGATAACAAATATTGTCCATTTAGATGTAGAAAAACAAAAATTAAATAGTTGTTTCAGCTGTGCAACATTTGACAGTTTTTCTTTTTTCCTAGATTTCTGTGAAATTGATAGTTCTATGTCAGCTTCACATGGTTTCAGATTTCAAGAAACAAAATATGTGCAAGGAATATCATTTTATATAGGAAAAAATTCATAATTTAAGTGAAATCTAAACCACCAAGTCATGTGAAACTTGACTAATTCACTGTGGATTTTATGGTCTAAGTTTTTGATTACCTCTAATTGACTGTCTTCTTTAACTGTGGTATGTTGCAATTAACCAGCTAACTTTGAGAATGTGTAATGAATCTTACTATATTTCTTAGATAATTTGTCAAGTTACAATACTTCTGAGGTAAGATGAGAAAATTTCAGAGGTTCAGATTTTTATGAAAAATAAAATTTAGCAGTTACGAAGGAATACCAGTATAATATTTTATAACACTGGCTATCTTGATTAAAAAGCTATGAAATACAAATTTTCATTTTTGACAGAAAGATGTGGTAGGAGATGCTAGCAAAAAGTTCCCTAAAAGGCTGATTGAGAGAAAAACAATACAAAGTGGAATAAGGTTTCCATAGGGTAAAGAAATTCTGTGTTTCCTCTTCTGCTGCTGCTTTTTTTAAGTGATGTAGGATTCTGTTATTTTCTGTTGACCAATCATGATACAGTTATTGTACTAAACAAAAATCACAGTAGTAGAAGATATTTATTAGTTTTCACAATCAGTAGCCAGACAAAGAATCAGTCAGTTCAGTCGCGCAGTCGTGTCTGACTCTTTGCGACCCCATGAATCGCAGCACGCCAGGCCTCCCTGTCCATCACCAACTCCCGGAGTTCACTCAGACTCACGTCCATTGAGTCCATGATGCCATCCAGCCATCTCATCCTCGGTCATCCCTTTCTCCTCCTGCCCCCAATCCCTCCCAGCATCAGGGTCTTTTCCAATGAGTCAACTCTTCGCATGAGGTGGCCAAAGTACTGGAGTTTCAGTTTCAGCATCATTCCTTCCAAAGAAATCCCAGGGTTGATCTCCCTCAGAATGGACTGGTTGGATCTCCTTGCAGTCCAAGGGACTCTCAAGAGTCTTCTCCAACACCACACTTCAAAAACATCAATTCTTCGGCGCTCAGCCTTCTTCACAGTCCAACTCTCACATTCATACATGACCACAGGAAAAACCATAGCCTTGACTAGACAGACCTTAGTCGGCAAAGTAATGTCTCTGCTTTTGAATATACTATCTAGGTTGGTCATAACTTTTCTTCCAAGGAGTAAGTGCCTTTTAATTTCATGGCTGCAGTCACAATCTGCAGTGATTTCGGAGCCCAAACAAACAAAGTCTGACACTGTTTCTACTGTTTCCCCATCTATTTCCCATGAAGTGATGGGGCCAGATGCCATGATCTTCGTTTTCTGAATGTTGAGCTTTAAGCCAACTTTTTCACTCTCCTCTCTCACTTTCAACAAGAGGCTTTTTAGCTCCTCCTCACTTTCTGCCATAAAGGTGGTGTCATCTGCATATCTGAGGTTATGATATTTCTAGCTTTTTTTTATGGTCCAACTCTCACATCCATACATGGCTCCTGGGAAAACCATTGCTTTGATGAGACAGACCTTTGTTGGCACAGCAATGTCATTGCTTTTTAATATGCTGTCTAGGTTTGCCATAGCTTTTCTTCCAGGGAATAAGTGTCTGATAGTTTCATGGCTGCAGTCACCATATGCAGTGATTTTCTAGCCCAAGAAAATAAAGTCTTTCACTGTTTCCATTGTTTCCCCATCTATTTGCCATGAAGTGATGGGACCAGATTCCATGATCTTAAGTTTTTTGAATACTAAGTTTATTCCAGCATTTCCACTCTCCTCTTTCACTTTCATCAAGAGGCTGTTTAGTTCCTCTTTGCTTTCCTGCCATGAGGGTGGTGTCTAGAAGTTGAATAAACAGGGTGGCAATGTACCATCTTGACATACTCCTTTCCCAATTTTGAACTAGTCTGTTGTTCCATGTCTGATTCTGTTAATTCTTGACCTGCATGCAGATTTCTCAAGAGGTGGTTCAGGTGGTCTCATATTCCCATCTCTTGAAGAATTTTCCACAGTTTGTTGTGATCCACACAATCAAAGACTTTGGACTAGTCAATGAAGCAGAAGTAGATGGTCTTTTGGAATTCTCTTACTTTTTCTAGGATCCAGTGTGTGTGGGCATTTTGCTCTCTGGTTCCTCTGCCTTTTCTAAATTCAGCTGAAAAACTGAAAGTTCTTGGTTCATGTATTGTTCAAGCCTACCTTGGAGAATTTTTAGCATTACTTTGCTAGCGTGTGAAATGAGTGCAGTTGTGCAGTAGTTTGAATATTCTTTGGCATTACGTTTCTTTGGGATTGCATTTTTATGTGTTCTATATAAGGAGAGAATCTCTGCAGAGTTTACCGCACTACCAGAAAGAGAAAAGCCTAAGAAATATCCATAAATGTGGCATCTATTAAGGAATAAGTTAGCTACGTTAGAAATTATTTTTGAGACTAGAGTTTAAGACATAGCTAATATTTTTGAAATTTAAGTTCTCCTTCAACAAAAAAGAACAAAACTGCTAAAGTCAGTCAAAAAATGTATTAGAGCAATGTTTTAGGCAAAATCAAATTTCAGGTCTTTGACTCTTATAAAACACAGAAGGCTAAAGAGCTAAAATATATTCATTTTCTGTTGTAATATACTTACAGATAATGTCACAATATAGCAGATTTTCAGTAAGGCACATTGTTCAGTTTTATCCTTATTAATCATGCACACCTGTACTTGTGCCCATGGAAGTAAAGGAAAATTTCAGTTAAGTCTTAAGGGATTATGGAAAAATCTGAGATGTTCAAATCATATGATTATTGGAAAAAAAACTTGGATTTAGGAGACTTTATATGTATAATTCAATGGGAAAACAAAGTGTGAGCCCTTTTTTATGCATAGGAGTGTTAAATTAGAAATCTCTTTTTAGTCTTGCATATTAGTATTAATTAAAAAATCTGAATATTACTATCTAGGGGATCCAGTGGAAAACACACATAGATGCTTACTAAAAAATTAAGTAAGAACCAAAGGCTAAAAGTTTTTATTTAAAAATGATAATATTGTTCCCAAGTAAGACGCTACAATATAACTTGATTAAATAGTAGAAACAAACAAACACAAACAAAACCCTTCTGGAGGGCAGAATTATATTAGGTCCTTTGTTGAGTCTTGTATTTAGGTGTCTAAATCTCAGTAATACTGGCTGCCACTCTGAACATTTATTCAGTCACTTTAAAGAGCATAATTCAATTCCTTCATTTAAAACATTATGGGATATTATTTTAAAATATCAGTGGTAATGTTTTTTCCGAGAGTAATATAGGCATACATTTTAATTAGGAGAACTTTCTAGGAATTGTTAAGTTTTAGGAAGAAGGTTAATACAACAGATGATTGTCAAGTTTTGACTAGAACAGAGAACTGAGAGGTGTCAAGAAACTTCTCGGTAAGTGCAGTTCTTTCCCTGGATGGTGGAAGAAACTTAGTCTTAGAGTATGTGGGGCTCTGTGTTTTAAGCTGGGAGTTTGTTTAATAAAGAAATGTAATAAACATTTCTTCTTCTCTTTCTGTCTTCTTTTTCCTTGTGAAAAAAATAAATTTCTGAAAATATATATCGCATGGCTACCAGGAGAGACCAGGAGGTCGGAGGTATTTTGATAATATTTGGTCTTACTTTATCACTTGGCTTATTCTCTTTGAGTTTTTACAAATAAGCTTTGGAGATTTGCAATACTGGTATAGAATACCTCATTTCTCTACTCAGTCTGTTTTCATATAACCTGAATATTTTCCAAGGATAGCTTCAAGTCGTTTTCACTCTAGTGGTTAAAACTGAATGCTGTTGTCTGTATTCATGTGAGAGTTGAAAACAGTTTTCAAGTAGAGATAAGTTTCTGGGTTTACATAAAGAAAACATGAGCATATTAATTAGTGATACCATACAAATCTGTGTTGTGCCTTTTTCTTATCTCCAATCACAGTATGTTTAAAATTACTTCTGCTGTTGGAATTGTATTATTAGGAAACAATGGCACAAGAGTTTAAAAAATCTCTTTTGCTCTTACAGTGTAGGACAATGATTTTGAGAAAGGTGTTTCTTTTTTTTTTTTTGGGCAGATGATACTCAGTAAGATTCTTTTTGTGCCATATCTTTGGGTTTGGTGGTGCGATTCTAGAAACAGGAGGCTTAAGTGACACTTTGGTCAGAGATTGCCGTGTTCTGATTGTGGCTTTTCCAAATGGAAACTCGAGTAGATATTTACTTTCGAGGCTTTTAAGTAGGAGTTTAGACTTAAAGAGCTATACCCTAACCCCAGTCCTGATGACTGCCTAGGAAAATACTGCTTCTTTATGGATTTTAGTCAGCTTAGCATGTAAATCCTCTGAATGTCGACACCATTTAGAATGCATTATATGGGTTTATGCCTCTAGAACCACATATCTAGCCATAATTTCTAGTTGGTAATATTTATTAAAATTAATATGTATCCAGTAGATGTGTTTTGTGTGAAAGAGAGTTTAATGGACACTGAAAACCCCTGTTAGAGCTTCAGGAAGATGGCCCAGCGCTTCTCCTTCTCATAGTGCTCAGCTGATGTGAGAATGTCACCGTAGTGCATTCTCTTTTGGTTCTTCCTGTTTAATTTCCCCCTCTGTGTACTAGCTTCCTTTCACTGTTTGGAAGTAGAGCTTTCTGAGTTGTATGCTTAAGGCTGTAATATGAATAGCATCATCCTTTATATCAATATCATGTTTTTCAAGTAATGCACAAATACCTCATACAAGTACTGGCTGCACAGCCTTTGAAGAGCCTTTATTTGTTTGCCCTATAGCAAAAAAGGCAAAGAAAATTAACCTCCCTCTTTTTTTCTGTTGTTTGTAGTAGCTGAAAATATACATTAAAATGATAGTTACCCAAGATTTGATCATATAGGAAAGGTAATTGACATTTTTAGAAATTTATTTTATTTAATAGCTAATTTTATTTCATTAGCATCCAAGAATATTTTTCTACCCACATAAATATTTTATTCTTCATATTTATGCTTTTACTGAACATTTCTTACTTTTAAAATGCCCTTTTCTCTATTACTAACTCTACTTTTTCCATGTTCAGCACTACCTGCTAAAAGCTACTGTCAAAAATTAATATGTTGCAGTTAATATGGGTTATAACATGGTGTCATGATGTGCTGTATTTGATATATACTGCATTTTATCTTAGGAACAGCTGTTTTAAAATAAAATTAATCTCTATTTATTTATTCCTTTTAATTTCTCTTATCTTAAAACTGGCTTTGTGGACTTCCTCGGAAGTCCAATGGTTAGGACATTGCACTTGCACTGCAGGGGGCATTGGCTGGGTCTCTGATCAGGGAACGTGCCAAAAGAATTGTTTTTTAATGATATTCTCAAAGGAAAATCACAAAAAAACTGCCTCGGGAGTATTTAATGTTGCTTTGAGTTTTCTTTTCTTGGCCTTGATGTGTTTGGCAGTGAAATTCTCAATAGCATGACCGTACATACTGAATATAGGAGCTACACTATTAAAGGGTGTACTACCTGGATATGTTTTTTATGGATGATATCTATTAATGATATATCATTCCTGTTCCATAGAAATGTACTTTGTAGAGTTACACATCTATTATCTTATTTGATTACCTCAGTGATGCTGGAGTTGAACTTAGGCAAGGATTGTTACACCTGTTTTACTGATGAGCAACTGAGAGGCAGAATGCTTAGGGAGAAAAGGCACAGTAAAGTTGGTCAGATATACAGTAAGGTAGATAGGGTGGTCTTGGTGGTTTAGTTCCTAAGCCAATCTCCTCTGGTCCTTGGAATCTCCTAGGCAACAGTACTGGAGTGGGTTGCCATTTCCTCTTCCAGGGGATCTTCCCAACCCAGACAGGGATCAAACTTGGGTCTCCTGCTTGCAGCTGCATTCTTTACCAACTGAGCCACCGGAAGTCAGGACAGAGGAGCGGTTATGCTCGTCTTTACAGTGGTTACAGCCTCTCTGAGCTTCTAGGTGGCTGATTTGTGTAGCAAGCACAGCAATAGCACTGTGTGGGACCACGTGTGTATAGCACCCTTAGCCCAGAGTTTGGCCCATATTACATGTTTACTTACTACTGCTAATAAGAAATGGGAGAGTCCAGTAATTTACTTTAGTGGACCCAGATCTAATTGGTAACAGAAATAAAACTAAAAACTTAGGTTTGGGATCTTTTTGGTTTAGGTTTCTGCATCAAATTTCCTTTTAGTGACACATATTTGGAATCTAACCTGGGGCTATTAAATGGCAGGAACCCATTTAATGATGACAGGATGCATTGTGAGATAAAGCAGCTCCTGAGATTGGATTGTAAAAGAACAAAAGGGAGAATTTTTTTTTAATCACTTCTCTTCCTCCCCACCCCCACTGGAGTTGTTTAGAATTCTCACCTTTTCTAAAGGTTCTTCATCTTTTAGAGCTGAACCAGACTCAAGTGATATTAATTATAATGGAGGCAAGCTGTAAGAGATCCTTTGGGTCAATTATATTCTGACTATGAAATCAGAAATAATTCTGTAAATTTGTTATCAGTGTATGTGTAACGGTTGAACGGCTACTTGGGCTAAGAGATCAGCCAAATATGAGGAATGTCTTATGAGCCTTTACTGAATTGGTGTGTCTTTCATATAAATGGGCTTCCCTGGTTGCTCCTGCAATGCAGGAGACCTGGAATCGATCCCTGGGTCAGGAAGATCTGCTGGAGGAAGGAATGGCTACCCACTCTAGTATTCTTGCCTGGACAAAGGAGCCTGGCAGACTACAGTTCATGGGGCCACAAAGAGTCAGACTAACGACTGAGCGGCAACAATTCATATAAACAGGGTCACTATTTGTGGCATGCCAGCTATGATTCACTAAGTCTTTTAGATCGACTACTGCCAACAGTGTAATAGGCATATTAGAAAAAGGATCTGGTAAGATTTGAAGAAAGTCTCAAAGTCAGGTGTTTCCAAATTCTCCCTCCTTGTCCAGTCATTATATTTGCAAATACCTTACTATCTTCATTTATTATATAATCCTGTGGGTTAGTTAACCAAAAACTTCACAGAGAATACCTTGCTATCAGAGAGGAACATGAAGTAGATTTTTTGTTTTGTTTTGTTGGATTAAGATGCAGTGAGGAACATTCTGAGCCTAGATGGGAAATTAGAGTGAAGGCCTTTACAGAGAAGACTCAGCTTCACAGACCATGCGTCATTCTGATTGTTGTTGTTCTTCAGTCGCTAAGTCCTATCTGACTCTTTGTGACCGATAGAACACAGTGTGCCAGGCTCGTTTCTCCTCCACTGTCTCCCAGAGTTTGCTCAAATTCATGTCCATTGAGTTGCTGATGCTCTCTCGCCATCTCATCCTCTGCTGCCCACTGCTGCTTTTGCTGTCAGTCTTTTCCAGCATCAAGGTTTTTTCCAGTGTATTGGCCCTTTGCATCAGGTGGCCAGAGTATTGGAGCTTCAGCATCAATCCTTCCAATGAATATTCCGGATTGATTTCCTTTAGGATTGATTTGTTTAATTTCCTTGCAGACCAAGGGACTCTCAAGGGTCTCTCCAGCACCACAGTTCAAAAGCATCCATTCTTTAGTGCTCAGCATTCTTTATGGTCAAACTCTTATATCCATACCTGACTACTGGAAAAACTGTAGTTTTGACTATATGGACCTTTGCTAGCAAAAAGATGTCTCTGCTTTTTAATACACTGTCTAGGTTTGTCAATAGCTTTCATTCCAAGGAGCAAGCATCTTTTAATTTCATGGCTGCAGTCACCATTCACAGTAATTTTGGAGCCCAGAAAATAAAATCTGTCACTGCTTCCACTTTTTTCCCTACTATTTGCCATGAAGACTTGAGACTGGATGCCATTATCTTAGTTTTTTGAATGTTGAGTTTTAAGACAGCTTTTCACTCTCATCAAGAGGCTCTTTAGTTCCTCTTCATTTTCTGCCATTAGAGTGGAGTCATCTGTGTATCTGATGTTGTTGATTTTTCTCCTGGCAATCTTGATCCTAGCTTGTGATTCATCCAGCCTGGCATTTGGCATGGTGTTCTCTGCATGTAAGTTAAGTAAGCAGGATGACAGCATATAGCCTTGTACTCCTTTTCCAACTTGGAGCCAGTCGGTTGTTCCATGTCTGGTTCTAACTATAGATTCTTGACCCACATAGAGGTATCTCAGGAGACAGGTAAGGTGGTCTGGTAGTCCCATCTCTTTAAAAATTTTCCACAATTTGTTGTGATCCAAACAGTCAAAGGCTTTAGCATAGTCAATGAAGCAGAGGTAGCTGTTTTTCAGGAATTCCCTTGCTTTCTCCATGATCCAATGAATCTGATCTCTGGTTCTTCTGCTTCTTCAAAACCCAGATTGTACATCTAGAAGTTCTTGGTTCATGTAGAAGTAAACCAGTTTGAAGAACTTTGAGTATAACCTTGCTAGCACATGAAATGAGCACAGTTGTATGGTAGTTTGAACATTCTTTGGTCTTGTCCTTTGGTATTGGAATGAAAATGGCCCTTTTCCAGTCCTGTGGCCACTACTGAGTTTTCCAAATTTCTTGACTTAGTGAGTGCAGACTTTAAGAGCATCATCTGTTAGGATTTGAAATAGCTCAGCTAGAATTCCATCATCTCCACTAGCTTTGTTCATAATAATGCTTACTAAGGCCCGCTTGATTTCACACTGCTGGATGTCTGACTCAAGGTGAGTGATCACACTGTCATTATTATTTGGGTCTTTAGGACCTTTTTTGTATAGTTCTTCTGTGCATCCTTGCCGCTTCTTCTTAATCTCTTCTGCTTCTCTCTGTTCCTTACTGTTTCTGTCTTTTATCATGCCCATCCTTGTATGACATGTTCCGTTGATCACTCTAGTTTTATTTAAGAGATCACTAGTCTTTCATATTCTATTGTTTTCCTCTATTTCTTTGCATTGTTCATTTAAGAAGGCCTTCTTATCTTTCCTTGCTATTCTCGGAACTCTGCATTCAGTTGGGTATGTCTTTCCCTTTGTCCCCTCTCTTCCTCTTCTCTTCCTTCCTCAGCTATTCATAAAGCCTCCTCAAACAACAACTTTGCCTTCTTGCATTTATTTTCTTTGGGATGCTTTTGGTCACTGCCTCCTGTAGTTACAAACCTCCGTCCATAGTTCTTCAGTCACTTGATCTACCAGATCTAATCCTCTAAATCTATTTGTCACCTCCACTGTATGATCACAACGGATTTGATTTAGATCATACTTGAGTGGCCTAGTGGTCTTTCCTGAAGTGAAGTGAAAGTCACTCAGTTGTGTCCAACTCTTTGTGATCTCCTGGACTGTACAGTCCATGGAATTCTCCAGGCCAGAATACTGGTGTGGGTAGCCATTCCCTTCTCCAGGGGATCATCCCAAGCCAGGGATTGAACCCAGGTCTCCCACACTGAAGGTGGATTCTTTACCAGCTGAGCCATGAGGGTAGTGTTTTTTCCTACTTTCTTCAATTTTAGCCTGAGTTTTGCAGTAAGGAGCTCATGATCTGAGCCACAGTCATCTCCAGGATTTGTTTTTGCTGACTATATAGAGCTTCTCTATCTTTGGCTGCAAAAAACAATCTGATTTTGTATTGACAATCTGGTGATGTCCTTTTGTATAGTTGTCTCTTGGGTTCTTGGAAAAGATTGTATGCTTTAACCAACACATTCTCTTGATAAAACTCTATTAGACTTTGCTCTGCTTCATTTTGTACTCCAGGGTCAAACTCGCCTGCTATTCTGGGTATCTCTAGACTTCCTACTTTTGCATCCCAAGCCCTTACAATGAAAAGGACACCTCTATTTGGTGTTAATTCTAAAAGATGTTATGTGTCTTCAAAGAACCGGTCAGTCTCACCTTCCTCGGCATCAGTGGCTGGGGCATAGACTCAGATTACGGAAGCTGAATGGTGTGCCTTGGAAATGAACCAGGATCATTCTGTTGTTTTTGAGGCTGCACCCCAGTGCTGCATTCTGGACTCTCTTGTGGGTGTAAGAGCTACTCCGTTTATTCTGAGGGAGTCTTATCCACAATAGTAAATATAATAGTCATCTACATTAAATTCAACCATTCCTGTCCATTTAATTCACTCGTTCCTGTCCATTTTAGTTCACTGATTGCTAACATGTTGATGTTCACTCTTGCCATCTCCTGCTTGACCATATCCAATTTACCTTGATTCATGGACCTAACATTCCAGGTTTCTATGCAATATTATTCTTTACAGCACTTGACTTGACTTTCACCACCAGACACATCCACAACTGAATATCATTTCTGCTTTGCCTCCACTGCTTCGTTCTTCCTGGAGCTATTTGTAATTGTTCCAGCTCTTCCCCAGTAGCATATAGGACACCTTCTGACCTGTTGTTCGATCGCTCAGTCCTGTCCAACAGCCTCACAGACTGTAGCATGCCAGGCTTCTCTGTCCTTCGCTGTCTCCTGGAGTTTGCTCAAATTCTGATCTGGGAAGGGGCTTATCTTCCAGTGTTGTATCTTTTTGCCTTTCCTCACTGTTTGCGGGGTTCCCAGGCAAGAATACTGGAGTGGGTTCCCATTTCCTCCCACAGTGGACCATGTTTTTTCAGAACTTTTCACTGTGACCCATCGTCTTGGGTGGCTCTGCACAGCGTGGCTCTTAGCTTCAGCGAGTTATGCAAGCCCTTTTGCCAGCACACAGCTGTGATCCTTGAGAGTTCTTACAACAGACACTGAACTCTGGATGTGGGGGTGGCTTGTAGTCAAAGTCAGAATAGAGACTGCACGTGGTAAAATGCGAAGGAATAATCCTAGATTTGTTAAAACCAAAAAAACCTGCCCTGAACTGTATATATGGATATTACCATATGCACATAGATGTTATACTAATTAACAGTGCTATGAAGACAATGTTACCAAATCACTAGAGCACTAAATTTTTTTTTTCATTTTTAATACTTTTTCGCTTATAAGAATATACTGATTTTCAGGTGTATCTGAAGTAACCAAAGATAGAGGAACAAGAAAGATAATTGCATATTATAAAGTTTCTATAATTAGAATTACATAAACGTATGTAGTATATGTATTCTGGTATTGTATGAATCATATCTTTAAATTATTTCTATTTTTTCCACTTAACATTTTAACCAGACCTTTGTTACCCACTTAACATTATGTTTCTTTCTGTAATAATCCAAGGTATAATTACCTTAGGAAATATAAATCCTTATAGGCTTATAAGCACTGTGATTTCCCTGGCTCATGTAAAGTGACTATCATGAAATCAGTATAAACGCAGGCTACAAAAGTAGACCCCCTTACAATGTTTGTTAATGGATAGAGTGAGAAAGCATTAACAAAACAAAACACATTCACGTTTATCTTTAGTTTCATGCAGTTACATGGCCCTTTTTACCTTCTCCGTCTGCTTGCTTGCTTCTTTTTTTACCATTTTCATTGAGATTAGAAATTTTAACATAACAATTCCTCATTTTTTAAAATGACACTTATTTAGCTTACATCTATGTGAACACTGTTTTTGGAACACATCTGAAGTCCAGGTGTTTCATAGTGGTTAAAACAAGGACTTCAGAACCTAACAGACACAACTTTTATCTCTGTTAGCTTTTAACTGTCCCTTTCTCTAAGGACAGTTTCCTTGTCAAGTACTAACTGGGTGATAATCTTTGTTATGAGGACTGAAAGAGTTCATATATATAGAAGGGTAAAAATAGGGCTATAATGTGAAGGAAAACAATTATCAGGTACACTAGGCACTCCTGTATTTATTTTCTTTTGCAGCTAATCTGGCTTATATAACTGGCAAGATTTCAACGTGTAACCCCTTTTTGTGGTAGCATTCTGATTTCAAACAAGTTATTCAGAATTGGAGGAAGCAAAATTTAGAATTTATCATGATAGCTAAAGCATTTTTTCAATGTTTCAATTTTTCAAGATCTTTACATAGAACTTGGTGTTGATATAGGGACTAAAGACATGTATTAAAGTTCTAAGCTAAATTACAGCTAAAGGTGGAAGTAAAAAGTGAGAGCCCTTGTTGATTTTTGTGACTGTGTTCAGAGGATCAGTGTAACAGAAATAGTGGTATGACAGAGGATGAGATGGCTGGATGGCATCACTGACTCGATGGACATGAGTCTGAGTGAACTCCAGGAGTTGGTGATGGATAGGGAGGCCTGGCGTGCTATGATTCATGGGGTCGCAAAGAGTCAGACACGACTGAGCGACTGAACTGAACTGAACTGAACTCTGAAGTATGATTGCTTGTGTGAATGTTAAGTAGTTAAAATTTGAATGTTAAGAGATTATTTCATCTTATTAGCTAATTTTTCAAAGAGCAATGCATGCCATAATCATAATATAAACAACTTTTTCTTTATCATCAATGAATATAAATATCTTCCAGTTTTTAATCATCCTGGAAAAAATTGCTCCAATCTGCCTGCATTGATTTTTATAAAATATATCAAGCACTATGAAATTACAATAGTTGATACTTTAAGTTTAAACTTACTCTGTGAACTTAGAACTACTATATTTGAATGAGGTCTTTGAAAAAGTTTTGGAGTGATTCATTGTAGATCACTTAACATTTCCAGAAGGAGCTAACATTAGATTTGCCTCTTTAGAAGAACCTTTGCAAAATGGAAAATTTAATTGTTATTCTACCTTTCAAATAACATAAAGTAAACTGTGGCAGTTTGTGACCTTTGAGTAGCTTTCCTTGTGAATTAAGGTCATTTCTTAGTAAATGGATACCTTTTAGGTGTAGTTAAATGCCAGTATGAAGGGCCCTTGAGACATAAGAGTTGTTCTTGATTCTTTGCTTCCTGATTTTGTTCAAAAGAAAAATTTTGTTTTACTTTTGAAAATAAAATAACTTCACAGATGAGATTTCCTGAAACTTATCTAGTGATACCTTGAATCTTTGTTTCACCTTTCCTTAGTATAATCATCATATATGCTTCAGTTCAGTTCAGTTCAGTCGCTCAGTCGTGTCCGACTCTGACTCTTTGCGACCCCATGAATCACAGCACGCCAGGCCTCCCTGTCCATCACCAACTCCCGGAGTTCACTCAGACTCACGCCCATAGAGTCCGTGATGCCATCCAGCCGTCTCATCCTCGGTCGTCCCCTTCTCCTCCTGCCCCCAATCCCTCCCAGCATCAGAGTCTTTTCCAATGAGTCAACTCTTCGCATGAGGTGGCCAGAGTACTGGAGCTTGAGCTTCAGCATCATTCCTTCCAAAGAAATCCCAGGGTTGATCTCCTTCAGAATGGACTAGTTGGATCTCCTTGCAGTCCAAGGGACTCTCAAGAGTTTTCTCCAACACCACTGTTCAAAAGCATCAATTCTTTGGCGCTCAGCCTTCTTTACAGTCCAACTCTCACATCCATACATGACTATTGGAAAAGCCTTGACTAGACGGACCTTAGTAGGCAAAGTAATATCTCTGCTTTTGAATATGCTGTCTAGGTTGGTCAAAACTTTTCTTCCAAGAAGTAAGCGTCTTTTAATTTCATGGCTGCAGTCACCATCTGCAGTAATTTTGGAGCCCAGAAAAATAGTCTGACACTGTTTCCACTGTTTCCCCGTCTGTTTCCCATGAAGTGATGGGACCAGATGCCATGATCTTCGTTTTCTGAATGCTGAGCTTTAAGCCAACTTTTTCATCTCCTCTTTCACTTTCATCAAGAGGCTCTTTAGTTCCTCTTCACTTTCTGCCATAAGGGTGGTGTCATCTGCATATCTGAGGTTATTGATATTTCTCCCAGCAATCTTGATTCCAGCTTCTGTTTCTTCCAGTCCAGCGTTTCTCATGATGTACTCTGCATATAAGTTAAATAAGCAGGGTGACAATATGCAGCCTTGACGTACTCCTTTTCCTATTTGGAACCAATGTGTTGTTCCATGTCCAGTTCTAACTGTTGCTTCCTGACCTGCATACAGATTTCTCAAGAGGCAGGTCAGGTGGTCTGGTATTCCCATCTCTCTCAGAATTTTCCACAGTTTATTGTGATCCAGACAGTCAAAGGCTTTGGCATAGTCAATGAAGCAGAAATAGATGTTTTTCTAGAACTCTTGCTTTTTCCATGATCCAATGGATGTTGGCAATTTGCTCTCTGGTTCCTCTCCCTCTTCTAAAACCAGCTTGAACATCAGGAAGTTCACGGTTCATGTATTACTGAAGCCTGGCTTGGAGAATTTTGAGCATTACTTTACTAGCATGTGAGATGAGTGCAATTGTGTGGTAGTTTAAGCATTCTTTGGCATTGCCTTTCTTTGGAATTGGAATGAAAACTGACCTTTTCCCGTCCTGGGGCCACTGCTGAGTTTTCCAAATTTTCTGGCAAATTGAGTGCAGCACTTTGACAGCATTATCTTTCAGGATTGGAAACAGCTCAACTGGAATTCCATCACCTCCACTAGGTTTGTTCGTAGTGATGTTTTCTAAGGCCCACTTGACTTCACATTCCAGGTTAGTCCTAAGAAATAAAGGCTTCTCTGGTAGCTCAGCTGGTAAAGAATTTGCCTGTAATGCAGGAGAGCCTGGTTCAGTTCCTGGGTGGGGAAGATCCCCTGGAAAAGGGATAGGCTACCCACTCCAGTATTCTTGAAGTTCCCTGGTGGCTTAAGAATCTGCCTGCAATGCAAGAGACCTGGATTTGATCCCTGGATTGGGAAGATCCCTTGGGAAGGGAATGGCTACCCAGTCCAGTATTCTGGCCTGGAGAATTCCATGGACTGTACAAGTCGATGGAGTTGCAGAGAGTCAGACATGACTGAGCAACTTTCACTTTTCACTTTCCTAAGAAATAAGTCATGTGCTTGTTAAACAAGCTTTTAAATCTCCATCATATATAAGGCACCTTTAGGGTACTTAGGAGTCTTTGATAAATGTACTTAATCTCCAGTATCTTTGAGCAACAAACATTTATTTACATTGATATAACTATGTTCTCTTTCCATTGCATTTTCTAGAAAATGTGACATTTAAAATCCCATTGCCAAAGAAATGTGAAGTACAAAGGAGCCTGGTGGGCCGCAGTCCATGGGCTCGCTAAGAGTTGGACATGACTGAGCGACTTCACTTTCACTTTTCACTTTCATACCCTGGAGAAGGAAATGGCAACCCACTGCAGTGTTCTTGCCTGGAGAATCTCAGGGACAGGGGAGCCTGGTGGGCTGCCATCTATGGGGTCGCACAGAGTCGGACACGACTGAAGTGACTTAGCAGCAATATATTGTTTGGCATTAATTTTTCTGTGGTGTGGAAAATACATCATGAAAGATGAGTACCACGTAGCTAAAGTTTGTTGGTACCATGGGTACTAATGTTTGTTGTCTCTGGAGTATTTTGTCCCTACCAGTTCTGAGGGAATGACTCATTTGGATAATTAATTTTGGCTCCATTTTATGCTTTAGTCCCTCAATTAAATATGTTTAAATACTGAGTACTATGATATGTGATTTGACTTTGTAGTTAGACTCAGTATTGAGATGGTAAGATTTTGACATCTGGAAACAGATCTGGTTTTCTCTTATCATTAACTTTGCAATTTAAGGAGTTAACTTTAGTTTATACATCAATGAAATGGGTATAGTGATGGACCTCAAAGTTTATTATTATGTTATATAAATTCTGGACACTGTCAAGCATATAATAAACTTTAAATAAATGAAAGCACTATTATTTTTATCCCAGCATACATATATTTTATTTCTTTTCCACCTCTCCACCCTTTACCTTTTCCTCCTCTTTTTCTCCACCTTCTGCTGCTGCTAAGTCGCTTCAGTCATGTCCGACTCTGTGCGACCCCATAGACAGCAGCCCACCAGGCTCCCCTGTCTCTGGAATTCTCCAGGCAAGAACACTGGAGTGGGTTGCCATTTCCTTCTCCAGTGCATGAAAGTGAAAAGTCAAAGTGAAGTCGCTCACTTGTGTCCGACTCTTAGCGACCCCATGGGCTGCAGTCCACCAGGATCCTCCATCCATGGGATTTTCCAGGCAAGAGTACTGGAGTAGGGTGCCATTGCCTTCTCCTTTCCTCTACCTAGGTTTGCAGTTGTTCAAGCTAAGCCCATGAGTTAAAATAGTAGTCCCTCAACAAGAGCAGCTTCTTACAATATTCATTTTGTTAAACAACATGAATAAAATTAGTACTTTACATATTTGAAATGCTGTTGGGAAAAACTTTCAAAAATTAAATGAAGTTTTTAGAATTGACTAAATACAGTTTTTTTAATTTTTAAATAAGTACTTTATTATCTCCAGTGTTTTAATGTGAGAATTGAATTCATCTGGGCACACTGTCTATTAAAATACAGACTTTAAAAAACTGGATACTTTATTTTTTGGACTTTAATCACAATTTCCTGTAAGAATTCCAGGGATTTTATTCCAGTAAAACTGAAGGGTTTTAAAGATTACTGCATGAAATGAATGAATCAATAACATATATAAGCTTAAAAATGTAAAATGACATTAGATACTTGTAAAAATACAAGATCTTTAAGTTCTATTGGTCCAAAGTAAAATTCACCAAGTGCAAATTTGAAGGTAACCTCAAACAGCCATTTTGAATCATCTTAACATCAACCCAAAAAAACGTTTAGTGAATGTGAAAACCCTTTATTCTTTAAGTAGGGTATAGGATAACTCCATCTCTATTTTAAAAGAATGTGTGGCATGACCTTAATTTTCCTTTTTCCCTTTTCTCTTATCCTCACCTCCCTTCGTCCCCCTTTTCTTCTCCCAGCTGCAGAAGTTAGATCAATTATATTCCTTAGTTCCTGGCCAGTTTTCAGGATGATCTCTACAAATTCCTCTTTTATTCATGTATTACTCCCTTTTACCTCTGTTCCTAGCTTAAAATCCCTTTGCATCATAGGCAGCTGTCCTAATGTAATTGATTTCTGTCCTTAGATTTATAATGTATCCTTGTAAAGTATATAATGATACTTTGGGTAGGAATGAGTTTTTAATATTTTTAAGTAATATTGTGACAGAATGCATTAGGTATTTTGAATAATTTTTGGCTTTTCAAGGTCTATTCCTATTAAAATATTTACGTAGGACTTGTTGATTCTTACTGCTATATAGTAATCCATAAAGTTTCGCATGATACTCCCATGATGGATAAGTTGATTACTTTCTACTATCAGCCAACACTAAGAGATTTGTATTAAACATCCTCTTAAATGTCTTTCCGAACTGGAAACCCCGGTTCGATCCCTGGATTGGGAAGATCCCCCTGGAGAAGGGAATGGCAACCCACTCCAGTATTCTTGCCTGGAGAACCCCATGGACAAAGTAGCCTCATGGGCTACAGCCATGGGGTTGCAAAGGAGTCAGACACGACTTAGCAACTAAACACCAACAACAAGCCTTGGATTGAAATCTCTGCTTTCGTACTTCTGTATTAACTTTGCAAGTTCTTTAGTGTCTCTAAGTCTGTTTCCTTATTCATGCAGTGGACAGGGTTTTAATATACAGTACTATGTTGAGAGCTCAGTGAGACAATATTTTTCAAGCATGTGGTGTGACATGTGGCATGATTAGGTACTGCATAATGAATGGTAAATATATGCTTCTCCTCTGTTCTCCATCAGAAGCCAAAGAAGGTATATGACTTTCCAAATATGAAAGATTATCATTCTCTGTAGATATTACTAAGATTTTAAAGTGCGTTATATTTAATCCTGTTTTTGTAAGCAATACTTGACACTGTAAATTGTGGAGAGCATCCATTATGATGATTTAATGATAATAGCAAACGTTTATTGAGTGCTTGCCACATGGCGGGCACTATCTTAAACACTCTCCATATACTAACTCATTTAGTCCTTGTCAAAAAACCCAGGAGATACTATTTTCTCCCATGTTGCAGATTAGTAAATGAAGGCACAGTGTGTTAAATTACAGGGCACACAAGCAAATTTGTGATCGAACGATTCTATGCATTTCTATGCATTAAAAATTGGTATCTCAAACCCTTTCATTCTCCATATAGAACTAGGAATTCTCCAGGTAAATAGATCTTGACACACGTGAGCCTTCTCATCCTCATCTTCTAGTTGGGAGGGACTCTGGTTTTAAGGGCCTAGCAACCCATCTCCTTGTGGGAAAGAAAAAGGACAAGAGAAGCATCCAAGTTTGAGGGATAGGTCTATTTGAGTGCCTTGCTTTGTGGGCAGCTGGTGATGGGGTATCTTATAATATTGAGAAATCATGATTGTTCGGAGTGAAAAATAAAGGGTATAGTGAAAATGTAAATTTTTAAGTGTGGTTATGTGTGAAGACACAAACTTACTGATTTTCCCACTTGTGAATTTATTGGCAGGAAAGATATAGAAGCATTATATCTGAGTAAACCATATATACTTAACTATTTTAAGGAGCATAATGTTTTGCTGATATATCTGATGACTATTAAGCCTCTTTATGCCTTTGATCTTAGTTTTCTTCTTTTTGATTCCCAATTCTTCTCTTATTTATCAGTGTTTTTGTTTTTGAATGAAACCTTTGTTTATTTTAAGATCATTTCTTACAGTTTCTGGTTTAGTAGGTATACAACAATTTTAGTTTGTGAAGAACTCTACTGAAATTTGAAAGAGCTTCAAATCTTTGTAGGTGATCTTAAGGTAACATCATTCTTCGCTTTATGATAGATTGTATGTGTATATATTTGCTTTGAGACATAATCATCATCCTTTAGGCTTTCACATGTAACCCCTCAGTTTGAGTTTAAAGGATATAAATTTTCTTTCTTAAAGATGTTTACGAGACTTTTTTTCTCTCCTTGTGGTACTTCCTGGTGGCTTGATAGTATATCATATATAATCGGAATGACACCAGTCTGAATACGTCTTTCTTTTTTGGCAGCATGGGGTAACCTTGGAAATGTTCTCAAGAGTCAAAGCAAAATTTCTGAAGCTGAAAGCGCCTATAGAAATGCTTTGTACTACCGAAGCAACATGGCTGACATGCTTTATAATTTGTGAGTATGCGTTGCTTTCCCTGGTTTGATATCTTTGAAACATGTGATGAGCAAGGCTATTGCTTTCACTGCTGGCAATGGATATGATGATAGATAATATTCTGAAAGTCTTTTCATGAATCAAGCTTCTGAGGCTAGCAAATGATGGTATTTGTATTACAACTCTTTGTTTTGGGTCACATCATTGATATTCATGTGTATTGACATAATATGGCTGAAAGTTTTGAAGTAACATGCCATATAACATACAAAAATTGGTTTAACTGCTTTTCTTTTTTTTTTTTTAAGTTTGTACCTTAGTATTTGGGTTCATAAAATAAGACTGCTATGCATGATGCTCTATATAATTGATATCTTGATTTTTTAATGGTAGATTTTACCCTCTGTTAAAGAATCGCTGGTGTCAAAGTATGTATAGAAAGTATGTACTGAAACTGGGAAGTTAATAAGATAATATTTTTCTTTTTCCACCCTGTCCTCCCAAGGTAGTGATGATTAGGTTGGAATAATGGGATAATTTGGAATGCCTGTGTATGTTAGGTTAGAAAAATCACTGGAGGAAAATGCTCTTCTGTTCTTTGAATGGAAAGTCCAAGGGGTACAGTTAGATGTGAGTGGATAAATGCAAGTTAAACTGAAATGAACAGGCAGTTCCACAAGAAAAGGTGGCAGTGATTTTTGATGTATTGTGTTATATAACCCATGTGGTTCACAGAATTCTGCTACATAATTATGTTTCAAAATAGGTGAATCCTTCAATGATTTTAGTTAAATAGTAATAAAATACGCCGATAGATATTTTGCACCCATAATATCAGAAATATGCTTGGTATCATGTATACCTAGGAGCAATCTTTTTTTTTTTTTTTCTGTTTTTTTCTGTAGTTAAGGTTTTCTCATGGACAATTTAAGGACTATTTCACAAATAAAACATTTTTTTAGATATATATGCTATATCACATAACTTTCTCTAATATACAGAAATTATTCCTTGTTCTATTGCAAATCCTGAAAGTAAAGGAGTTTACTTTGCTCACTTTAGCCCAATAACATTCCTTTGTGGTAGCAGCAGTTGTTAATCACATTGCATATTATCAGTTAAGTCTCTTAAAGATGCCTTATGACAAAAACCTGAAACTAATGAAGCTGTTATAGTAGTTAACATGAAATGCTCATATTTATCAGTGAATTTTATAGTATTATTTATTTATTTTTGTTCTGGGTCTTCATTGCTGCACAGGCTTTTCTCTAGTTGAGGCGAGTGAGGACTACTCTCCAGCTGCAATGTGAAGGCTTCTCCTTGTAGTGGCTTCTCTTGTTGGGGAGCATGGGCTCTAGGTCTCTCGGGCTTCAACAGTTGTGGCTTCTGGACTCTAGAGCACAGGCTCAATAGTTGTGGTGCACAGGCTTAGTTGCTCTGAGATATATGGGATCCTCCCAGATGAGGAATCAAACCTCTGTCTCTTGCCTTGCAAGGCAGATTCTCTACCACTGAGATTCTCTATCACTGAACCAAAAAAGCTGTTGAGAATCATAAGCTCCTATTAGGTCCTCTAGTTTGCTTTAAATAAGTAACCTGCTGCTGCTACTGCTAAGTCACTTCAGTCGTGTCCGATTCTGTGTGACCCCTTAGATGGCAGCCCAGAAGGCTCCCCCGGCCCTGGGATTCTCCAGGCAAGAACACTGGAGTGGGTTGCCATTTCCTTCTCCAATGCATGAAAGTGAAAAGTGAAAGTGAAGTTGCTCAGTTGTGTCCGACTCTCAGCAACCCCATGGACTGCAGCCTACCAGGCTCCTCCATCCATGGGATTTTCCAGGCAAGAGTATGGAGTGGCGTGCCATTGCATAAGTAACCTAGATTTTTTAAAAAACATATTCAATGTTTATAAATCTATCTGCTTTGTAAATTGTAGAAAAAATCATATTGCTGAAAATTTTTATTTGGAATATAACTTGGAAACATACTTCATTTTGTAACTTCAAAACAATAATTCCTAAATATAGGTATGCCACCACTGACCAGACTCAGGATGATTCTAAGAAGCCAGAGATAGTCTTTAAATTAATTCCTATGGTTTATTTTTTATGTTTATATTTTAAAAATATAACTAGCAGAACCAAATACTGTTCTAGGAGAGAAAAGAGAAAAAAAGAATGATTTGGAAAACTATTAAGTAAGAAATAGTACAAATGATAAATGGTTATATCTGAAGTTTAGGAAACATTGCATTAAAAGATTTTAAAACTTTGAGGACTTCTTTTGTACAAGATTAATTAATACCAAGTTATAGCCAAGCAGTGCATATGTATAGCTATCAGTTCAGTCACTCATTCGTCTCCGACTCTTTGCAACCCCCATGGACTGCAACACGCCAGGCCTCCCTGTCCATCACCAACTCCCGGAGCTTACTCAAACTCACGTCCATTGAGTCGCTGATGCCATACAACCATCTCATCCTCTGACATCCCCTTCTCCTCCCGCGTTCAGTCTTTCCCAGCATCAGGATCTTTTCAGATGAATCAGTTCTTTGCATCACATTTCAGCTTTAGCATCAGTCCTTTCAATGAATATTCAGGATTGATTTCCTTTAGAATGGACTGGTAGGATCTCCTTGTAGTCCAAGGGACTATCAAGAGTCTTCTCCAACGCCACAATTCAAAACCATCAATTCTTCAGCATTCAGTTTTCTCTATAATGCAGCTCTCATGATAGAATAATTTTAAATTTTTTCTTTGGGAATAGTTACTTGAATTATATTTATGTCCTAACTACTCTTGTTAGTTGCTTATATATGTTACGACAGTTTATCTTCACTTGATATCTGCACAAAAAAGAAAATGAAACTCAATAATTTGTGTAAGATTGCACACACAGTAGAGGAGCCAATATTTGAACTTAAAGTTTTCTGACTCTACAAGGCTGCAACAATAGTATTTCTGCCCAAACTGGCAGAAATAAACCAAGATTTTAAGGGGAAAAAAAAAATCTCACTATATAACTTTCAAATTCAAGAAAATAGTTCAAAACACCTTTCATGTAGAAATAAAATACTTGGAATTACACCTAACAAAAAGTATAAGTTAAATTTTTATGATAGTTTCTTAGTTTATTAAACTCAGGCTGTACTGTTTTGTTAAAAACATCATGGTTTTGTACATCTGAGCTAAGTTGCCTTTGAGAAAGTACTATAGAAACTGTTTTTAATTGCCTAAACATTATCACATTTTGATATCACTTCCATCCATGTTACAGATTATAGTCATATAATGTGAAATTTAAAACAGTGCTTAGTTGTACCTTTTTGTGTTGCGGTATAATTGACATGTAAGATTTTATTAGTTTCAGATGTACAATGATTCAATATTTATTATATTGCAAAATGACTACTACAGGAAATTGAGTTAACATCTGTCACCGTACACTGTTATACATTGTTTTTCCTGAGATGAGCACTTTTATTTAGCATCTCTTTCTTAGCAACTTTTAAATATATGATATAATGTTATTAACTAGTCACTTTGCCATGTGTTCGTTGTATCTCTGGAACTTACTTATTTTATAACTCACATTTACACCTTTTGACCCCCTTAACCATTTTGCCTACTTCCTAACAATTCTACTGTTAATAGCAATAGATGTATTACATTTATTGCATAGCCTGTGTTTAAGCTTTTATTCATATTGTCAAATTTATTAAAATTCAGTAATTCCCACAAGTTGTTTTAAGGCCAGTTTAACAGATCTGCCTTATGATACTCATTAATCTTTTCAGGTATAATGAATTTTCAGGGATAAGTCAGATGGACCATTGCTCAGTGATTTACACTGTCAAATCTTATAAATGCACAGCCAACTTTCAACCTTTTAGCACACTGCCCACTGCCATCAGGAATATAATTGATTTCTCATCTGAAAAATACTCAGTGTTCTTTCATTGTTGTACATTTATCCCAGTCAGTCTGTTCCAATTGCTACCTAAACAGGGAATTCAATAGAACACTGAATATTTCATTAGGCACCAGATTTCAGAATGCAGATAATAAATTTAATATTTTAATCAATTTTTGATTATCTTACATAACAGAGGGGATTATTTCTGTGCATAATAGAGATTTTGCCACCATAAATTAGCTGTCATTTTTGTTCTATAAAAATGTAAGTAATCATCTAATCTGAAAAGCTAGGAAAGGAGTAATACAATAAACTAATAAATTTAAGAGAACTAAAGATAGAAAATGCTAATAAAGTATAATATGGAGAAACAATGGGAAGTACTGAATAAGTGAAGAGCTTATTCTATTAAAGGATCAACAATTTATGGCAAAGATCATGGACAAAATACAAAATCTCAAATATACAATATTGAGAATGAGAATGGGCCTGAATTCAGATATATGGAAGCTTAAAATAACAATGTTAGTTATATATATTAAAATCTTAGTATATGGATACTGTTCTGGGAGAATATAAATGATTAACATTAGCCCAAAAAGATGTAGACAATGTGAATCAAAAATTTGGAAAAATTTGAAAACCACATTGAAGAATTTTCTCCCCCAAGGAATAAGGCATTTCATGAGTAAGTTCTATCAAATCTTTAATCAAATAGTATTTGTTGCACTAGTTAGACTTCTCAGTTATTTTTGTGAAGCTAGATAAAATGGATAGTAAAAAGTCTGATGTAATTGACAACCAAAAAACAGAAGAGAATAATGACAATGAAACTCAAAAACAAAAAGCAAACAAGCAAGAACAAATAACAGAATCACAACAGGCTACTTAGACTTACGGATATACATGTAAATGGCAACCTACTCCAGTATTCTTGCTGGGACAGAGGAAGAATACTGTCTTCCAGGGACAGAGGAGCCTGGTGGGCTATAGTCCATGGGTCGCAAAGAGTCAGCCATCACTGAGCGCATCAGTACAATATACATGTAAACATACCTTAAAATTAATACAGTGGATGCCGTGGCATACTAAAGATTATAACACCACTTTCAAACGTGATTTATTCTACGATTTATGGTGGGGTATTCAGTACCACAGTTCAGTTGCTATCCTCTTTAAAGTTAAAAAGTCAGAAGAGGCAAAAAATTATGATCATCTCTAGAAGTGCTAGGAAAGCTTTTGATCAACATCTGCCTCAGTGAACAACACATAGACTAGGAATAAATAAATACTTCTGCATCATAATGATTATCTGTTTAAAGTTATAGAAACACCATATTTTATATTGAAATGCAGTGGTCATTATGATTCAAATTCAGCTTCTTGAGGTAGTGGCAGTTTCTTATTGGTCATTATATCTCTCCATATCTACAGAAGTTCTAACTGTATTTGTTGATGTTACAAATGATTTATGAAATTCATATCAGAGCAGAGGAGGTTACATTTATTACTAGAAGCGATAAGGTTAGCAATGGATATTAGATAGCCACATCTGTGGTTCTTTGAATGATTGTTTGGCTCATTGTCACTGAACAATTCTGGACAACAAGAGCCTTCTTGAATAAGGTATCTAGAGTGGTATTTTCTTAAAGTTTCAGAAACAAATACATTTATGTTAGGGTTGCTTCCTGTGTTAGTTTCCCAGGCCTGCCACAATGAAGTACTGCAAATGAAGTGGTTTAAAATAATAGAAATTTATTGTGGCCTAGCTCTGGAGGCTAGCAGTACAAAGTGAAGGTGTCCACAGGGCATGGTCCCTCTGAAACCACTAGGGGAACCCTTCCTTCCCTCTTTCTTGCGGTTTGCTGGGATTCTTTGAAGTTCCTTGGCTCACAGCTGCATGACTCCAATCTCTGCCTTTGTCATCACATGATAATCACCCTGTGTGACTTTGCCTTTGCATCCACTTACAAGGATACCAATCAGATTAGGGGCTCACTCTTGTTATCACATCACATCTTCGTGACCCTTTTTCCAAATAAGGTATTGAAAGTTACAACTTCAACACATCTTTTTTAGGAGAGATATAATTCAACCCACAATAGCTGCCTGTTGGGAGCTTTATTTTGAGGCAGAGTGACAGATTCTATCCCCAGTGTCAAGCACACTGCCAAGCACATGAGTTTTTAATGGGAGAGAGGGGTTAAGGGAAAGACTCCTTAACAAATCTAAAAATTTACATAGAACACATTTATATATGTCATGATGCCAAGAGCTCTGTCTTCAGAGGAATTAATTTAGGAGGATAGAGCAATGAGGGAAATGTCGGGTGCAGAGTTGTCACCATAGATACAGTTCTAATGAGAGATTTGTTTGTTCAGGGTCAGGTTTTGAGGACCCTTGAGAGGTTAGAAAGATAAGAGATTACAAAATGACAGTGGTGAGACTACCTGATAATGGGGTTGAGCCATTCCTTGAATCCTCATTGAAAATAAAGCATAAGAAGGCTATGAAAGTGAGATCTGTAGAAATGAGGGAGGAAGTAAAGTGAAAAAGTGAAAGTTGCTCAGTCATGTCTCTTTGCAACCTCATGGATTATACAATCCATGGGATTCTCCAGGTCAGAATACTGGAGTGGGTAGCCATTCCCTTCTCCAGGGGATCTTCCCAATCCAGGGATTGAACCCAGGTCTCCCACATTGCAGGCCAGTTCTTTACCAGCTGAGCTATGCTGGTGAGACTGCCTGATGATGGGGCTGAGCCATTCCATGAATCCTCATTGAAAATAAGGCATGAGAAGCCTATGAAAATGAGATCTGTAGAAATGAGGGGGGACATAACACTTGGCCAAATGGCGAGAGTTCAGGACAAGGTCTCCTGCCAATTTCCATGGATATGTACAGGTACGGAATAGAGGGAGGTGTGCAGAGGACACCAGGGAAGTCGACAGGTCTCTCAAAACAGAGAATTCAAGAGAGGCTATCCAACAGGAGTGCCAGAAGTGCTTGCCGTATCTAATATCAGATGAATGGGACTGAGAGACTTGGTCATATTCCAGTGGCTTGGAGTCATCAAAGCTCTGGATACACGACTCACCAGGCTCTTTAGCGATTCTTGGAAGAAGGTGAAACAGCTCGCAGGTACCTACCTGCTTGTTCACATGGCAAGAACAAAACCTAACACTTACTATATACTTTGATTTTGTTTTAATTGAGCATTTTACCACCTCATTTGTACTTGAATACAGTATTGTTGTAGAACACTGAAACACTACTGAAAAATATGAGTAAAATATAAGTTATTATTGCATTCCTTATACATCTTGTCCCCTCCCCTAATACATTTTTTTTACTTTTTTCTATATGTAGTTATAACATGTAGTTATATAAGCATAATTTTAACTTTTCCCCTGCATATGTGCATAACCAGTGATTTTTTACTCCTGAGTATATGTACAGATGTGTCATAATTTTCATTACTACCTCTGATTATATTGTTTCAATTGGGTCTATTACATAGCATTAATAAATGTCCAGTAAAGGCAATGGCACCCCACTCCAGTACTCTTGCCTGGAAAATCCCATGGACGGAGGAGCTTGGTAGGCTGCAGTCCATGGGGTCTCTAAGAGTCGGACACGACCAAGCGACTTCCCTTTCACTTTTCACTTTCATGCACTGGAGAAGGAAATGGCAACCCACTCCAGTGCTCTTGCCTGGAAAATCCCAGGGACGGGGGAGCCTGATGGGCTTCCGTCTCTGGGGTTGTACAGAGTCGGACACGACTGAAACGACTTAGCAGCAGCAGGATGGTTTCAAGACTGTGTTGCTTGATTCTTCATTTCCCTAATTACCCGTGGAGTTTGTTTTATTTATTAGCTGTTAGTAATTTTTCCAGAAATTAATTATTCAAGTTTCTTACCTAGTTCTTTTTTTTAACATCAAAAACATTTTGTATTGGAGTATAGCTGGTTAAAAATGTTGTGGTAGTTTAAGGTGAATAGCAAAGGGATTCAGGCATACCTAATTCTCAGCCATTTTACCTAATTCTTTACTGAGATGTTTTTCTGTTGATTTATAAGATTTAAGGTGAAAATAGGCCCCTCTGCTGCACTTATATGTATAACACAAACATTTTTTCTGCAGATATTTTCTCCTAGTTTTTGCTTGTATTTTTAATTTTCTTATGATAATCTATTGTACAACTTGAGTCTCTCTCTATATATATATAAAATCCATAGACCCTTTCCTTTAAAGCCTCTGCATTTATTTTAAAAAGTTATTGTCCATTTTTAAAATGTTTTTAGAATTATTTTTTTCTTCAGCTACTTAGTCTACCCTGAATATATGTTTTGTATTAAGGTGATTTTTTCCCCCCAAAATGAAACATAATGTCCCCATAGTAATATATTAACTGCTTCTCACATAGGCTAAATTATATGTAAACAAAAGGTTGTTATGAGCTTTATTTTGGTCTTTTGATAACCTACACCAAAAACAAATTGTTTTATTTAATACAACTTCTGGTATATTTTATATTTTAAAAGGTAAGTTTCCCATTCTTGTTATTTATTTTCAAGCACTTCTCGATTATTCCTCTGTGTTTTGTTTTTAATATGAACTTATCACAGCCTTGTTAAACTGGATTAGAAGTCCATTTGGGCTTTTAGTTGATTTTTCAGTGACTATATGTTTAAGTGAGGTAAAGCGACATTATTGTACTCTTGAAGTATCCCTTCCAGATAAATGTATTTCTGTATTTATTTCAAATTTTAATTTTCCCATATTTAAAGTATTGTGTTTGGGAAAGTCTCACATGTTTGTTGATGATTTATTCTAATTTTTTTTCAGAAAATATTTCTGCTAATGTGAATTAGATTCTTTTATTCCTACTCATTACAGTTTAAACTGGTTGTTCTGATTATTCTGATTATTTAGGTTTTATTTTTTCTAAAGATAACTGATTCCAAATTTTGTTGTTGCTCTATTATATGTCTGGGTTTTAGTTGAAAGTTCTTTCTTGGATATTTCCCAAATGTTATATTCTTATTTGCTGGGAGGCCTTTGCACATACTATTTGTTTTGCCTGCACATTCTCTGTTTTCTCCTCTTATGACCTCTTTATACCCTACTCCCCATCCTTTTTGGCTGGCCTCATACTTTTACATACCTGTATACTTCTCTGGAAAGATTTCTTGATACCTTTCTTATTACCAGAATTGGAATATGGATAGTTGGTCCCAGATGTTACTATAGCAACTAACACTTGTTTCTTTTTAGTATGGATCATATTTACATATTGGGCTTCCTAGGCGGTGCGAGTGGTAAAGATCTCACCTTCCAATGCAAAAAGATCCCCTGGAGGAGGAAATGGCAGCCCATTCAAATATTCTTACCTGGAGAATCTCGTGGACAGAGGAGCATAGCAAACTACAGACCATAGTGTTGCAAAGAATCAGATATGATCGAAGCAACTTAGCATGCACACACACATATTTACATACATGATACCATGTTTTTGTTAGTTACAGTGCAGTCTCTGTAAAGCCAGGGGATGTTTAGGTACCATTTCATCCCCAGTACCAAGCACCATGCCAAGCACATGAGCTTTAAATTGTGCACTAATCCATGGTGATTAAGAATCTAATGACCGATTTAAACTATGTATATATGGATTAATTAATGAGCT
Organism: Aepyceros melampus; assembly: GCA_006408695.1. Classification (NCBI taxonomy): domain Eukaryota; kingdom Metazoa; phylum Chordata; class Mammalia; order Artiodactyla; family Bovidae; genus Aepyceros; species Aepyceros melampus. The sequence continues at coordinate 106,515 of SJXQ01010294.1, forward strand.
AATAAATTATTAAATAAGTTGATTCGTGAATTCACTGAATGAAAATAAACTAACAAAATGCATGTTTGCTAGAAAACAGTCTCTGGTTTGCCAAGTGTATCTAGTCAGTTCCTTTATTTTCCAACTCATGTTACTAGTCATGTTTCCATTTGACTCTTCGTATTGATTTATTCCACTACTTTTTCCATTATGTATACCTATGAAAAAGCCATGTCCAGAAAATGTAAGAGTAGTAAAATTACCTCACAGGTTACATGGTTATTGTATACATACTGATATGAGATAAAGATTCTGGAATATATCATCTGAAGTCAAGATCTGACTTCTCATTTCCTTTCTCCCACCAAACCCAAAATATTTTCTTTACGACAAACACATTGGAAAAAACAACTTTTTTTAGAATTGATAAGAGAAAATAATTATGTATATAATTGGATAAGCAGCCAAGGGATATTTCAACACAACAAATTCTGATATCTTTGTTAATCAGAAAAACTCAAATAGTAAATAATAAAGCATTTACTTCTATTCTGATTTATTAAAACTGTGATGATGTTTCTCGTAGTTCCTAAAATAGAAATAATCTGTTTAAAATCCTACTTGAGATGTGTAAGTGGCTATATAATTGATTTTTATTTATAGAAATACATTGTTTAAATATATCTTTCAGTAATTTTCAATTCTAATCTGTAGACTCCCTATAACATTAACCATCCTTACAGGAAAAATGGATCAACTAAGGATATAAGTGTAGCCTTTATTGAAAATATTTTCAAGAGTAAAAATTAGTAATTATTTGAAAAATTAACCATGCTTGATGATTTCATCAACCATTTATATGCATTTGTGCATGTAAATTCTTGAGTATATTTTAGCATTAAATTATCCACTTGAGTTTTGGATGCTATACTATATGCTATAGAATGTAGAATGCTATATACTACATTCAAGAAATTTGTCCAAGTCTTCTGTCTTGTCAAGATGCCAGGATAGATTAACCCAAGAGAATTAATGTATGATGACCTAGACATCTGTGCTGTTGGGGAAGACTCTTGAAGAGTCCCTTGGACTGCAAGGAGATCCAACCAGTCCATTCTGAAGGAGATCAACTCTGGGATTTCTTTGGAAGGAATGATGCTAAAGCTGAAGCTCCAGTACTTTGGCTACCTCATGCGAAGAGTTGACTCATTGGAGAGGACTCTGATGCTGGGAAGGATTGGGAACGGGAAGAAAAGAGGACGACAGAGGATGAGATGGCTGGATGGCATCACAGACTTGATGGACGTGAGTTTGAGTGAACTCCGTTTGTGATGGACAGGGAGGCCTGGCGTGCTGCAATTCATGGGGTCGCAAAGAGTTGGACACGACTGAGCGACTGAACTGAACTGAACTGAGACATCTGTAGGATGGTAAAGAAGAAGTCAGAAATAATTTAATGGAGAAGCTAATTATAATGCATACAGATTGATTAAAAAAGACACACAATGAAAAATTTTTCATTGCAGGTTTTATAGTGTAAACCATCATATGTGATTATTCAAAGTACAAATTATAGGTAACATAAAAGCTCATTTTACAGCTTTCATAGTATTTAGTGAGTTTTTGCAAGTGGTTTGCAGGAAGAAGCTATCAGGTCAGGTGCCTGGGGTACTTAGTTTCCTGGGATGATCAGTCCCAAAGAAACCTACCTGTGTAATAAAAACACACAGAAGATTGACAGGGTTATCCTGTAGAAGTAGTGTTTTGGTGGGATTTCCCCCACTGTATTGTCACAGGAACTAGAAAGACTGAGTCACTCGGTCATGTCCAACTCTTTGAGACACCGTGAACTGTAGCCCCCGGAGAAGGCAATGGCACCCCACTCCAGTACTCTTGTCTGGGAAATCCCATGGACGGAGGAGCCTGGTGGGCTGCAGTCCATGGGGTTGCTAAGAGACAGGACTGATCAACTTCACTTTCACTTTTCACTTTCATGCATTAGAGAAGGAAATGGCAACCCACTCCAGTGTTCTTGCCTGGAGAATCCCAGGGACGGGGCAGCCTGATTGGCTGCCGTCTATGGGGTCGCATAGAGTCGGACAGGATTGAAGCGACTTCGTAGTAGTCGTAGGCTCCTCTTTCCATGGAATTCTTCAGGCAACAATACTGGAGTGGTAGCCATTCCCTTCTCCAGGGTATATTCCTGACCCAGGGATTGAACACAGGTCTCCTACATTGCAGGCAGATTCTTTACTGTCTGAGCCCCCAGGGAAGCCCCACTCAGAGTCCAGTCAAATCATCATAGGAATCATTAGTTTATTTCGTAAGCGTATCTCTCCAAGTATTAAAAACTTTCAGTATGTAAGAGTATCAGGCAAAAGAATATTGGATGAATTATAATGATATTAGCCCAGGACAGCTTGATGTTATGAAACCTCTTGCTGAAGTTCCTCCTTCCTTGGAAAGTGCTGGAATAAATGCTGTTGGTGTTACCTCTGTAAATCCCCACGCGCAAATCTTTCCTCTAAGTCACACTACCTTTCTTGCATGCGGAGTTTTGTATTGTATTCAGTTGTGTTGATGCAATTAAACAGGTTAACACTTCATACCTGCTAACTTCAGAACCATCTTATTTTTTTTCCCACAGTTCATTGTTGAATGCCATTTCTCTGAATCATTGTGACTTGATTTTACAGTTTAGCTTTCAAGGTGAAATCTATTTTCTTGCCACTCTAAAATCCCCAATGCTTGTAATACCTATGTCAAACATCACTAATTTTCACGCTTAGATGAGATGTACTGACCAATTATAAAGTTTGATTAATATGGATTATAGTTTGATTATGTTTATAGACATGAACCACTTCAATGGCAAAATGGAAAAGTGAGGCTTTCTTAGTTGTTTCCAATTCTTTGTCACCCATGGACTATACAGTCCACGGAATTCTCCAGGCCAGAATGCTGCGGTGGGTAATCTTTTCCTTCTCCAGAGGTCTTCCCAACCCAGGGATCAAACCAAGGTCTCCCACATTGCAGAAGGATTCTTTACCAGCTAAGCCCAAGAATAATGGAGTGAGTAGCTTTTCCCTTCTCCAGGGGATCTTCCCAACCCAGGAATCAAACCCGAGTCTCCTGCGTTGCAGGAGGATTCTTTACCAACTGAGCTATCAGGAAAGCCTAGAGGAGCTAAAGAAACTCCTGATGAAGGTGAAAGAGGAGAGTGAAAAGCTGGCTTAAAACTCAGCATTCCAAACATGAAGATGATGGTGTCTGGTCCCTTCACTTCATGGCAAATAAATGGGGAAAAAGTGGAAACAATGACAGATTTTATTTTCTTGGGCTCCAAAATCACTGTAGATGGTGACTGTGGCCACGGAATTAAAAGATATTTACTCACTGGAAGAAAAGCTATCACAAACCTAGACAATGTATTAAAGAGCAGAGACATAACTTTGCCAACAATGGTCCTTCTAGTCAAAGCTGTGAGTTTTTCAGTGGTCAGGTACAGATGGAGAGCTGGACCATAAAGAAGGCTGAGCACTGAAGAATTGATGCTTTTGAACTGTGATGCTGGAGAAGATGCTTGAGAATCCCTTGGACAGCAAGGAGATCAAATCAGTCAATCCTAAAGAAAATCAACCTTGAATATTCAATGGAATTACTGATGCTGAAGCCGAAGCTCCATTTGGTCACCTGATGTGAAGAACTGACTCGTTGGAAAAGACCCTGATGCTGGGAAAGATTGAGAGCATGAGAAGAAAGGGGTAACAGAGGATGAAATGTTCGGATGGCATCACTGACTCAATGGGTATGGTGCTGCTGCTGCTAAGTCACGTCAGTCGTGTCTGACTCTGTGCGACCCCGTAGACGGCAGCCCACCAGCCTCCCCCGTCCCTGGGACTCTCCAGGCAAGAACACTGGAGTGGGTTCCCATTGCCTTCTCCATGAGTCTGAGCAAACTCAGGGAGATAGTGAAGGACAGGGAAGCTTGCTGTGCTGCAGTCCATGGGGTTGCAAAGAGTTGAACACGGCTTAGTGACTGAAGGGCTTCCCTGGTAGCTCAGTTGGTGAAGAATCCGCCTGCAATGCAGGGGACCCTGGTCAATTCCTCAGCAGGAAGATCCGCTGGAGAAGGGATAGCCTACCCACTCCAGTATTCTTGGGCTTCCCTTGTGGCTCAGCTGGTAAAGAATCCGCTTGCAATGTGGGAAACCTGGGTTAGACCCCCTGGCTTGGGAAGATCTCCTGGAGAATGGAAAGATTACCCACTCCAGTATTCTGGCCTGGAAAACTCCACTGACTGTATAGCTCATAAGGTCGCAAACAGTCGGACACGACTAAACAACTTTCACTTAGCAACTGAACAACACAACAAATGGGTATGAACACATATGCAATTTGTTTATTGGAAATAAGGGTTCAATCATTCATTCAACAAATATTAGAGCCCTCAGAGTGATAGGTGTTGGATGGTGAGAATAAACTGACAGAGTTTAGTTTCTGTCCTCAAGTAGCTCGAAGTTTGGATTTAAAATATGTTAATAAAGCAACATCTCTCTAAGCAAGAGATGCTTGTATTATTATGAAAAGGCAAAGACTTAGCTTGGAGCAAAAGGAAGAATAATAAAGAGAAAGACAAGAGGAGTCAAACTAGAAAGACAAATGAACAAGTTCATTTAGGAGGAAAATTGTACAGAATTGACTGTGTAAGTTTCAGGTGACTACTGGGCATCCACTAGGCAGCTAGAATGGTGTTTCTACTACTCATGAGAGTATTCTGAGGTAGAGGATGTAGATTTAGGAGTAATTATACAAGTGTGTGTGAGTTGAAACTAACTATAAATAATTGTGGAGGGGTGTGTGTGTGTGTGTGTAATGTATGTATAGATGTGGATAAAGGAAAGAAGGACCATGGATAGAATCCTGGGTAACACCAGTATTAAAGGAGATTGGTATTGAAAGTAGAACCATAAAGTGTGCTCAAAGAAAGAGAAACCTAGGGTATTTGATGCCATTGAAGCTGATGTATAGGACAGCAAGAAGGGAGAAAATGGCCAAAGATCATGTACTGTAGAGAAGTATTTCTATGAGGATTTTGTGTCCCTGTGGGGGCAAAATATTGACATTAATCATAGGTCTAGAAACTGGGAAATATTATGCACTTCTGAATGTAGTAGAGGATAACATTTTGTCTTCAAAAAAACAATAAGATATCCTGGAGAATAATTTTTTTCCTACAAAATGCATGGACACAATGACCAAAGAATTGAAATTCACGCTAGTAACTCCTTAGGAGCTGGGGATATAATTTATTTATGTCTTTGTTTCCAGCACTTAGTGAAGTCCTTGACACCTCCTTGGTACTAACAAGTGCTTCTGGATAGGACTGAATTAAACCACTTTTTATTTTACACTCATTTCATTATACACATCGTGGTGTTGGTGTCTAGGATTGCTTGCTGGAAGCAAAGAATGTTGCTAAATATTGTTAAATGTTGCCCTCCCCATTGCAACCTAAAGTAAAATTGAGGGAAATCAGAATTTTTTTAAAAATAGAGCCTGGCAACAGAAAGGAGGAGATTAAATCCTTCCTCTGCTTGTTTGTATTATAGGTTTTCTATTACGAATATAGTTTCAAAATGGCAGAGTGTGGGTCACGCTTTTGCATATAGAAATATTCATTCAAAATTAACTGTGCAGAGAGAGTTAAGCTATTTTCCATGTTGGAAAAACGATGAAAGACATTTTTCTGAAATCTCATTAAAACGGCCTTTAATTTTATAATCATTGTTTATCCAGAGCACTGTAGGTGCATTTGAAGACATGTATTAGAAAGCCTATAAAAGAGGTTTATTAAGAGATTCATAACTGCATCCTGTTTTTTAGTGCCTCGTGTTTGGTTTAACTTTAAAACTGATTAAAGTTGCTCAATGGCCAGAAGCATTTTTGTTGTAGTTCCTAAAATTATATTCACGTGGGCAGTGCTGGCTGATAGGCAGCAGGATTTCAAATAAATTAATTCGAGGTTTCTCAGAAGGAGGTTTTACATCATGGGGGAAAAAAAGTATCTTCCTCTCCTCTTGTAGAAAAATGAACAGATGTGAATTTGTTATATGTGTAGTTCCAGTCAGTCCTCTGCAGATTTACAATTACCGTGACTTAAGAATTATTTCCTAGACACACCAGGAAATACAGTAATCTTGTCTTCCATTTTATTTTTTTCTCTTACACAAAACTTAACTAATTTGGCCTTCATTTTGGGAGAAGTTGCTTCATATGTTGGAGAAGTTTCTTAAAGTATAATTGAAGTTTTGAGGGAGACCATCTGTATATTAAGATGATGAATTTTAAAAATTAATATCTTGTCATCTGCTTATTTTCATCTTGCATGCTATTCATATAAATAGTGTACTAAATTATTACTGTGGCTAAATTATATCTCATATCACTCACTTGTTTCAATTCTTTGATCCAAAGAATTGCATGAGGCTCCCCAGCTGCCCTATTTAAACTGCAGCCCCTGCACTGCTCTCTCACTCCTATTCTTTTACTTTTCTTTTTTTTTTTTAACATTTATACCTTCCAGTGAACTTTATAAACTCCTATTTAGCTGAATATAGTGGTATTTAAATAAGTACAACTGTTAGTTCAGTTTGTATATGTAAGCTTTATGTAATCTCCCTGAAGACAGAGTTTATATATAGCCTGAGTGCCTGGTATAGCGGTTAGCTCATAGCACAAGCTGGATAAATATGTGTTGGATGTATGTTTATATATGCTGTCCATGAGTTAGGTACATCCGCTTTCCTTAAACTCTTTGTGTGTGAAGGGTGTGTCATGGGTTATTTTAGGGCCTTGCCTCCCTGCTTTTTCTTTCTTCCTCCATCCCTGTTTACCTCTGTAGAAGAATGAGTACCAAAAGATGCCCTTTTTCTTTACTCCTCCATTGCTTTCAATTACAGTGCCCCTACATTGACTTTCCCCAGGCACCCTTATTTGTGGAAGTGACTAGATAGGGGGTTGGATGAAAGGCAAGAAGGAGGCGTGTTCCGATCTTGCTGTTCTCATAATACAGAGAATAGAGTGAAGAAATACCCACCAGTCATCTAGGGAAGAAGACCCAGGTCCAGCCTGGTCAGTGTAACCACATCTCATCTCCAGACTCAGAAAATGACAGGCAAGCACTTTGTTAAAGAATGGAGATTTCAGGTTAGGGGATTCATCTGAGCTACCCTGAAACCTAAAGGTATCCAGTTTTTAATGCCATTTAAATTCTATGGATTGCCTTTGGTTTATTTGTTTTAATGATTGTGTGTGTGTGTGTATCCCCTGTATCTGTGCCTAATTGATGTAAAAATTCTCAGGAAGTTCTCTAAATCTTCAAAGATCAGATTTTGGAGTTGAAGCAAACCTGTAAAATGAGTACTCAGTCTCCTGAAACTTAGAATTGGAGAAGAGAGTGGAACAGTAATTATAAGCAACAATTGATATCAAAGAAAGATGAGCAAGATGGCCAGTTTCTAGACTCTGCTCTAAAAGAAAAGTAATGGGAAGCACTCAGAGATGAGAAGTTTCTCTGGGCAGGGGCCAGTACCTTTAAACATATGAGGGTGGAATAGATAGAAAAGACAAGAGAATAAAAAGCAAGTGGTGCTGAAAGTATTCACCCATTTTCTCTTCATTGAACACCTCAATCCCCAACCTTCCATCATTCCAACAAATCTTATGCTTCCCCACCAGTTCTTTTTCCCTGTCTTCAGCCACTAATTTGCCTCTAGCTCCCGTTGCTAGAACCTGTAAACAATGACTCCTGCCACAAACAGATCCTTGCTCTCTTGACCATTGAGTTGAGTGAAGGAATATGTCTTCTCATCACCAAAAGTAAACCTGAAAGGTTAGTTTTAGGAACATTGTTATAAATGGTGTTTTGTTTTAATTTCTCAAGTACTTCAGGATAAGCCCCTGAGTGAATTGTTTCTAGGTTGTAAAATATATTCCAGGCCAAAGGAGATAGGCTAAAACTTTCATTTTTGGAACTCCTCTTGCTTATTCTTAAGTTAGAAACTGCTGCTGTAACTGCTCTCACTGTTGCTGACCTAACACCAGTTCCTGCTGGTCTGTGAGATACATGATACCTTTTCCCCTTTCATAATTTATTGCTTCAACAGCAGACTTTTGTTAGAGCCCTGCTGTTAAGGGACAAAGAAAACACCCACTTCATTGAACATTTATGTTTAAAGTGAGTACATTGTACTAAATCTCTGTGTGCCTGTGGGAGCATCTCTATCCCACATTATGACCATATCTATGATGGAATCAGGGCCTGATTGTTTTCTATTTTGGTAATTTTTTTTTTGAGTGTGTTGATTCCTGTGGAATTCACGAATGTTCATTATTATTTTTTTTCCAGTGCTTTAACAAACTAGTTTAAGTTAGATTTCCTTGTTCTGAACTTCCACCGTGCATCAGATGGCATCATGGTACCCTGTACACAACTTTGTTACCGCTTTTTAAATTATCTCTCTTCCCTTCTAGTCATTAAAATCTCTATAATGGCCCTTTCAAGCTCTGTTTTGAATGAATGAATGAACAAATCAAGAATCTCATTACCTCGACTTTTACGAGTAGGTCAGCCTTTGGCGTGTACGTATATCCCAGCTTGGGGTTCCTCAGCAGTGATTGTGCACCATCCAACTGATAGATGTCTCTCCTTTAAAAAATGACATTATAATTAGTCATCCATGTTGCATAGCCCCTGTAAATAGCAGAGAATAAAAGCCGGTCTGTGTATAGGTTAGAGTTCCATCCTTGGTAGTTACCACTTTTAATCTGTATTAGGTATGTTTTTTAATTCTTAATTTTGCTTGTTTTAAATCACAAAATTCTCTTAAGAAGATGAAGGAATATTTGAAAGAGATTTGACTATGATCCCAGAAAATAGACCTATTTGAATAGTATTGGTTTTTGTGGGGAGAAAAGGAGAGAAAAGAGGGATATTTGTTTTTGTGGGGAGAAAAGGAGTAGAAAAGAGGGAAAAGTTTTGATTTTTAAAAAGTTGAACACTCACCTTTGCATCATGGAGGCAGATTTGTGAAATACTAAGGGCAGGGGTTTTGGCATTAAACAGATTAGGATTCAAGTTGCCCATTTATTGGTCTTGTGCTTGGTCAAATTGCTTAATTCTTTTTCGTCATCTACAAAATGAGGTTCTGATATCACCTGGTGTTGTAAGGATTAAATGAAGTACCTGGAAACTCGATGTAATTGTATAATAATGAACGCTACAGAGTTTGTTAGCTGTTCGTTTTATCCCATTTCTAACTGTACACAGCTCTGCTTTTGTGGAGGATATTGCTTACACTCACTGATAAGCATTTGAATTAAGCGGAATGGGTCTGAAGCCCAAGAATAAATTACATAGATCAAAGTCTCCAGAGAAACAGAACTGATTGTGTACGTACTATAGTAAAGAGATATATTGTAAGGCTTGACACATGCGATTATAGGGGTTGAAGTCCCACAAACTGTCCTCTGTAAGCTGGAGACCCAGGAAGGTTGGTGGTGTGGTTGAAAGACCTTGAGAGAGCCTGGTATAAATTCTAGTCTGAGTCTGTAAGCCTGAGCACCAGGAGTGCTCAGGGCAATCCCTGTCCCAGCCTAGGGAGAGAGGAAGAAATCTTCCCCTTCTCTTTTTGGTTCTAGTCAGACCTTGCTGGAGGACAGGGTTCAGCTTTGGGGAGGCGTGTAATAGAGTTGTGTGTGCACATCTGTCTAGTTCACGTCGCATGGTCGTTGTCTTTTTCTCCATCTCCATTTCCATTCTTCTTCATATAATAAAAATACGGAGCAGGGAAACAACATGCTCATTAGCCTGTTCAGTGGAATTTAACCTTTTCAAGATGTGACATCTTTTGATTTTGCTCAGAGGACATATAGTATATAATAATCATGTATAATAAGTTAGCAATAGTTTAAAATAAGTATCCAACTAAACTGTGCTTTTTTAGCACACATATTAATTATTATTCTAATAAATTGAAATTGTATGTTTTAAGTAAAAAGTTAACTTTTTATATTCCCTTTCTCTCTTGGTACTTTTCTATCCAAAATTCTCTTTGTAAAAATGTTATTTTTACCTATTATATTGAAACAGTTTAATTTAGAAAAGAAAGGAGAGAAGGAAAGTTTGGTCTTTTGAGAAAAAAAGTATGAGTAGAGAGAAATCTTTTGCTCGGTCCTCAACAGAAAGTCTGTTATCCTAGGGTGACCTGAAAGCCGTAGACATGCCATGTGAGACCAGAGAATTATATAACTTTGTCTCTGAAATCTGCCATGGAACACAGATTCAGTCACTTATATCTCACTGAATCTTCTGAGAAGAAAATTCTACCTATTTTCTTTTCACTTGATAATTCCTATGAGTTTCCTTCTTTTTAGTTATTTGGGGATTGAGAGGCTTAATTAAAATGTTTTTATATAAAAATGCTACTAATGCATTACTCTTTTGGGCAAAGAGTGATAACTCTTACCACTCTGACGTCCGGGCATTTAATTTAAGAGTTCCTATTTCATGCACCTGTTATGCTCTTGAATTATTTAAGTTTAATTGAATGTTTTAATTGCAAGTTTCATACTTAGCAGTTGCCTCATCTGGTTAGCACTCAAACCAGACAACCCATGCTTTGTATTCATTCAAATGTGATTAAAATAAGTTTTCCTTAAATTTTTCTATGAGAGCCATACTAGATATTAAATATTTTATAAATAGAAAAAAAGAAAACATAAATGAAGCAATACATGTGCTTCTTTTATCAGTAGAGAACAGATAAGAAAGTTAGTGATAAGAAATCCCAAATAACATTAGCTTGCTGCTAAGTCGCTTCAGTTGTGTCCGATTGTGCGACCCCAAAGACGGCAGCCCACCAGGCTCCCCCGTCCCTGGGATTCTCCAGGCAAGAACGCTGGAGTGGGTTGCCATTTCCTTCTCCAATGCATGAAAGTGAAAAGTGAAAGTGAAGTCGCTCAGTCATGTCTGACTCTCTGCGAGCCCATGGACTGCAGCCTATCAGGCTCCTCCATCCATGGGATTTTCCAGGCAAGAGTACTGGAGTGGGGTGCCATTGCCTTCTCCAAACATTAGCTTAAACTAGCTAAACTTGTATTTTCAGTTTAGAGAAGTCCAGAGGTGTGCAGTCCTATGGTTGTAGGAAATTTTCATAAAGAGCTCAGTTTCCTGAACTCCTTTCAGTTTCCTTTCTACTGTCCTCAGAACAGGGCCTCCACCTGTTCTCAACAAGACAGAGGAAGGATAAGGCAGAACATGCTCCCTCCTCTTTAAGAACTTTTCCTAGAGGTGCTCAGACCACTGAGCTTTTACTTTATTGGACAGAATTCAGTCACATGACCAAGGCTACTGTACCAATTGATTCTGATTTTTTGTGTATATTTAGTGGCTTGTGCATACTAGGTGCTTAATTTCTAAACTCTTGTATGATTCTCAACCTTGGCATTACTGCAGTTAATTCAAGCTGTAGTAACTTAGTTTATTTACAGCTTCTCTCTTTTTTTTTTTTAATTTTTTTAAATTTATTTTTTATTTTTTTAAATTAATTTTTATTTTTTACTTTGTTTTGCTTTACAATACTGTATTCGTTTTGCTATACATTGACATGAATCAGCCACGAGTGACATGAACTCCCAATCCTGACCTCCACCTCCCCCCTCCCGCCCCACACCTTCTCTCTGGATTATTCCCGTGCATCAGTCACAAGCATCCTGCATCCTGCATCGAACCTAGACCAGCGGTTCGTTTCACTTATGATATCATACATGTTACATTGCCACTCTGCCAACTCATCCCACCCTCTCCCTCTCCCACAGAGTCCAAAAGGCCGTTCTATACATCTGTGTCTCTTTTGCTGTCTTGCATACAGGTTTATCATTACCATCATTCTAAATTCCATATATATGTGTAAGTATACTGTATTGGTGTTTTTCTTTCTGGCTTACTTCACTCTGTATAATCGGCTCCAGCGTCATCCACCTCATTAGAACTGATTCAAATGTATTCTTTTTAATAGCTGAGTAATACTCCATTGTGTATATGTACCACAGCTTTCTTATCCATTCATCTGCTGATGGACATCTAGGTTGCTTCCATGTCCTGGCTATTATAAACAGTGCCGCAATGAACATTGGGGTACACGTGTCTCTTTCAATTCTGGTTTCCTTGGTGTGTATGCCCAGCAGTGGGATCGCTGGATCATAAGGCAGTTCTATTTGCAATTTTTTAAGGAATCTCCACACTGTTCTCCATAGTGGCTGTACTAATTTGCATTCCCACCAACAGTGTAAGAGGGTTCCCTTTTCTCCACACCCTCTCCAGCATTTATTGCTTGTTGACTTTTGGATCGCAGCCATTCTGACTGGTGTGAAATGGTACCTCATTGTGGTTTTGATTTGCATTTCTCTGATAATGAGTGATGTTGAGCATCTTTTCATGTGTTTGTTAGCCATTCGTATGTCTTCTTTGGAGAAATGTCTATTTAGTTCTTTGGCCCATTTTTTGATTGGGTCATTTATTTTTCTGGAGTTGAGCTGCATAAGCTGCTTGTATATTTTTGAGATTAGTTGTTTGTCAGTTTCTTCATTTGCTATTATTTTCTCCCATTCAGAAGGCTGTCTTTTCACCTTGTTCATAGTTTCCTTTTTGTGCAGAAGCTTTTAATTTTAATTAGATCCCATTTGTTTATTTTTGCTTTTATTTCCAGTATTCTGGGAGGTGGATCATAGAGGATCCTGCTGTGATTTATGTCAGAGAGTGTTTTGCCTATGTTCTCCTCTAAGAGTTTTATAGTTTCTGGTCTTCAGATATTAAACTGATAAGAACAGATACTACACTTGATCTTAGCCAAAAGGCCGAGAAGCGATTACAGCTTCTCTTTTTAAAAAGGACTTTTGAGTTTCATTCCATTTACTTCTGGGATAGTCACTTGAGATTTTTGCCTGATGTCTATTTTATCAAGCAAGATTTGGGAGCATTTGTGTGTTATGAGGTTAACAGGCTGTTAATTATCACTTCTGTCTGTTAATAGAGATTAACAATTTGCTTTTCCAAATATCTTATTTGAACATAGCGTAAAACTAGGCATTAATCTTGGAATAACAGAAGAAATGCAACTGTAATATCATTTCACAATTAAATTATATAAAATCTCATTCTTTGAGTCATTAGCTAACTTAGGAAATTTGATTAGGTAATTTGGATTAATGCAAAGTTTGACTATGGTGCCAAGCCAGTGCTAATTAACTTCAGTTGGGAAGTTTCAAAGGCATGAATGCTTTAGGAAAACATTGAACATCTGAAACATATATGTCTATATCTTAGGAAAGAGATCTTAGTTACAAACTACCTACATGTGTTAAAATATAATAAAATAAAATTCAGAAGAAAAGGCTCAATTGAAGATGAACATAATGTTTTTGTTAGTAATTTGACCTTCAGTTCAGTTCAATTCAGTCACTCAGTCGTGTCCAACTCTTTGCGACCCCATGAATTGCAGCACGCCAGGCCACCCTGTCCATCACTAACTCTCAGAGTTCGAATCACCAACTCCAAACCCATGTCCATCGAGTTGGTGATGCCATCCACACATCTCATCCTTTGTAGTCCCCTTCTCCTCCTGCCCCCAATCCCTCCCAGCATCAGGGACTTTTCTAATAAGTCAACTCTCCATGAGGTGGCCAGAGTATTGGAATTTCAGCTTCAACATCAGTCCTTTGAGTGAACACCCAGGACCTATCTCCTTTAGGATGGACTGGTTGGATCTCCTTGCAGTCCAAAGGACTCTCAAGAGTCTTCTCCAACACCACAGTTCAAAAGCATCAATTCTTTGGCGCTCAGTTTTCTTTATGTTCCAACTCTCACATCCATACATGACCACTGGAAAAACCATAGCCTTGACCAGACAGACCTTTGTTGGCAAAGTAATGTCTCTGCTTTTTAGTATGCTGTCTAGGTTGGTCATAGTTTTTCTTCCAAGGAGCAAGCGTCTTTTAATTTCCTGGCTTGCAGTCACCATCTGCAGTGATTTTGGAGCCCCCAAAAATAAAGTCTGACACTGTTTCCACTGTTTCCCCATCTATTTGCCATGAAGTGATGGGACCAGATGCCATGATCTTTGTTTTCTGAATGTTGAGCTTTAAACGAACTTTTTCACTCTCCTCTTTAACTTTCATCAAAAGGCTTTTTAGTTCTTCTTCACTTTCTGCCATAAGGGTGGTGTCATCTGCATATCTGAGGTTATTGATATTTTAGGGATTATAAATTATTTTGTCAACCATTGCTATAAACCTTAAGCTATCTGCTGTATGTATTTATTTTTTGGCTTCTTATTTTTTTTTTAACTTTTTAGTTTGATTAACAATGTTGTGGTAGTTTCAGATGAAAAAAGAAGGTACTTATAGCCATATACATGTATCCATTCTCCCTCAAACTCGCATCCCATCTGGGCTGCCACAGAACATTGAGCAGTGTTCGATGTAAGCTATCTATTTTGATGACTAAGAATTCTTGCCCACGGAGTAGCAAACAACTTATTAGTGAAATATTTTCAATAATATGATCTTACTTTTAAATTGCTTAGCTTTTCAGTTTCCAGAAAGTTTCCTACATAGATAGTCATTTAATTTCCATGAAACTTGCCATTACTGCTGCTGGTAGATGAAAATGCTGTCCTCTGTAACTCTAGTTTTATAAGCATAGTGGGCTTGATCTGTCTGGAACTCCATTCCGTGCACACTTGCTTTCTGTAGATATTTTATCTGGCCTGTCATCGTGGAAAGGTATCCTTTGTGTGGGTTTCCAGAATACTATACATTTCATTTACACTGATTTGTGAGTGTTTGTTCATATGGCTTCACCATGAAATAGCTCATTCAAAAAATATTGATCTATGTTTACTAATCTTATTCTCGATATCTAGTATGTTGTAGGAGTGCCATAAATTATGTTGTAATGAAACTGAAAAAAGAAAGCTGCTGTTCTTTGTTGTTGTTTTTCATTCACTAAGTTGTCTCCAACTATTTGCAAGCCCATGGACTGCAGCACACCAGGTTTCCATGTCATTTGCTGTTTCCAGGAGTTTGCTTAAACTCATGTCCATTGAGTCAGTGATGCCATCCAATCATCTCATCCTCTGTCGTCCTCTTCTCCTGCCCTTAATCTTTCCAAGTATCAGAGTCTTTTCCATGAGTTGGTTCTTTGCATCAGTGGCCAAAGTATTTGAGTTTCAGCTTCAGCATCAATCCTTCCAATGAATATTCAGGGTTGATCTCCTTTACGATTGACTGGCTTGATCTTGCAGTTCAAGGGACTCTCAACAGTCTTCACCAACACTACAGTTTGAAAGCATCAGTTCTTTTGTGCTCAGACTTCTTTATGGTCCAGCTCTCACATGTATATATGACTACTGGAAAAAAAATAGCTTTGACTAGATGGATCTTTATCAGCTAAGTGGTGTCTCTGCTTTTTAATATGCTGTCTAGGTTTGTCATAGCTTTTCTTTCAAGGAGCAAGCATCTGTTAATTTTGTGGCTGCATTCACTATCCACAGTGATTTTGGAGCCCAAGAAAATAAATTCTGTCACTAATTCCCCATCTATTTGCCATCACATAATGGAACCAGACCACCTGACCTGCCTCTTGAGCAATCTGTATGCAGGTCAGGAAGCAACAGTTAGAACTGGACATGGAACAACAGACTGGTTCCAAATAGAAAAGGAGTGCGTCAAGGCTGTATATTGTCACCCTGCTTATTTAACTTATATGCAGAGTACATTATGAGAAACGCTGGACGAGAAGAAACACAAGCTGGAATCAAGATTGCCGGGAGAAATATCAATAGCCTCAGTCAGATATGCAGTTGACACCACCCTTATGGCAGAAAGTGAAGAGGAACTAAAAAGCCTCTTGGTGAAAGTGAAAGTGGAGAGTGAAAAAGTTGGCTTAAAGCTCAACATTCAAAAAACGAAGATCATGGCATCTGGTCCCATCACTTCATGGGAAATAGATGGGGAAACAGTGGAAACAGTGTCAGACTTTATTTTTCTGGGCTCCAAAATCACTGCAGATGGTGACTGCAGCCAGGAAATTAAAAGACGCGTAACCCCTTGGAAGGAAAGCTGTGACCAACCTAGATAGCCTATTCAAAAGCAGAGACATTACTTTGCTGACTAAGGTCCATCTGGTCAAGGCTATGGTTTTTCCAGTGGTCATGTATGGATGTGAGAGTTGGACTGTGAAGAAGGCTGAGTGCCGAAGAATTGATGCTTTTGAACTGTGGTGTTGGAGAATACTCTTAAGAGTCCCTTGGACTGCAAGGAGATCCAACTAGTCCATTCTGAAGGAGATCAACCCTGGGATTTCTTTGGAAGGAATGATGCTAAAGCTGAAACTCCAGTACTTTGGCCACCTCAACCTCATGCGAAGAGTTGACTCATTGGGAAAGACTGATGCTGGGAGGGATTGGGGGCAGGAGGAGAAGGAGACAACAGAGGATGAGATGGCTGGATGGCATCACTGACTCGATGGACGTGAGTCTCAGTGAACTCCGGGAGTTGGTGATGGACAGGGAGGCCTGGCGTGCTGCGATTCCTGGGGTCGCAAAGAGTTGGACACAACTGAGCGACTGAACTGAACTGAACTGAATGGAACCAGATGTCAAGATCTTAGTTTTCTGAATGATGAGTTTTAAGCCAGCTCTTTTACTCTCCTCTCTCACCCTCATCAAGACGCTCTTAGTTCCTCTTTACTTTCTGCCATTAGAGTGGAATCTTCTGTGTATCTGAGGTTGTTGATATTTCTCCTGGCATTCTTGACTCTAGCTTGTGATTCATCCAGCCTGGCATTTCACATTATGGACTCTGCATGTAAGTTACATAAGCAGGGTGACAATACACAGCCTTGTCGTACTCCTTTCCCAAATTTGAACCAGTCCATTGTTCCATGCCTGGCTCTAACTGTTGCTTCTTGACTCGCATACAGGTTTGTCAGGATGCAGATAAGATGATCTGGTATTCCCAACTCTTTAAGAATTTTCTGTTTTACTACTTTTTGGTATTTCCCTGGTCCTAACAGTTCATGACACTATGTAAACCACATCCTGTTTCACCCATGGTCTGTGTTAAGTGTCTGGTTCCCTCAATGCAATACATACTCTTGAAAAGTATACTTTTCTTCTGCTAATGTGTGTTTTTATACCTGCTTTGAACACGTAAGATTTCAACCATTTTAAAGACCTTTGTTTGAACCTGAGGCAAAATGTAGCTTTACTTGAAGATTTCCATGTTTTGACAATTCTATATTGAGGGCGACTTTCTATTAATACCCAGAGCCAGTGACATTTTGTTTGCCTGTACTTATAATGGTGGGGAGTGGCATGCTTTAAAAAAATGAGAAAATGTATTCTTCTATATTTTTATATGAAAAGTCAGTAGAAATGATGGTGAAGTTTTTATTTAAAAAATAATTTATTCCCTGTATTTTGCCTTTTTACAATATATGTTCTTTATATAGTTCATGTATGTGATTACAAAATACATGGTTTCTAAAGACTCATGTTCTAAAGAAATGCATTGCAGTTGGTACATATGAAATACTAAATGTAGTTTCTTAACCTAAGCACTATTGATATTTGGGGCCAGAGATGTCTTTGCTTTGAGGTGACTGTCTTGTGTCTTCTAACATGTTTACATTTTTAATGGCATACCTGACCTCTACCCACGAGATGCTAATAGCA
The DNA here is from genome assembly GCA_006408695.1 of Aepyceros melampus. NCBI lineage: Eukaryota > Metazoa > Chordata > Mammalia > Artiodactyla > Bovidae > Aepyceros > Aepyceros melampus. The sequence goes on from SJXQ01010294.1 coordinate 124,292, forward strand.
TCCACCAGTTGTGACAGACATAACATTTCCAGACGTTGCCCAGTGTCCCCTGGGTGACAGTCATCCCTGAGTGAGAAACACTGTGCTAAAAAAAAAAAAAAAAAGTGTTCCCTTTCTGTCTCTGTCAATATGTAGAATCAGCCAGAGATCGTATGCCTATTTATACTCACTGTTTGTTTTTAACTGTGTCCAATCCACTGTTACCATGGATTTGACTGGTTTTCACTTATCAAATGTCTAGAGTCTTGTGATTTTTTAAAAAAGGATATTTAGACAAAGACGGGGTTGTTAGGGAGACTAGGGTAATGATGGGCAAAACTTTCACAAGAAAAAGAAAGTCTCCACACTCAATGATAATTCCTAGAACATGATCAAAATCAGGTTAACAAAGTGCTGAAACATTTTAAGATGTTTAAGCATTTTGTTGCTGTTTTATCCTTTAAGTAAAGTGGTCTTTAGTCTAAGTATTAGAGTGAATAGTACTTTGTATATCCAGTTATGTTTTCTTCCTTCAGCTATAACATTTATTCTTTCTCTTTCTCCAATTTGTATTCTTAACTGACTGCTTTATTCCAGTGACTGTGGTTCTGAAAGATAAGTCATTTGGGGGAAAATATGAGAAGTGATATATTTCAACCTATTAAAATACACTATAATATATCCACTTACACATAAAGATATGTGCCACTACTGATTAGAGATCAGCAACATTTTTTCAATTTCTCACCCAAAAGACTCTTTAAGTGTACATTAATGTCTAGCATGGACCAGTTTCCTTAATTGCTGAGCAACTTCATATAAGTAAAACTATTCCTTACTAGATTCTGGTTTGGTGGTATATTAAAATGTATTGTTTTTAATGTACTACATAGAAACTTAAAGACTTTATTAACATGATCAGCGTGTAAACAAACTCTCATCTATTTTAAACAGCTGTGGCAAAGCCTTTGCTATGAATGCTGTATTAAAATACAGATCCTCCTTTATAATCTGACAGCTGGGCTTGAATTGTGGGACACTTCTTGCTAGTGGTGTGTCCTTTAAATGTTGCTAAATTGTTCTTACCCCAAGTCCATCATCTGTAAAATGAGGCTAGTATAATATCCTGTCTCATAATATTATTGATGAGTAATAATTAAGTTAATATATGTAAATGTAAAGTAACATTGTAAGTGCCAAGTAAGTTTAGCTCTTTCTTTTACTGTGACTTATATGATGTGAAGGACTTCTATCCCACTGTCCAGTCTTCAGTAAAATAAGAAACAGATTCAGTAAATGTGGAAAACAGCAGGAACAGAAGCATCATTGTTTCAGTGCTACAACTGACTCAGGTTCATCCTGAATTCACAAAATGGCAGTTTGAGTCCTTTTCAGAGCATCAGTTCAAGTTCACATTATACAAAACCTGGAGAATGTTAGAGCAAATGAAACCATAATCCAGAACCCATGTATCTAAAATTGAACTATCTTCTTCTCTCTCTTCTTTGTTACTTTCAGAAAGAGCATGGGGTTTATTGTCAGAGAAACTATGTTCTGGTCCTGCCTTTGCCTCTTATTAACCAGAAAACCTAAAGTTTAATTGGTAAATTCTCTGTGGACCTCTTTTCCTGTGTAACATGGGGCTGATGATGATACCTTTTATTGCTGGCTAACTACTGCTTACTTTCAACTCTCTGCCAATGGCACTTGGGCTCCATGAATCTTCCCTTGTCCATTCCTGAACTAGAGTGGTGTTACTCCTCTGTCCTCCATCATAGTAATTTTCCACACCGTTTATTTTCTTATCTGTCTCCCTGAATAGATAGTACATCTACAGGCAAGTGCATTTGCCATGTTCATATTTGCAGCAGGTGGAGGGTAGAGCTGATGCTCAACTAAATTCTTAGCCATAAGAAACTGGTCACTATAGGTGTCTAACTTGGATTAACTCCATTGCTAACTTTATTCAGATATACAGAGGGTGATGCTCTCTAATTCAAAGAGCTACTTTATATATAATCCTGGTGACTTGCTACTACATCACTGTGTGTGACTGGTTTTCAAAGAACGAGGCAGGCTGGACAGGCTAGGAGTGGTTATCATGTAGTATTTTATGAGTTGGAAAATGACACGACCCTAACACATCAGCATCAGGGAGCCCATGAGGCTTGAATACATCATTGTCAAGGTTTATGGGCTTTAGGCACATTTTCACAGATACGTGCTCATCACCTCATGTTCTTTCTGTCTAGCCTAACAGCATATTTGCCCTTTAGAAATGTAATTATATGCAGACCAATTAGTGGGGAATTGCAGTTATTTAGGTGACAGGAAAGATAAAAAGGGCTCTGCTAGATCTATAAAAGTGAACCTTGAGGGGTCACAGTGAAGAGCCTTAGAAAATAAGAACAGGTAGGCTTTGGAGACTTCTTTAAAGTTGGGCTTGTGAGAGGGAGTGAAAAGTCAAGAGGGATAGCCAGGTTCCTGACTTTAGGCAGTGGTGTGAATGATGGTGCTGATAACTGAGGGAAGATTTTTTCTTCTTTTATCTATCTCATTTATCTCTTTATATAATTTTAAGTGGGAGATATTGCTTTGAGGTTTTGGATATATTGGTTTTGAAATTCCGGCAAGTACCTAGATTGACGTGGCTGAGTAAGGTGCTGGATTTTCAATAGATCTGGCTGTCGGTAGAGAAATCACTATTTTAGAATTGAGAACAGTCGGCATATGAGCTGGGTGTATGTGTGTCGTCATGCAGAGACTGTGCTTATCAAGAAAAGGAGAAAAAGACAACAATCTGTGAATTATCAACCTCTTTTAAAAGAATATATGAATAAAGATAGGCTTTTCTTTATACTCTGAAGTATAGTTTCAGGGATATAGAACTAAGGAAGACCAGCTTTCCAGAAGCTAAGGAAACACAGAGTTTCAGGAAGGAAAATGGGTTTAATAGTCACAAATGCTACAGTTGAGTAGGACGTTCATATAGGCAAAATCTTTGGGGAGTTTAATTGTTAGTGGAAATTTGATTATGACATTTCAGCTGGATTCTAGGAAAGAGCCTAGATTGGATTTAGGGGTAAATGGGATTTGAGTCATTAGACAACACACCACAGACCATTAGGAAAGAAAAATCTGACTTTGGAGGGAAGCAGGACAGTAAGAAGTAAAGAGCTGGATGCAAGAATGATAAGGTGGTAAGGTTTTATCTTCTCCCTTCTGCTAAGAGGCAAACAAACGTTTTTGTAGTCTTGAGGGAAAGGAAATTGCAGTGGGAAAAAGATTGATGATACTGTATAAGGAGGGGCTCATGGGAGAACTTGAATTCTTAAGGAAAGTAGGAAGACGTGAGTTAAGATAAATTTCTCCTCTGATGACATTAGCTTTTTATCAGAGAAGTGCCTCTTTATCTGAGCCTCAAAGGAAAGACACTTAAGATTGTAAATAAGTTTCTGAAATGAGATAATATATATGAGCTTAGTTAACTGGAAAACATTTTGTCTAAATTATTTGTATAAAGGATATTATTTTTTTGTGGAAAGTATATAAGTGTTCTTTCTCTTTATCAATTTTACTTGCTTTTAAAGACAACTGAACATTTTCACAGACTCTTGAATACTGCAGGAAGCTTTGTTTTCCCTTGTACCCAGCAGCAGCAAAGTGTACTTAATAGCAAAGCATATCAATTTTGTAATCAAATTGTTGCTCTAAAGTTTTAATAGATATGTACATTTCTGAGAATGTGTTACTCTTAATATGATTTGAAGTGGTCTCATCTATTCACAAGGCTCTTTTAACAATAGAAATAATGAGGTTAATCTATGCTAATAAAACAAGTGAACCAACTTTAATTTCAAAATGATTTACTTCATTATTTTTCAATCATGCCCATTAAATAATAAGCTGAGTATTTAAAAATACCCTACAAAATGATAAGTTTTTACCAGTAGGCTTCTCATTTTTCAAACTTCCATTTTACTGCCTTTTGAAGACCTCAGGAGCTGGCAAGTGGAATCTGCAGTCTGAGGCTGATGACAGTAGTACTCAGGTCCAAGAGAGGTGCCAAATGTCTGTAAGACACTTGCTGATTTTAAGAGAGCAAAGACAGGTCACAGAGCCCTTTGTGAAGCTTTCAGAACTTAGTTCCAGGTCCCTGACACTGTATTTTCACAGACATAATAGTAATTGATTCTCACTTCGGTCATGAGGGCAGAGTCTGGAAACGCTGGAATAATCCATGCGGCGCTAGTCACTGCTGAAGCAGCCTCCTAGGGAGGCGCATAGACTCTGGTGGGTTTGTAAACAAAATCACGTCTCACAATGGTGAGCTGAAGTTTGCTCACTGCTCTGAAGTTCAGGCTTATTTGGCCAAAGCCAACTAATAAAGATGTAACTAGGTGTATGGCGTTCAGTCTGTGTCCTTTGATGGAATCTGATTAGATTCTGCCTCCATCCTGTTGACCCAGGTTACCTGTTGCTTTTCGGGCAATTGTGGGCCAGTATTTCCCAAACAGTAGGACCAATGGGAGAGGCATCTTAGGTTTAAACGTGTGTATGTGTTTATATATATATATAGTTCAGTTTAAAAAATATATATATGTAGTTCAGTTGCTAAGTTGTATCTGGATTCTTAGCAACCCCATGGACAGCAGCATACCAGGTCTCCCTGTCCCTTACTATCTCCTGCAGTTTGCCTAAGTTCATGTCCATTGAGTCGATGATATCATCCAACCATCTTATCTTCCGCCACCCTCTTCTCCTTCTGCCTTCAATCTTTCCTAGCAGCAGGGTCTTTTCCAGTGAGTTGGCTCTATGCATCAGGTGGCCAAAGTATTGGAGCTTCAGCTTAGACCTTTAGACGAGTTTCTTTTCTAAAATGATGGAAAACTGTGCATGTTCCGAGGAGAAATGCAAGTGGTTGGTAATTCTAGTGGGAGAGAAAAGACTGCTGGGAAGGGGAAAGTTCAGTGAGGGGTAAAGGGCTTTTAAAAAATACTTAATAATGCTTTCTAATGCAACATAAATGCAACTGATACCTCTCCAAACATTTTCTTTCCTGAGGAATCATTTCCTTCTATTCAGAATTTATTTTTATAGTACCAGGTCAATTTTATGACTCCATTAACCATTTTTATTTTTGAAATATAAATGAAAATGTGTGGTTTTATATATACTAATACTGTCTTGTCTCCAAATTTCTATTTTCCTCATACAGAGGGTTACTTCTACAAGAGAACAGCAGGTTTGCAGAAGCACTACATTATTATAAATTGGCGATTGGGAGCAGGCCTACACTGGCTTGTAAGTGATATTCAAGTCCTTTTAAGATATCTCTTTTCTTTCTCCATGAAAATGGTGACCTAAAGCCTCATGGGTTAAAAAATATGATACTTCTATTTGTGAATACTTTCCAATCCAATTAAGAGCCTTTAACAAGTACATCTCTCAATTTTAATGTTTTGGTGTCTGATTATCATTTTGATACATTAAGAAACATGTAGCTTTTATTCATCTAGTTTTTAAGCTCAAAATATTCTGATACTTTGAAGGCAGAGACTACTTTGTATATATATATATGTATGTGTGTGTGTATATATATATATATATAAATGATACCTAATACATTTATATATTAGTGGTACCTTTTATATATATATGTGTGTGATACCTGTACTTTGTACTACATTATTGTTCTTTCGTATATTTGTTCCCTGGAGGTTCATTTCTTGGTTTTCTTTTAAAATCAGAAATAATGCATAAAAATGAAGTTGAAGTGAAAATAGCTTTATTGTTTCCACGGTGTACATCATCTTCTCTCTTTTATATCTCCACTTTTTTACCCTTCAGCTGCATATTTAAACACAGGTATTATTCTAATGAACCAAGGAAAGACAGAAGAAGCGCGGCGCACATTCCTGAAGTGTTCTGAGATCCCTGACGAAAACCTAAAGGACCCTCATGCCCACAAGAGCTCAGTCACCAGCTGTCTGTACAACCTGGGGAAACTTTATCATGAGCAGGGACACTATGAGGTCAGGCCAGAACCTCTCTGCCCTGTTCCTCCCCCTTGTTCTGATCTGGTCTCAGTGACTTCTACCTGTGATCTCATTGTAGGAGCACTGATAATTTAAGAACTGATATTTTAACACAGTGATAATTTAAGAACTGATATTTAATAAAAGAGTTTTATGGGGAAATTCTTCTGGGAAAAATTTCTGTTTAAACAAAACAGATTTTTTTCACTATGATTTTCTCAGAGTAATATGACTCCTTATGAAAGGGAAATAACATGCATTACTGCCCAAGTTGTTTCCTCACCATTTCATTGATTTTATGATTTAAGACATGTTATTATTTTTATCTGTATTCATTGTTTGATGTTAAAAAATACATTTTTTTATACTCTGTATGTTAAGTGATTTGGTATAAATCCTACTTGTTTCTTTTTATTCTTTTAAACACAATAATGCAATGAAAACTAATTTTATTGTTTTCTGAATTGGGAAGAGGGGGAAAGTGATGGATACAGGATCTTGTACAGGAAGTTAGGAGGATTACTTAGTCCTGTGTTCCCTATCTCTCACATGAAGCCTGCCTCCAGGAGTTTTGTCTCTCCCATTCAATACCACGACCCATTTTCTCAAACAATTCCCCCAGAGATTCTTACATGATATTTTAAGACTGCAATCTGAGGATAAGAATGCAATTTTAAAAATAATTGCATTTCACGATCTCAGTATGTCTCAGTTGCTAGAAGATTGATTCATTGATATTTTATTTAGATTATACTTAATTGCTTGACTTGAAATAATGAAATAATGACAAATTTTAGAGGACTATGGGTAACTCCAAAATATAAATTTTTCTAGTTGTTTTTATTACATAATCTATCTGAATTGAGAAATTTAGAGTATTGGTAACATCTGAATCCTTGTTAAACTGATTTTTTATATAATCTTCATGGGGTGGGTTGAATGGTTTTATTCATGAAATTGAGGTAATTTGATATTAAAGAATAGCTCGGTTGAATTTTCCTCTAATGAACCATTTAGAAAGAGCAATGGAATATTTTAATTTTGGAACCATGTTGTTATTTTCAGTGAATAGCCTGTACTTTATTTCTTTTTCTGTTTCTTACATTAGGATGCCCTTAATGTATACAAGGAAGCAATTCAGAAAATGCCTAGGCAATTGCCCCACAGAGCTTGTACAACATGATGGGTAAGTAAAATAGTAATGTTTTAATTGATATTTCAGCGATCTGTGGAACAATTAAAACCTGTACTTGTTTTAAATGGATCTCTATTAAATCATGTTTTAATCCTCGCTAAAAAAAACCATATTCAAAATTGGATGTCACATTTAAATTTTCACAAGGCACACCTATTCTAAGAGCAAATAAATATTGTTAATATAGTGATTCTCAACAAATTGGCTAGATCCCAGAGTTGTTGAAAAGAGGCTCATAAACCAAAATGGGTATCAAATATTAGCTAGACTCTTGAGATTGCAAATGATGAATAAAGTACATATAGATTTTGATGAGTTTATCAAATTTCTGACAATTTTTGATCATGTTATTTTCTTAATCAGAATATTCTCAAAAGTAAACATGCTGTGATTTAGAGATTCCTGATTTTGATGCTTACAATAGATGAGAATGAGTCAACTTGTGTTGTTTGCATTGATAAAGGTTTGGATTACAAGAGGTTTTTTTTTCTTTTTTCCACAGTATTATTTTAGAGTAAAAGCAATACTGTGAAGAGTATAAATGTTCTAGTACAATTGTTCCTTTTTCTACACTGAGTAATTAGCTCAATTTTCTAGAAAGTATGCAAGTGAGGACATAGATTTTGCTAGGTGCAAGGGGTCAAGAACTAGAGTTACTAATAAATCTGCCTATAACCTGTGATTGGTCCATGACAGTCTCATAGTAAATTGTTACCACAGCTGTTTGATCATGGACACATCTAAAAATTGTCTGTTCAGTATGTGACTCTTGAAAAGAATCCCCAAAGTTTAAGATGTCCTGTTGATTAACGTTGCTGTTCCTAGATAGGGGAGAGAAGTGAGAGGGCTGTTTTTGTCTTCGAATCAAATATTTCTTTTCCTCCAAAGTACAAATTAAACCTCCTATTTTCCTTTCATTAAACCTGGCTAAGTTTTCAAAAAATATTTCTAGGCCTTCCTCATGTATATAAACTATATGTGACTAATCACTTCTAGGATTATTTAATACTTCTGTATCCTGTGATTTGAGAAATCTGATCGTAGTTGTATCGCTTTTGAGTACACATAAAAAATCTCATGCCTTCCCTAACTAGAAAATATATGCCTGGCAAGGACACTCACTTCTACTTTTTTTTTTTAAGGAAAAGAAAATTTAGAAATGTTTTAGAGCTCAAACAAGGCACACAAAAGGCAAAAACGCAAAAAAAAAAAAAAAAAAAGATTTGGAAGAGGTTAATATATTCATCTGTCTCTTGAATCCTGCCCCTAGTTAGCCTGGACAGCAGCAGGGCGATTTAATGCTCCTGGCTTCCCTGGTGGCTCAGAGGTTAAAGCGTCTGCCTCCAATGCGGAAGACCCAAGTTCGATCCCTGGGTTGGGAAGATCCTCTGGAGAAGGAAATGGCAATCCACTCCAGTATTCTTGCCTGGAGAATCCCATGGACTGAGAAGCCTAGTAGGTTACAGTCCACGGGGTCGCAAAGAGTCGGACACGACTGAACGACTTCACCTCACCTCACCTCAAAGACGACACCGAAGTATTTTTAGTTGCTGTTATTTTTCTCTTGGATATTGTCACTAACAGGTAAAATCTAGCTTCCTTCAATGTACTTTTGTCCTTACCATCTTATGAGGTGAATTCATGCCTTTTACTGTGTGACATTTTACTATCATTCTGTCCACCCAGGTGAAATGTCCACGTCCATAAAGTGTGTACTGAGAATATGTAGATATATCAGTTGAATGAGCTTTTCTGTGTTAGTACTGGATGGTTATTCATTTCACAGTGAATATTGAAAGAACTTGTTCTCCAGTTTTCTCTAGGGCATATTGGTTTTAGTTAATAATTTCATTTTTAACTCTAATGCTTAGGAAGGACTATTTCCCAATTTTCCTCGATTATCAGTGAAGATCTTTTTCTTTAAATTAGGAAAGGACTCAGCTCCTTGACAATAGGCTACATACGGCATCTTCATTGTTAATAGGAAGTGTGGTATTCACTATAGTTACAATTTCAAAAATTCATTCAAAATTATTTTATGTAAATACATTTGCTTGAAAATTCAGCTGTTACCTTGGGATCTGTGTCTCATATGGTTACACAGATGCTGAGCCCTCATAGGCAGCAAAAGATAAGTGTGTCCCTGGGGTGATTGTTTAGTCCTTTGTCTTATTTTCCATCATAGAAGGAGGGAGCTGCTTGGCCCAGACTCTGCAAAGCCCTCTAACAATTTGCGAGGGGAGAATCTCAATGTAATTTAAAATTCCAGATTTCTTTCATAATTATAGTGGCTGCCTTCTGTTTAATTTTTTGTGAAGGTCTGTCAGCTGACTAGGTTTTGCAGTTTCAGTTGTTCACGAAACTATAATTTTCTCTGAGAGTAAGTTCACCTCCTAATCAAATGGGTGATTCCTCTGAGTGTTGGCTTTAACTCCTAATACATTTTGATTAGCCTCCATTTGACAAGAAAAAAAGGGGCCCAGGAGATAAACTGCCCTATCGGTTCATCAGTTTCATTAGTCTGTCAGTATGTGCTGATTATCCTATCAAGTTTATCAACAGCCTTGAATATGTTTTCTAATTCTCATATTTGCATATTATTGGTGCCCTTTAGGGATCAGTGATGGATTTTAATGTCTGGCTGGATTTAGCCTGCACGTATTCATTTTTCTCATGGCTCATTCATTTACCCCTTGAAGATCATTAGCACCAAGCACTTGTATGTGTATATGCAAATATTTTTTTATTTTATGTTGAGAGGTTAGAAAAAAAGGAATATGTGCGAAAAAATACAGTTATATTTTAACTCTATTATTTCTTTGATAAAGCAATTCATTGCAGCTGCTTAAAGAAAACACACACTGTGGTCCTTTGTATTTCCCCTTCCCTTGAACATTTTATGAAAAACATCACTCCCTGCTGCATGCTAGTAGTGGACTTACCCTGAACATCAAATGACCTTTTTTTTGAATCTGTGTATTAATAGAAAATAACAAGATTGATTAGCTTGCTATCCCAACTTAAAATTTCCATGTTTTATCATAAGACTGTTAATTTTTATTGTGGCAGTATATAAGTAAAATTAAAAATCTATTTGCATAGACATTTTCATTATTCTCTTTGATTTCATAGCATCAAGATGATTAAGTCACAATAATTGAGGATTGTGTCCCATCTAAAATTAAGTAAATTTATAAGCATATACAAATCATGTTTTAAAAGATACTATATATCATTTTTATAAACAAAAATTAAACTTTTACTTAGGCAGCAGTTATAATTAGTAAGGTAGGAAAATACGTGAATTATTAAGAGGCCAAATCATAAAAAAAAATTGCTCCTAGCCAGTTGTGCAACTTCATTTCTGTATTTCCTCTTCAGAGGATAAGGGTTGGATTCAGAGACCACAGGTTCAACTTAGGGGTTTAGCACTTTGTAGCTGAGTGAAGTTGGACAGATTACTTAACTGAAGCCTCAGTTTCCCCATCCATAAGGTGCCTATAACGGTAGTGTCTGTTTGAGGACTGATTGACGTAATGAAGGTAAAGAATATTGGACTAAATGCCCAACGTAGTCAGTGGTTCATAATATTATCTTCCTTTGTAATCATTATCATTTCTGTGGGCTTTAAACTCCAGAAGTCACTAATAGTATTCTCTGGCAGTTCTTCTGTATTAACAATGTAAATCTGATTTCTATATAGATACAGTTTTGAGATAGCGATGGCTCTAGAGTCACCAACGTAGATTCTATTTAGTTCTGTCCTATCTATAAGTGCTATATTTTCTCTGAAGTCCATTTTTCCTTATCTTTCAACAACCACAATCAAAATCCTTCTTTTATCATTAAATGTATCTGCTAAAACTGAAACAGCCTACTTAGTGTCCAGTTAATTTAATTCCATTAATACAGTATTCCTTCTCAATTGAAATCATCATATTTAGAGTTTTTTCTCCTTTTCCTGTCATTACATATTTTCCCCCTAGACTTAGTCAAAATTATTCTTTATTCTGAAATTATTTTTTATTCTGACACCCATTGTAGGCCTTTATGATTCTCAATTTCTCCTCTTCTCAAATTGTGAATGATTTTTAGAATCATAGAATGTTAGAGATAGAAGATTGATATTTTTAAAATCCTCCTAACATAATCTCTTATTTTATATGCTGGAAATTCACACCCACAGAGTTAGGTTGATCTGTTTGGGATTGCACTGTTTGTGTTAGAAACAGAAGTGTAGTTTCCTGATTTAAATTTAAATGCTTTTCCTATTCAGCAGTCTTGCCAAAACTGGTGTTTTTTACTATGTCAATATAACTTACCTTTACCCATTTAAAAACTATCATATGGAGATGGTAAAGGCAGGGAAGCCTGGCATGCTTTACACTATGGGGTCACAAAGACTTGGACACGATTGAGTGACTGAGCAATAACAATATCTATATTTGCATATAGATATATCTATATCGGAGAAGGCAATGGCACCCCACTCCAGTGTTCTTGCCTGGAAAATCCCATGGATGGAGGAGCCTGGTAGGCTTCAGTCCATGGGGTCGCTGGGTCGGACCTGACTGAGCGACTTCACTTTCACCTTTCGCTTTCATGCATTGGAGAAGGAAATGGCAACCCACTCCAGTGTTCTTGCCTGGAGAACCCCAGGGACGGGGGAGCCTGGTGGGCTGCCGTCTATGGGGTCGCACAGAGTCGGACACGACTGAAGTGACTTAGCAAATATCTATATAGATATATGGATATAGATATCATTCCCTATTAAATATATATTAAAAACTTTTCATCTTAAGAAAATGAAACACCTATGAAATTGTTTCATCATATATGTATAAAATATGCAAGATATTAAAAATTTTTATATGTAGGATAACTTTTAACCACCTTCATTTTTTTTCTCTTCTTTCTCTTTATTTCCCTTATTGTGTATACTTAAGCATTGTTTTTGAGTAATCCTAAGAGATTGTGAAAAACTAAATGAGGCTGTAAATTTTATCAGTATGAATCTTTCCAATCCCAAAGATCATTTTTAAGCCTATTTACTTTTGAAAATTACTTGGTTTTTCAATGCAAAGTGATTTTTGGGTTTAATTATGTAAGCAATTTAGGCCATTTCATCTTGGTAATATATCTTTTTTTAAAATAAATTTATTTATTTTAATTGGAGGCTAATTACTTTACAATATTGTATTGGTTTTGCCTTGAGAACAAAAGGGCGTGATGTATTCATGGAGTGAGAGTCTAGGGTTAACGCCTTGTTGCAGTCTGCAATCACTATTTTTAGAAAAATCTGTATGCAAAAAGAAAAAAAAAATCTTAAAGATACAAGTCCTGAGTCAGGGAGAGGATGTAGAGGTGGTGGTGGGATGAAATTGAAAGAGTCCATATGGTTTCTGCTCTCATAGAACTTTCTAAATGATTTTACAATTAGTCTAAAACTCTAGTATCTTTCATTAATAAGTAAATGGCTATAAATCAAATGGCTAATTGTATTACTGTAGCTTCTTTACTATCTGAGCCACTAGGGAAGCCCTTAACACAGCACACAGTAGGTCCTCTATAAATAAGTACCAGTGATTGAAGCCTGGGCTGTATGTGGAAAAGAGGCAGAGTTTAGGGTAAGAGCTTTCTCTTGGTAAAAGTCTTCTTCCTGCTTTATTTAGAAAAACTGATACCTGTTCTAACCTCCCCAAAGCCCTCACTCTGCTCAGACCAACAGTGCCCAAGGCAGCTTTGATGTCACACGTTTGCATCCAGAATGGTGACTCTCACCCTCTCTCCTGTTTGGAAACCGTGGGGATAATGAGCACATGTTTTTCTAATAATGAGAAGATGTGCAGGCATTGACACGTGAGAACAGTTTCCAGTCCTAAGTTAATTAGCAAGCTGGGGAGCCCAGATAAATAAAGCTTCCTGTTTCCTTTCCTGGAGTCTAAAATATCTGATCTGGAGGTTGCCTCCCTTCTCCCTCCGCCCCAAGCACCAGAATTTGAAGGGAAGCATTTAAAAGCCTGGTAATTTGTGTGCATGGAACTGGCTGCTAAGCAGATATGTGGCCTGTGTTCTTACAGAAACTGCAGCTCATAATATACAGTCAGTTCTCCATTATTTGCTGGCTGATTACCTGTCTCTCTCCGTCCCAGCCTTGGTTTACATGTTCTTATAAGTTTATATGTTCTTATTGACTTTCTCATGAGCTTTATTGAAGCCTTTCTGGAGTCGAGATTGGAGAGGTTTATGAAACATTACATACCCGTGCCCTCTGTTAGTATCATACTATTGTTCAAGCAGTCCCGTGAAGGAGGCATCCTTGCTATCCCTGTGGTACAGATGAGAAAACTAAGTCTTAGACAAGTTAAATTACTAGAGCTGTTACGTGGGCAAATGCATTTAAAGCCAAGTTTGTCTAACGGCAGGGCCCAAGTTCTTCCCTAGTGAGTTCAGCAAATTTGAATCTTCCTTTATTTTAAATGGTCATCTATCTTAGACGGCTTGGGGTGCAATAACAAAAGACCATAGACTGGGTGGTTAAACAATGGTTATTTCTAACAGTTATGGAGGCTGCGTGGAGAAGGGAATGGCAGCCCACTCCAGTATTCTGGCCTGGAGAATTCCATGGACAGAGGAGCCTGACGGGCTACAGTCCATGGGGTCGCGAAGAGTTGGACATGACTGAGTGACTAACACTTCTCACTCTGGAGGCTGGGGAGGCCAAGACCAAGGTGCCAGCAGCTTTGGTGCCTGGTGAGGGCTCTTTGTCAGAGAAGGCAGTGGCACCCCACTCCAGTACTCTTGCCAGGAAAATCCCATGGACGGAGGAGCCTGGTAGGCTGCAGTCAATGGGGTCGCAAAGAGTCAGACTTCCCTTGCACTTTTCACTTTCATGCATTGGAGAAGGAAATGGCAACCCACTCCAGTGTTCTTGCCTGGAGAATCCCAGGGACGGGGGAGCTTTTTGGGCTGCCATCTAATGGGGTCGCACAGAGTCAGACACGACTGAAGTGACTTAGCGGTAGCAGCACCAAGAATATTTTATTTATAACTATGTAGGCTATGTTATATTGACTTGCCAAACAAACCAAAACAAACCAATGAAAATCTCAAGCTTCTTTTTCGCTAATGTGATACTATTATCCCAATTTGCACATATATTTTTGTTATTTTTATAAAAAATGAATATCTGTGTTAGGTAACATGATTTTACTGTAGGGAATGATTGCATTCTTCCAAAGGAAATGCATGATAATAATCATTGCTATTTATTAACTTAATTTGCCTTTATTTTGATCTTCTAGGAAAATACTGTTTTGAGTCTCTTATTTCTGATAATTCCTAGAACTCATTTGGTACATACCCCTGTTACTTATAAAATCGTAGCTCAGTACTGGAAAATATATTTTCCTCCATTAGCCTGCAACTTACAAGTCTTTTACTTCCATAGGTTTAAGATTGACAAGATGCTTTCTTCTCACATTGTTTCACAAAAAGAAATTTTGTGACCTAATTTTCAGTTTTGTGAAATTTCCCCACTTTGAGCCAGTTAGTGAGAATGGTGAAAGAATCAATAAATAGACGACACAATAAATTTATTGGGGCATTTTTTAGAGTAAAAAGCTTACACAAATTTTAAAATTTGTATTTTTGAGAAGTAAACTTGTGGGATGAGAAAGTGTGTCATAAATAGCTATCAGGGAACTTTAGGTTCCTTACTCTTGTTTAGGTGAGGAGAACTGACAAAGATGTCAACTGCACCTCCTGAAAACAAAACACCAAAATCCTTACTTGTAAATTTATCCTAACTCACTCGAAGGTTGTAAGTAAACTCTGTGCTGAGTTCAGTTAGTAGGTTGGCTGTCAAAGAAGTCTGTTTTTCTCTCAGCCTCTGTACGCTGGCTTTTCAGCTGATTAATTTCTTGTTGTTGGATTATTCCAGTGTGTGTATCTATGTGTGTGTATGTGTTTACATCCCTTTTTTCAGAGTATGTTTAGAAATATTCAGTAAATTTCTCAGAGGATGGTTCACATGCTTAATCTTTCTTCTATGACTAGTGGTTCTTAAGTGGAATGCTCAAGTCATTTAGCATGCTGACTGTGAAAAGATGGTTTTTTACTGTGTGAGATTTGAACTTCCATCTTTCAAGTGTGGAAGCATTAACACTCCAGTAGCGTTAAGCTTTTTATACCACCTGCTTCCCCTATTTCGAGTTCTGGTGATTTTCTTATGATTCCTTCCATTGGCACTCTTAAAAATCTATGAGTCAGCCTTTCAAATATGATATGACTATATAACTGGATTACCTATTGATTTGTTTACCTCTAGAAAGAATATTAACTTTGAATTTTTAAGCTAAATCTGTTCATTGAACTTTTATTTCTGCATCATCAGAAGAGACAAGACCAGGAGAAAGGATAAGACCAATACCAGGACATTTTAGAAATTCACTTTGTAAGCTGTGGAGCCAATAACATAAGGAAATCATGAGTTTTTGGCTGTGTATCAAACAGAATAAATATATAAAATGTATGTACACAGTTTGCTCCTAAAAGTTCATTTCTTAGTATAAAACTGTAGTGTTTTTTTCCCTCTTTTTACCATTCATGCTTGATTTAAATTCTACATTACACACTATAGTTACAGACATTAATTTGCTAGGCAGTAGTCTATACACTACAAAGGCCAGCCTCCAGTTCAGCTGCATTAAATAGGTAATATATTTTGTTTAAAGTTTCAATTAAACCCAGGACCAGAAGATATATGGTTCCTATGGGGAGTTTGAACATTTTCATGCTAGTACTAGGGTTGCTGAAGGATCATGCTTAGGTCTAGATGTTGCATACCTTCCTGGAAATATGAGACAGTTGATTATATTTCACTGCTATTAAAACCACACAAGCCCACCTGTTACATTAATTCATACTTTTGCCAGTTTAGTGGTAAAGGAAAAGACTGAAGCTTAAAAACTTTATTTTAAAACGGAGTTATAAAGAAATTAATATACTCAAATTAATACCTAATTATACCCTTATTATCTGATTCCCAAATAGTTTCAATATATTCTACTTTAAAAATATGTTTTCTGAGGCTTCAATAGAAGTAAATGAGAAAAAACATGTATAATTTGCTCTTTCATTGGAAACTTTGCATGGAATGATCTTCTACTCGGTTAGTAAATATCAGTGGGATTCTTCTTAGAAAATTAATGTATTGTTATGCCATACTTGGAAAATTAACTAAATTTCAAATCCTGGCATTCTTAAAAGATGCCAGTGTTGATGACATTGAGATGAAATAGATATAATCATGAAGAAGGAAAAAACCATATATGAAAAACAAAGTCTTAAAAATCAGTGTCGAGAAAATGATCATTTGTTGCACATATTTAGAATAGACTAGTAATACAAATGAAGTTAAAAATTAAATACATTACTAATTATATGTCCTTTGCTATGTGTGTGTGTATGTATGTATATATATATATATATATATATATATATCAGTTTTTTCTAATAGGTAGGGAGGATTGTTTTCTACAAGAAAATCTCATTTAATTCCACCATGAGCTGTTACATAGTTGTGATTTTATTTATAATGATAAAAGTTATTGTCATATTCAGACTGAACAAACCATTAAAATAGAATATGAAGAGTTTTGTTCCAAATAGCAAGTCTTTCTTTTTTTCCTCCAAATATATAATTATGAGCATGAGGTTCTATGAGCTGTTAGTAGAACCTTACTTTAAGTATTCATTGAAAATAGGATGAATTTTTAAATTTCTGCTCTCTTTTATTAATTAACATTCATAAAAAATTTTATAGTATAAAATACATTATTCATGACATATTATAGAGTCATGTTGCTTAATCCTTACATATGAAGTGTATTACTAAGATGTGTATAAAATCAAAAATGCTTTTATTATACTTTTTTGATGGTTTCCTGCATTGTTTATATCTTATTTTTCTGAATACTATTATTTTCATTAATTCTTCCCAAACTAGTACTACATTTACTCATTCTTTTTTCTTCTCTATGGAGCAAACTTTGGGTTTTTCTCAACACAATTTATAACTTCCTTGCATATATATCTAGTAGTCTCTAAATATTTCAGTTCTATTAAGCCATTTTATTTTATTGTGATTATCTTTTTCAGTCAGTTCAGTCGCTCAATCATGCCGACTCTTTGTGACCCCATGAACAGCAGCACACCAGGCCTCCCTGTCCATCACTCCCTGAGTTTACCCAAACTCATGTCCATCAAGTCGATGATGTCATCCAACCATCTCAGCCTCTGTCGTCCCCTTCTCGTCCTGACCTCAATCTTTCCCAGCATCAGGGTCCTTTCCAGTGAGTCAGCACTTCACATGAGGTGGCCAAAGTATTGGAGTTTCAGCCTCAACATCAGTCCCTCCAGTGAATACCCAGAACTGATCTCCTTTACGATGGACCGGTTGGATCTCCTTGCACTCCAAGGGACCCTCAAAACTCTTCTCCAACACCACAGTTCAAAAGCATCAATTATTCAGTGCTCAGCTTTCTTCACAGTCCAACTCTCACATCCATACATGACCACTGGAAAACCATAGCCTTGGCTAAACGGACCTTTGTTGGCAAAGTAATGTCTCTGCTTTTTTATATGTTATCTAGGTTGGTCATAACTTTCCTTCCAAGAAGTAAGCATCTTTTAATTTCATGGCTGCAATCACTATCTGCAGTGATTTTGGAACCTAGAAAAATAAAGTCGGACACTGTTTCCACTCTTTCCCTGTCTATCTGCCATGAACTGATGGGACCAGATGCCATGATCTTTGTTTTCTGAATGTTGAACTCTAAGCAAACTTTTTCACTCTCCTTTTTCACTTTCATCAAGAGGCTCTTTAGTTCTTCTTCACTTTCTGCCATAAGGATGGTGTCATCTGCATATGTGAGGTTACTGATATTTCTCCTGGCAGTCCTGATTCCAGCTTGTGCTTCCTCCAGCCCAGCGTTTCTCATGATGTACTCTGCATATAAGTTAAATAAGCAGCATGACAGTATACAGCCTTGATGTACTCCTTTTCCTATTTGAAACCAATCTGTTGTTCCATGTCCAGTTCTAACTGTTGCTTCCTGATGTGCATACAAGTTTCTCAAGAGGCAGGTCAGGTGGACTGGTATGCCCATGTCTTTCAGAATTTTCCACAGTTTATTGTGATCCCACAGTCAGAGGCTTTGGCATAGTCAATAAAGCAGAAATAGATGTTTTTCTGGAACTCTCTTGCTTTTTCCATGATCCAGCAGATGTTGGCAATTTGATCTCTGGTTCCTCTGCCTTTTCTAAAACCAGCTTGAACATCAGGGAGTTCACGGTTCCCGTATTGCTGAAGCCTGGCTTGGAGAATTTTGAGCTTTACTTTACTAGCGTGTGAGATGAGTCCAATTGTGCGGTAGTTGGAGCATTCTTTGACATTTCCTTTTTTTTTGGGATTGGAATGAAAACTGACCTTTTCCAGTCCTGTGGCCACTGCTGACTTTTCCATATTTGTTGGCATATTGAGCACAGCACTTTCACAGTATCATCTTGCAGGATTCGAAATAGCTCCACTGGAATTCCATCACCTCCACTAGCTTTGTTCGTAGTGATGCTTTCTAAGTCCCACTTGACTTCACATTCTAGGATGTTTGGCTCAACGTGAGTGATCACACCATTGTGATTATCTGGGTCGTGAAGATCTTTTTTGTACAGTTCTGTGTATTCTTGCCACCTGCTCTTAATATCTTCTGCTTCTGTAGGTCCATACCATTTCTTCCTTTAGCGAGCCCATCTTTGCATGAAATATTCCCTTGGTATCTCTAATTTTCTTCTAGAGATCTCTAGTCTTTTCCATTCTATTGCTTTCCTCTATTTCTTTGCATTGATCGCTGAGGAAGGCTTTCTTATCTCTCTTGCTATTCTTTGGAACTCTGCATTCAAATGTTTATATCTTTCCTTTTCTCCCTTGCTTTTCACTCCTGTCTTCTCACAGCTATTTGTAAGGCCTCCTCAGACAGCCATTTTACTTTTTTGCATTTCTTTTTCTTTGGGATGGTCTTGATTCCTGTCTCCTGTACAATGTCATGAACCTCCATCCATAGTTCATCAGGCACTCTGTCTATCAGAACTAGTCCCTTAAATCGTGGATAGTATTATATTTGGAAGGAGAGAGTCACACACACACACACACACACACACAGAGTCTCCTTTCTGTTTTTTGGGAAATTCTTAGCATTTTATGGGATTGTCTCCAACATTTGTTGATTGATTATTTTTAGTGATTTATTTCCTTGGAGCTCTAGTTCTTTGTTCTCTTAGCGAACACGTTTTCTGCTGTGCTTTACTAACTCTATGGTGTGCTCGTGTGAATGAATGACATGCCCTGCGCGAAGCAAGTGAGGAGCCCTGCTCTGCAGTTCCACGGTGATCTCATACGGCTTATGGCAGAAACCTGTCGGGGGTTTCTACCGACCTGCCAAGGCCAAGAGGCACCCAATGTCTCCTTTGGGAACCGACCAGAAATGGGCAAAGCGTGTGGACCGAACTCTCCTTTCTCGGTCAAACTTTTCGGTCTCTTTGACCATTTCATAACTCCTTGGGAATTAGAAGTACTAACCTAATCTATCGGATCATAGACTTTCAAGGGACTTGTGATCTATACTGTTATTGTGTACTGTGGCAAACTTGGAAGAAGGCAATGGCAACCCACTCCAGTACTCTTGCCTGTGAAATCCCATGGATGGAGGAGCCTGGTGGGCTATAGTCCATGGGGTCGCAAAGAGTCAGACACGACTGAGTGACTTCACATTTCCTTGGAAGCATAAAGGAAATTGATAAACCTAAAGAATGTCGGGACACCCAGTTGCAAAAAGAACTATATTGACATAGGCTTCTGGCTCTTTTTTGAGTTAAATTTTGACGGCACATCAAATGTTTCCAGTATGTAACACTAGGTATTAAGAACCTTTGAAACTTTCACTGAAGTTTAACCTCTTTCCTCATGATTAGTGTTTCAATTTAATGAAACAGCATATTCGGTTTTTTTCCCTACATTTCCTCTCTTTGCTTTAAAACCAGCCTTTCTAGCTTCAAGTATTTCTCTTAAATTTGATGCTATAAGGACTTGCTCCTAGAAATAGATAAAAATTTAATATTTTTTATAGATAATAAATGTGAAATTAAATATGGTTGAGGGAAGGGAGTTTTCATAAAAGTTTGTATAGGAGAATGATTAAATGTTTGGAAAGAATGAAATTAGCTATCTGCCTCACACCACATGGCAGAATGTATTTCATATGGAATAGGTAGCTAATTTTAGTAGTGAAACTATATAATTAAAGGTGAATATATGTCCATATGGTGGAGAATAGTTTTTTGTGCATAATAGATAGTGGTAAATTTACACAGGAGAAGTCAACGTGATTTGCCTGTGTAAAAATTAAAGTAATCTGAAATGAAAAGCTATTAAGTGTCTTTTGCCTATCATGAGAGAAAGGTAAATTAAAAACTGGCTTTAAGTCATTAAACAATGACTCACAATTTTAAAATAGTGAGGGTTATGTTTTTGTGGAAAAAATTGGTTAAAACATGCATTTTTTGGACAGTTCCTGTCAGTCCAGTGGTTAGGACTCTCTGCTTCCACTGTCAGGGGCCTGAGTTCAATCCCTGCTCTGGGAACTAAGATTCTACAAGCCCAATAGTGTAGCCAAAGGAAAAAAAAAAAGAGAGAGAGAAACCAGGAAACAAAACAACAATATATGCATTTTCATTAGTTCAAGGATTTCACAGCTGTAAATGTGTTCTAAGAAAATAAGATGTATATTAAAAAAAAAAAAGGATAATTGCTAAAGTAGGCTTAGTACCTATAAGAATATTGGAGGGAAATTTGAATACACAAGCAATTAATATTGAATGAGAACATATAATTTTGGAAAATATAGCATATTTTTATTTAATACAGTAAACAGCTAGAATGAACCTAAATATTTAAAACTAGCAAATTGTTTTACTTATAATTTACTCTTTTAATGTTTAAATAAATTGTGGAAAAACAAAATTTTACTAATCAGTATATATGATTGATGGGATTCATTTGATTTAATAAAAGTACCACCTTTCAGACTTTCAACAATGAGTAGATATAATTATATAATAAATGTATAAATGTTAAAGATAAATTCAAAGGAGTAATCAGGACTTGATCTAGTCAGTCTTGAGTAGATTGTCTAGAAAATCCATCCATTTGACATTCCTTAAACTAGGGTATTGTTGCTGATTTATGAAACAGCTATACAGGTTACTGGAAAATGATTATCTATAAATTATTATCTAATTTGGGAGATTAAAAAGTTATTTATTCTTGGCTCCTCATTTTGTAGATGGTAAAACTAAGGCAAACAGTATGAAAAGTATGAAATATATGAACAGTATGAAAAGGAAAAATGTATGAAAACATATGAACAGTATGAAAAGACAAAATGGTAGACTACTGAAAGAGGAACTCCCCAGGTCAGAAGGGGCCCAATATGCTACTGGAGATAGTGGAGAAATAACTCCAGGAAGAATGGAGGGATGGAACCAAAGCAAAAACAATACCCAGCTGTGGATGTGACTGGTGATAGAAGCAAGGTCTGATGCTGTCAAGAGCAATATTGCATAGGAACCTGGAATGTCAGATCCATGAATCAAGGCAAATTGGAAGTGGTCAAACAGGAGATGGCACAAGTGAACATCAACATTCTAGGAATCAGCGAACTAAAATGGACTGGAATGGGTCAATTTAACTCAGATGACCATTATAGCTACTATTGCGGGCAGAAATCCCTCAGAAGAAATGGAATAGCCATCATGGTCAATAAAAGAGTCCAAAATGCAGTACTTGGATGCAATCTCAAAAACGACAGAATGATCTCTGTTCATTTCCAAGGCAAACCATTCAATATCACAGTAATCCAAGTCTATGCCCCAACCAGTAACGCTGAAGAAGCTGAAGCTGAACAGTACTATGAAGACCTACAAGATCTTTTAGAACTAACGCCCAAAACCGATGTCCTTTTCATTATAGGGAACTAGAATGCAAAAGTAGGAAGTCAAGAAACACCTGGAGTAACAGGAAAATTTGGCCTTGGAATGCAGAATGAAGCAGGGCAAAGGCTAATAGAATTTTGCCAAGAGAACACACTGGTCATAGCAAACACCTTCTTCCAACGACACAAGCGAAGAAGACCAGGAGCTGACTGTGGCTCAGATCATGAACTCCTTATTGCCAAATTAGACTGAAATTGAAGAAAGTAGGGAAAACCACTAGACCATTCAGGTATGACCTAAATCAAATCCCTTATGATTATACAGTAGAGGTGAGAAATAGATTTAAGGGACTAGATCTGATAGACAGAGTGCCTGATGAACTATGCACCAAGCTTCCTGACATTGTACAGGAGACAGGGATCAAGACTATCCCCATGGAGTAGCTCTATACAATCAGCAAAAACAAGACTGGGAGCTGACTGTGGCTCAGATCATGAGTTCCTTATTGTCAAATTCAGACTTAAATTGAAGAAAGTAGGGAAAACCAGCAGACCATTCATGTATGACCTAAATCGAATCCCTTGTGATTATACAGTGGAAGTGAGAAATAGATTTAAGCACTAGATCTGATAGAGTGCCTGATGAACTATGGACTGAGCTTCGTGAGATTGTACAGGAGACAAGGATCAAGACCACCTCATGGAAAAGAAATGCAAAAAAGCAAAATGGCTGTCTGGGGAGGCCTTACATATAGCTGTGGAAAGAAGAGAAGCAAAAAGCAAAGGAGAAAAGGAAAAATATAACCATCTGAATGCAGAGTTCCAAAGAATAGCAAGAAGAGATAAGAAAGCCTTCTTCAGCGATCAGTGCAAAGAAATAGAGGAAAAGAACAGAATGGGAAAGACTAGAGATCTCTTCAAGAAAATGAGAGATACCAAGGGGACATTTCATGCAAAGATGGGCTTGATAAAGAATAGAAATGATATGGACCTAACAGAAGCAGAAGATATTAAGAAGAGGTGGCAAGAATACACAGAGGAACTGTACAAAAAAGATCTTCATGACCCAGCTAATCACGATGGTGTGATCAGTCACCTAGAGCCAGACATCCTGGAATGTGAAGTCAAGTGGGCCTTAGGAAGCATCACTACGAACAAAGCTAGTGGAGGTGATGGAATTCCAGTGGAGCTATTTCAAATCCTGAAAGATGATGCTGTGAAAGTGCTGCACTCAATATGCCAACAAATATGGAAAAGTCAGCAGTGGCACAGGACTGGAAAAGGTCAGTTTTCATTCCAATCCCAAAAAAAGGAAATGTCAAAGAATGCTCCAACTACCGCACAATTGGACTCATCTCACACTCTAGTAAAGTAATGCTCAAAATTCTCCAAGCCAGGCTTCAGCAATATGTGAACCGTGAACTCCCTGATGTTCAAGCTGGTTTTAGAAAAGGCAGAGGAACCAGAGATCAAATTGCCAACAAATGCTAGATCATGGAGAAAGCAAGAGAGTTCCAGAAAAACATCTATTTCTGCTTTACTGACTATGCCAAAGCCTTTGACTGTGTGGATCACAACAAACTGTGGAAAATTCTGAAAGACATGGGCATACCAGACCACCTGACCTGCCTCCTGAGAAATCTGTATGCAGGTCAGGAAGCAACAGTTAGAACTGGACATGGAACAACAGACTGGTTCCAAACAGGAAAAGGAGTCCGTCAAGGCTATATACTGTCATGCTGCTTATTTAACTTATATGCAGAGTACATCATGAGAAACGCTGGGCTGGAGGAAGTACAAGCTGGCATCAAGATTGCTGGAGAATTCTCAGTAACCTCTGATATGCAGATGACACCACCCTTATTGCAGAAAGCAAATACGAACTAAAAAGCCTCTTGATGAAAGTAAAAGAGGAGAGTGAAAAAGTTGNGCCAATGGATCTTCGAAAAAGCAAGAGTTCCAGAAAACATCTATTTCAGTGTGGATAGAGGACAGCAAATAGACCTTTGCTACCAAACAAACTTCCTGGTTGTGTTCACCCAGGAGTCAACTCCCACTGTGGAGAGATAAGAAAATGGGTTCAAAAACAGAGTTTAGTTGAGTTCTGCTCAGCTTTAGTCCTCTCTGGTTTTGATAGGACTCTGAGCAGGACTGGGCTCTTGGCAGTTTGGCTGGGGTAGCCGGTGGTTAGGTGATCTGTGACTTACTGGCTTTTACAAGAAGACAGGAAATGAGTGAGTGTTTTTGCTCTTGCAGCATGGAGAGCACCATATTTGTATGTAAGCTCTGAAGCCAGAAAGGTGGGTCATGGTCATGACTGCTCCCTTTTACTGCTGAGTCTGACATTTAAAATGAATGAAGGCAGGAGTCTAACGGGAGGTGTCACTATGTGCCACAGGAAGCTCTCATCCTGAGAGGGGAAACGCTGAGCTGCCTTGAAGAAGATACATTTCCTTTGTGGAATCTCTTTGACTCCATACTTTTTCTCTCAAAACATTTTCCACCTTACTTCCAGTTGTTTTCTCTTGGTTTTTTGGTTGCTTCTCCTTTCTCTCATTTTCCCTAGATTTTCCCCTTCATATTTACTCTATTTTACAGTTTTTTTCTCTCTTTCCTCTCTATCTCTGTGACTCAGCTCATGTCCTTATCAGCTTTCTTCACCTTCTTCCTTTACTTGTCTTCATTTAAGATGATCCTGTGATGCCAGGAGCGTTCTTTTTTCATTATTTTGAAACTATTTCAATGGTAACTGGCTATATTAATATCTATGTGTATTAATTTGAAATTATATACTTTCCTGGTTAATTGAATGTATTTATCATTGTGAGATGTTCCTCTTTATCTCAGTGAATGATTTTTGCAATAAATTCTTCTTTGGTATTAATAATTTAGCTATACAAGCTTTATTTTGGTTAGTATTTGCATAGTTTTTTCCCCTATCTTTTCTTTTCAACTTTTTTATATGATCATATTCAATGAGTGTCATGTGGCAATATTTTGGGGTTTTTATCCTAATAGTCTTCCTCTTTTAATCAGAACATTCTATGCATTTTCCTTTTAAAGTATTTATGGATATATTTGGGTTTAAATATACACTATTATATTTGTTTTATATTTATCTTATCTATAGTATTCCATGCTCTCTCCTTTCTTTTGAATTGATTTTTAAAAATTATTTTCATTTTCTATTAGCTTGGTATGTTTTTATTATAGTTATATTTTTGGTGATAACTATAGTAGTTACTCAAATTTATACAAACATGCTTGACATAACAAGTATAAAATAAGAATGTTCATCACTTACTAGTTAAAGCAAAGACCCTAGAATACTGTATATTTTTCCTTTTTCAACTTTTATGTTATGATTATTATGAATTTTAATTTATAGATATTTAACATCTTATAAAACAAAATTGTTACGATTTTGTATAGCAAATATTCATTTAACTTACGTATTTGCTATTCCTGTTACTCTTCATATCTTCCTGCATCTTTAAGCTTTCACAATGGAATCATTTTCCTATGTATAGACATTTCCAGTAGTTAAAGTCTACTGAAAAATTCTCCGTTATTGTGAAAAATATCTTAATTTCACTATTTTTCAAGGATATTTTACCTGAATATAGGCTTTTGGGATGGCAGGTACTTTCTTAGCACTTGTAAGATATTATTAACATTATTGTCAGGCTTGTGCTGCCTCTGATGGAAAGTCAGATCATGAGTTCTGTTGTTGCTTCTGTAATTTTTCTTGGTTTAATTTAAAGATCCTTCTTTTTTTGTTAATCACTTTTTATTTTCTGATGAGCAGATATTAAAAATATATATATAAATATAAAAAATATAAAATATATATATATATTAAAAATATATAAAAAAATATATATCCTGATAGTCATAGTAAGTGGTTCTTGAATTTATGCCTTTTTGTGTATTTCAGCAGTTTTGGAAAATGCTTTTAAATATTGCTCTTCCTCCATTCTCTTTCTCTTCTCCTCCTATGACAGGAGTTAACTACTTAGACCTTTTCTTCTCGTGCAATAAGTCTTGATTTATTGCATACTCTTTTCTCTATTTTCCATCCTTTTGTCTTTCAGTGCTTTGTTCTGGACATCTTCTGACTTATTTTGTAGTTCACCAATTAACTTTTAAGTTGTATTTGATCTGTTGTTATAACCTTCCATTTATTTAAAATTTGTAATTATTATAGTTTTTAGTAGTGTATTTTTTAGTGTCATTTCCATCTTTTTAAAGTAGTTTTCAGTTGATTGTTAAAACTACCCATTTTGGCTTTAAATTTTTTGAATATATTAAGTAAGTATAGTTATTTTAAAGCCTGTGTTTGATAACTATTTTCTGGGTCCTACTGTATGTTTGGTTGTTTTTGTTTGAATAGCAGGTATTGCATATGAAAAAAAAATAGGGTTAATTTGAGGCTTAGCATAATGGTATCTTACTCTAGAGAGGATTTAATTTATTTCTCACTATGCCCTTGAAAATCCAAGATCACCTTAATCTAATCAATGTGGATGGGTCAAACATAGCTCCTGGTCCCTGGGAGGACTGGTTGATTTTTGATTCAACCTTACATTTAGGATAAGGTTGTGTCCCTTTTGTGTCCCAACCCCAAGCTTAAGGATTTGCTAGTTTCTCTGTCTTGGTGGGTCCTGAAATTTTTTTTTCCCCTCTCTGCAAGACAGTCTGTCAGAAGGTCTGTTAAGTTTCATACTTCTCAGCCATGTATCCTGGAGTTGGCTCAGACCCTGGAGTCTGGGTAGAAGTAACCTCAAATGCCAGACTGACTTCTCTGGGTTTTCTTTTATTTTTGGACTGGATCCTGCGATTCTAACCTGTCTTAAAACATCTCCAGTTTCAGATACTTTTTATATACTGCCCAGATTTTCTGGTTGTTCTCTTCATGAAGGTTTGTCCAACTTTTCTAGTCTGCCAGTGCAAGTAGGCACTGCTGTTCTGTTGCTGTGTAATCCTGGACAAATCATTTTCCATCTCTGGACCTCAGGTTTCATGTCTATTTAGAAAAAAGATTAGACATGAAGACATTCCCAAGCCATCTTTCAGCATTATTCTTGCTCTGTAGTCTGTACGCATGAGACCTCTGGGTTAGACTGTCAGTTCTTAGGGCAGATGGCTTAGTTCTGCCTACACAGGCCTGGCATCCTGCCCCACCTGGTCAAGGTAACTAGAAAGGCTTTGGAATGATGACAGTGAACATGTTTGCTACAGGGAGATTGAAAACATGTACTATAATGCTAGAATACAGCTACCTTGCAATAAATACCCTACTTTCCATACTGGTGTGAAATGTAGGCAGAAATGTTTCATTTTTCTCTCACCCCAGAAATAGGAAGGATTCCCCAGGGTTATTTATCACAGTCAGAGGGAAACAAATAAAGAACAGGGATGTTGTTAATTTACTCAGACTCCAAACTCAAAGTCCCTTTGATGGAACAGGGGCACTGGGAGAGCCCTGATGTAAGATTTCTGGTGAACCATCTGGAGGGTCTGCCACTCATCTTAGTCTACATGAGCACACACACACACACACACACACACACCCCAAACATGTGTGCCTAATGACGACCACGTTACGAATGGACACATATGGTGGAAAGGGTTTCCAATAGGAATTTCAAAGCACTATCACTTTCATTCTAAAGGGCTAATTTAGTTCATTTTGCCTCTGGTTCTTCATTTTGAAGAGTGGTTAGAATATCATCAGTATTTTATATACTCTTGTAGCATCAGTATTTCATATACTCTTGTAGCATTCCAGCTCTGAGGAAAAGTTCTTGCAGTACTACATGAAGTCCTTTTGGGTTAAGAATGTGGACTCTGAGGCTAAATAGCCTAGGTTCAAATTCTTCCTCCTCCATATACAAGCAGTTGAACGCGGGACAACTTTCCTGCCTCATAGGTCTGTTGTGAGGATTAAATGAGTTTCTTTACATGAAGTGCGTGAGCTCTTGGGTGAGCTGTTGCTCAGGAAAACTGATCCATTGGCCCTTCTGTGCTTGCATCTCTGAGTGTGTAAGCCACAGGCTTGAGGTAAAGTGAAATGGGTAGAGTGCTGGATTCAGGGTCATGAGACCTGCTGTGGTGTTAGATTAATTTTTAGATTAATTTCCAAAAGGTTTGGACCCCAGTTCAGCCCCCAAACCTTGCCTGTAATATAGGACAGTCACATGCTCATCTACTTCACAGGGTGGATCTCAGATGAAGTGATGGATATAGACATTTTTGCAAAAGCACTAAGTGCTGTATAAATGTGAGGGCCTGTCACTAATGTTGATGGAAGGGCCATGATCCTTTGTAGGATGGATTAAATGGAGAAGCTGCAGGAGAAGTGGAAGAAAGGGTGTGGTTCCAACGTTTTACTTAAGTCTCCGAGCTTGTTCCTTTTCTGCAAGACTGGAGTCTCGGCATTCCCAGTACATAAGCTTATCCTGCTGGGCTGTCTGTGGATGGGATTCTGATGGTCTCTTAGGATACGTCTCAGTTCCATTTCTCTTCTCTCAGGGTCTTGTCCTGGAGACTTTGAACTTGGTGTCTGGCATTGTGTCTATTTGACCTGGTAAGGGAATGCCAGGCCCTGGCTCTCTGGAGTGAGCAGGAGGGTTAAAAGCCCCTCTGGAGTGAGAAGGCAGACAGTAACTGTGGCATGGGAAGGACCAGGTATTGGGGCCAGACGGTGTGGCCAGAGCCAGGTCAGGATAAGTGATGTATTAGTTTCCTCTGGCTGTAGTAAGATACTATCAAGCAGTCTTCTCGTACAGTTCTGGAGGCTGGAAGTATGAAATCACTGTCAATGGGTCAAAATCAAGTAGTCAGTAGTCTCATGTTTCCATCGAGGGCTTTTAGGGGTAAATCTGCTCCTTGCCTCTTCCAGCAACTGGTGGCTGTTTACACGTATTCCTTGGTTAGTGATCACGTTGTTCTAGTCTCTGCCTCCATGGTCACATTGCTTTCTTCTTTTCTGTCTTTCTTCTGCCTCTTTCTTCAGTTCAGTTCAGTTCAGTTGCTCAGTCGTGCACCGACTCTTTGCTACCCCATGGACTGCACACGCCAGGCCTCCCTGTCCATTGCCAACTCCTGGAGTCTACTCAAACTCATGATAATTGAGTCGATGATGCCATCCAACCATCTTATCCTCTGTCATCCCCTTCTCCTCCTGCCTTCAATCTTTCTCAGCATCAGAGTCTTTTCCAATGAGTCAATTTGTTGCATCAGGTGGCCAAAGGATTGGCGTTTCAGCTTCAGCATCAGTTGTTCGAATGAATACTCAGGTCTGATTTCCTTTAAGATGGACTGGTTGGATCTCCTTGCAGTCCAAGGGACTCTCAAGAGTCTTCTCCAGTACCACAGTTCAAAAGCATCAATTCTTCAGTGCTCAGCTTTCTTTATAGTCCAACTCTCACATCCATACATGACCACTGGAAAAACCGTAGCTTTGATTAGATGGACCTTTGTCAGCAAAGTAATGTCTCTGCTTTTCAACATGCTGTCTAGGTTGGTCATAACTTTTCTTCAAAGAAGCAAGTGTCTTTTAATTTCATGGCTGCAGTCACCATCTACAGTGATTTTGGAGCCCCCCAAAATAAAGTCTGTCACTCTTTCCACTGCTTCCCCCTTTATTTGCCATGAAGTGATAGGACCAGATGCTATGATCTTAGTTTTGTGAATGTTGAGTTTTAAGCCAACTTTTTCACTCTCCTCTTTCTTAGGACACTTATTATGGCATTTAGGGTCTACTCAGATAATCTAGGATAATATCTTCATCTCACAATTATTAATCATTATCTGCAAAGACATTTTCCCCCCAAAGGTAAAATTTATAGATTCTAGGGATTAGAGTGAGGCTGTCTTTTGAGGGGAGGTATCATTTGGGAGACCATAGGGGAAGCAGGAGACAGGCTCACACAGGAGATGCCCAGAATGGAGGCATTAGTCATTAGAGGACCTGTCCCGGTGGGGAGAAGTTAGGCAAGATGGGAAAGAAATATACCTACAGGGTGAATAATAAGGAAACCTTTATAACTGCCTGAATTACAATAGACACTGAATGAAATAATGATTTTCATCAATACCTACTAGGTGCCAGGTACTGTTCTAAGAGGCTGGAAAGAAAGCAACATGAAGTTTGCTTTCATTTATAGTGAATGAATGAATGAATGAATGAATAACTGAGGATATTCTTTGCTCAGCAAGGAAGGTCTTTGTTTCTTGTTAGATCAGGTATCAAGACCACCAAGAAGAGTGGACCAAGGATGTGCAGTTAGAAACAGAGCAGGTGCTCTGGTTGGAGTCGGGTGTGTGCAGTGGAAGAAGGCCAGTCATCACACAGCTGGAGGAGGGGAAGGGGTTTGTTTAACTGAGTGGTTCTTGGCCCAAGCTGCACATTGATCATCTGGGATACTTTAGTCAAATACCCAGACCAACCCTCAGAGATGCTGATTCAGTTAGTCGGGGTATCTAAGTAGTGTAGCCTCCCCAGGTGATTCTAATGTGCAGCCAGGGATAAGAACCAGAGTTCTTATTTGTACTGGTTCTTACTTCTTTGTTCTTATTTCAAACAAAAATAGTCTTATTTCTTAACTTTTCTTTGTGTTGATTCCTTATGATTTTGGAGTCAGATCTGGCATGGCACCCCACTCCAGTACTCTTGCCTAGAGAATCCCATGGACAGAGGAGCCTGGTCGGCTGCAATCCATAAGGTTGCAAAGAGTCAGACACGACTGAAGGGACTTAGCATGCACACACGTTGGCAACAGAACAAGGCTCAATGAGTGCCTTTAAGCTGTGTGATCTAGGGCATATTATGTAACTTCTCTGGGTCTCCATTTACTCATCTAGAAAATGAGGATAGCAGTATTTATACATCTCTGTAAGGATTAAAGAAGAAAATATTTGCAAAGGGCTGACTGTGATGCTTGGTACATGGTGAATAGTCATATGTGATCCTTAAAATTTTTCACTAAGTTAGAGATTATTGTGCCCATTTTATAGATTTGGGAATTGAGGATTAGACGCATCCAGTTAACTTGTTCAGAGCCACGTTATTAGCGAATTTAGCCCAGACCTCCTTTTATGACCTTATTCTACCCATATTTTAACAATGGTGCGTTAAAGCCCAGCCACCCCACTCTTTTCCCTTTGACTTCTGTGGCTATGAATGAGCTGGCCACTGCTGCTGCTGGTCTGTTAAGACCCTGGTTTCCCCTCTACACCTAGGAATTTAGAGTGGGAGAGAAGCCTGTGTCACCATCACTCTTGGCTCCATCTCTTACTCTGAGATAGAATAGACATAAGAATGCTATAGGCTAAATAACAACCCTCTAAAGATATCAGGTCCTAATTCTTGGAACCTGCCATTATCTTATATGGTAATGTCTTTGCAGATGTGGTTAAGGATTTTGAGATTAGAAAGTTATTCTGAATACTGCAGGGCGGTGAGCGGGTGCTAAGTATTATCACAAGTGTCCCAATAAGGCAGAGAGAAGGCTCAAGAGGAAGGGGATATATATGTATATCTGTGTGTGTATAGTTTTGACTGATTTGCATTGTATGACATAAACTGACACAACATTGTAAAGCAATTTTGTGAACCAATTAAAAACCATTGTAAACCAATTAAAAAATAAAATTAAAAAAGGCAGAGAGAGTTTTGACACACATACAGAGGAGAACAAGATGTGACTCTGGAGGCAGAGATTGGAGTGTTGTGGTCACAAGCCAAGGAATGCCTGCAGCTGCCAAAATCTGGAAGAATGGATTCTCTCCTCCTCTTTCTGAAGGGAGCTTTGGCCCCATGTTACTAATTTTTTACTTATGGCCTGTAGAACTCTGAAAGAATAAATTTCGTTGCTTTAAACCACATGGTATGTGGTAATTTGTTACAATAGCCATAAGAATGTAACACCAGAGGTGCTCTGTGGACACCCCAGTTCTCTCTCTGTGTGTGGGGTACTTTCAAGTCACAGGAAACCCAGTGGGGGTCTGCTTGGAGCTCTTTTGGGTGCCTGGCTGCTGACTCCTTCTGCTCTGCCAGCAGGAAGCTGGTGCTCTTGTAGCGCTGGGCAGCAAGCAGAGTTCACCTCATCCTCACACACCTGTCCTTTCCTACCAGCAAGCCTCTGGCCAGCAGCAGATATGAGTCGTTTGTTGACTCCTCTGCTGGAGGAGACAGACAGCCTCTCTAAGAGGTGGGGCAGGGTGCAGAGCCACAGGGGCTGATGGCTCCCATTTCCTGCCTGTTTTTTGGCGTTGAGGGTCCCCAGCTCAGTTCACCCCCATCTTCCCAGCCTTGTTACTCAAGGGCAGGGACTTTCTGGAACAATTTTACTCAGTGCACCAGGAACAAAGGAGAAACCAAATGCCTTGCTTAGGAGCGACCCATATGGAGGAGGCAAGGCTAGGCCCAGTGACAGGATAATTGCTTAAATATCTGCTCTAAGTATAAAGGCAGACTCTACCTCCAGCTGGAGTTCAAGTTCCCACAGGTCATGAAAACAAAGAGGGGAATGGGAGAATTAAAGAGGAATAGAAATGGAAATGATTAGGAAAGATTGCCACTACTTACAGTGGGGGAGGTGGGGAGATGGGAATTAACCCTTTTGGGATTGTGCAAGTAGGGTGTGGCCTCCCAGCTCATGTGAAAGCTGGAGGCCTGAGCCTGCGGATGAAACGCTCTGCTCCAGGGCAGCTCTCCTAGGACCCAGAGAAGAGGCTGGTGGGGCTTGTGCCGGCGCTGGGCTGTGGGCAGTGTGACCTGGTAATGGCTTTGAGTGGCGGGACTGAGTCTGCAGGCAGCGCATTAGGGTTTCAGTTTGTCACAATCCCTCCTTTTTCGCTCTCCTCTCCTGGTGGCGATGGCTCCACATGCTTCATGCTTCTGCTGACCCAGCTTTCTGACACCCCTTTGGTGGGGTGGGCATGCTCTGCACTCACTCCCACAGCATCCTCTGTTTCTTCTTTTCAGTCCTCAGTATGTTGGTAATTGTTAAATTAATTGTAGTGATCTTATCTCTCCAATTCTAAGAAGCACAAATTTTCACCTTTTCACAGTTCTGAATTAGGTCCTGTCTCACAATCAGTCAGCAAATTTAAGGGATGTATTAGACATGGTTCCCCAGAGAAATAGAACCGATAGATATATATCGATATATCCTGTTACATATTGTATCCTATCTATACAGTTATATCCTATGTCTCTCTCTGTGTATATATAGACAGATTTTTTTTTGGCTCATGTGATTATGGAAGCTGGCAAGTCTAAAATTCGTGGGATACAAGAGCAGGCTAGAAACTCCAGCAGGATTTTTGTGTTGCAGTCTTCAGGCACCATTTCTTTTTCTTTGGGAAATCTTTACCCTGAATACCTTCATCTGATTGGGTCTACCTATATTATAGAGAGTAACCTGCTTTACTTAGAGTCAACGGATGGTAAATATTGATCATACCTAGCAATTACCTTCACAGCAATATCTAGACTAGTGTTTGACCAAACAACTAGATACTGTAGCCTAGCCAAGTTGATACATGGAATTAACCGCTACAGTGGGGGTAGTCATTTGTTTGTGTTTTTTTGGTTTATTCATTCCCTCCTCCAAAATATCTACTATGAAAGCATGCACAGTCTTCGTGAATGTCTTAAGAATTGGGCTGTGATGGCATTTCTTTTCAGTCCGCCCTTCAGTAGGCTGTAGGCCTGATAAAGGCAGAGGTCTACCTATTTTGGTCACCACAACATCCTCAATATTGGTTAATTCCCTAGACTGGCTGCTTGGCTCAACAGTAAAGGATTTAGATTTGGGTACTGCTTTGACTTTTAATCTCCTCCCTTTGGGAGTGTCTCAGGACCTTTCTCCACTTCCTTTCCCCTTCTGTGTGGGCTGCATACTCTTCTTCTTCTCTTCACCCCTCTGTCTTTCTGGCTCCTTGTTTCCCATCCCTTTTATTTGGCTAATGCTCTGTGCCTAATCACGTTAGCCAGCATTGGCATTATAGAGATGTTTGCAATCCAACCCAGGTCTGATTATGAGCTTCAGCAGCCCCAGGCTACTTTAAGAATGTGTTGATTGGTGGGGGTTGGGAAGCCCCCAGAGGGGGCCAGCATTTTTGGCTGATGGAGCTGCCCACATGTGTGTCTGGGCACCGTAAGAGAGCCTGGGCGGTTGGGTTTTGGTTCTCTCCTTGATCAGGCTCCTGGTGGGGTATTTATCCTGGCTGGGTGTCTAAGCCCTTCCTGATTGTATTAAGCCTCATGAAAGTGAGGCCCCAAACAATCCAGCTAGTGTGGCTAGTGCTGTAACCACAGCAAAGTGTGCCCTGTATTTCTTGTCATTCTCTGTTTGAGCTCATTTCAACTTTCTCCCAGCACTGGGAGTATAAAGAAAGTGCCACGTGTTTCTCTGGTTTGCAAGCATTACCTCATTTCCCTTGTCTCGGATATTAATTCAGAAATATTTATTAAGTGATTTCAGGATTTGGGGCAATTTTGAAAGCATTCAGTTCAGATTCCAGAAGGATGCCATGAGTTTAAAGGAAATTAGCTACCTCTCTCTTTCTATTTTCTCAAAAGCACCCTATATTTTTCCTTAGTGCATTTTGCTTTCTTGTCATTGTTCCTTTAATTATTTACAATCATTCCCTGAATGTCTGTCTTCTCTATCAGTCGTTTACAACTTCCATCTGGACAGGTTCATGAGTGGTGTCTTCATCACTGTATTCCCAGGGGGAGGCACAGTAAGTTCTTGGCCAGCTATTGCCTACATTTTGATTGACAGAGATATTGCATCCTACCTGGAAGGTATAATTATATTTTTGAAAGTTTGTACATAGCACAGAGGAATATATAGTTGTACATAGTTAAGGATCCATAGTTGTATTCCTGGAATCAACTTAAGAGCCCATGCTGTATCACTCAAAGAGCCTTAAAGTGTTTCTTGCATTTCTTAAAATATCTGAGACAAGACTACCTGAGTCACCATTCCTAGAGAGGCTGGTGTGAAATGAAATTACTTTGGGTTGCACAGTTGTGAAGATACACATTTCCATGTGTGTGTATATTGTAGTGGACTGTACTTTGCTAAAATTGGGGGCTTTGTGAATCACTCTTCCTGGACTCATATCCTGCTCCTAACAGTTTCTAGATGTTCCACATGAATGTTGTATGGCCTTCAGCACAATGCTTGCATCCCTTTGCCTTGATCTGTTCATCTATGAAAGGGGATAATGATATTTCTCACCTCACAGACTTGTTTTGGGATTGAGATAATTAATATAGAGCACTTAGGTCAATGTGTAGCTCAAAGTAACCTAAATAAATGTCAGTAATTATTATCACTTCTACAAATATGTAGTAGTAAAATTGTCATTGCATGCATGGTGAGTTTAAAAAAGGTGCTTTTTAGGAGGAGGGAAACTCTAGTCACTGAAAACCGCATGGGCTACATGGAAATAGAAGTGGGCTCTGATGTAAGCAGAAATAATGCTGATTGTCCAGGACACAGCACTCTAGAGAAGGGTCAGTATAGAGAAAACATATAGTTATTTAGCCATTGGCATGGATGAGCAAAGCATTGGGATGACAGAATTTAAAAAATGAGAGATACATTCAACCATTGACTAGGAGTGTCAGTGGAAGTTGACTCATTTCGCATCTGAGTGCTTCCAGCCATGCTCACCTGGCATCAGCACAAATGGTCATTTCAATCCAAAAGTTCAGTCCAACCAACGTTCAAGAAGAGCTGGTGGCTTGCCTTTGTGAAGCTCATGCTCCAAATCATCATCTAGCCTGGCTGGCTGTTTGTTGAGATTGGGCAGTTCTGACAGTGGCATCTGCCAATCCCCCCCCCAACCCCCGCACAGTTATTGGGGTCAGAATTTGCATTGTCAAACAATTACTAGCAGGACCCCAAACATGTCTGACTTCAGAATACTCTTGTAGCAAGACAGATTGATCAGAAAGTGTATTGTTCTGATGTTTTTTGCAAACACAAATGACTAGCCATAAATCCACAGTGATGCAGCTTTGTTATCAAATCCCCCAATTCATTCTATAGAACAGGCTTGAAATATACTGTTGGAAGTAAAAATCAGTCTGGCATGTTCTCTTCCTAGTCTTCCCCTCAACTTGGCCCATGGGGGTGTTTCTGGCCAGTCAAGGACTAGCTTTTTTTTTTTTTCCACCAGTTTGAAATGAAAGATTCAATTTAATTGACTGAGGTATAATATTGTATTAAAAATGATATATTACAGATCAGTTCAGTTCAGTTGCTCAGTCGTGTCTGACTCTTTGCGACCCCATGAATTGCAGCACACCAGGCCTCCCTGTCCATCACCAACTCCTGGAGTTCACTCAGACTCACGTCCATCGAGTCAGTCATGCCATCCAGCCATCTCATCCTTGGTCGTCCCCTTCTCCTCCTGCCCCTAATCCCTCCCAGCATCAGAGTCTTTTTCAATGAGTCAACTCTTCGCATGAGGTGGCCAAAGTACTGGAGTTTCAGCTTTAGCATCTTTCCTTCCAAAGAAATCCCAGGGCTGATCTCCTTTAGAATGGACTGGTTAGATCTCCTTGCAGTCCAAGGGACTCTCGAGTCTTCTCCACACCACAGTTCAAAAGCATCAATTCTTCAGCGCACAGCTTTCTTCACGGTCCAACTCTCACATCCATACATGACCACTGGAAAAACCATAGCCTTGACTAGACGGACCTTAGTCGGCAAAGTAATGTCTCTGCTTTTGAATATGC
Source organism: Aepyceros melampus (assembly GCA_006408695.1). Taxonomy (NCBI): domain Eukaryota; kingdom Metazoa; phylum Chordata; class Mammalia; order Artiodactyla; family Bovidae; genus Aepyceros; species Aepyceros melampus. The sequence continues at coordinate 161,321 of SJXQ01010294.1, forward strand.
TATGTCGGTTGGTCATAACTTTTCTTCCAAGGAGTAAGCATATTTTAATTTCATGGCTGCAATCACCATCCGCAGTGATTTTGGACCCCCCAAAATAAAGTCTGACACTGTTTCCACTGTTTCCCCATCTATTTCCCAAGAAGTGTTGGGACCAGATGCTGTGATCTTCATTTTCTGAATGTTGAGCTGTAAGCTAACTTTTTCGCTCTCCTCTTTCACTTTCATCCAGAGGGTTTTTAGTTCCTCTTCACTTTCTGCCATAAAGGTGGTGTCATCTGCATATCTGAGGTTATAGTAATATATATTTTCTTCATCCCAAGTAACTTTTCACACCAATTGGGTTACTTGATATTTTCAATCACCTTGTGAGGTAAGTTTGGTGAATAAGGAAATTATTAATTTCCTTTTGAACTTGGAGACTCAAGAAGGGGTAGTGATAACTTACGTTGGTTAAACTGGTATTATTAATAGCTGATACACTGGGTTACCTTGTACCAAATACTATTACAAGTGTTTATTTAATCCTCACAGCAAGCCAATGAAGAAGTCACTGCTATTATCCCTGTGAAATGGATGAGGAGACTAAGGCATGGAGAGATGAAATCAACTGCCCAAGATTACAGCTGGTAAGTGATAAACTGAGATTACAGCCCTTGTAATCTTGGCTTCAGAGTCTATGTTCTTATCTGCTGTCGTATGTTGGATGATACAGCCCATGGTCTCAGGGATTTTCATGCAATTCTTGCTCTGGTTCCCGTCTCCTTTTACCAGTTTCCTGTCTTCTTTAAGGATCTCCTAATCTTAGATGGATAATGTATGTTCTAAAATGAAGAGAAATGTATTTATTTCTTTATTATAAGAGCAAGAGCAGTAGCTAGAGAGGAAAATGGGAACCAGCTTCAAAATGATAATGAGATGAAAGATCGAAAGCTTATGAGCAGCTTATGAAAGTGTTGCTGAAACTATTGTCTCATTCTTGGTTGTTGCCAAGGACTCCTGTTTGGCTTCCTGCTCTGTGTGGTTTATTTTGTCAGAGCAGGAGGAGGCATATCGATGCTGAAGTCAGATTCACTGTGGGGATGGAGAGGGTCCATGTCAATTGCATTTTCTTTCTTTGTGAACTTCAGAGAAGTGTTGGCAGCAACCCGATTTGAGATCTTGCAGGTAAGGGTTTTAGAACCCCTGGGAGAGCCTGCTTTTCTGGTGAGCTTCTAGGTTTGTGGGATGTAGAATTCATGTAAAAATTATTCAACTCTTCTGAAAGAGCTATTGAAATTAACTTTGACTTGACCATAGGTGGTTTTGGTGCTAATAGCTTAGGGCATGCTATTCTGAGATTAGGTCTTTATTCCCAGGGATCAGATGGAACTTTTCAGGGCACTTGGAACTTCTCACGTCAGATGGAACTTCTTTTATTTATTTATTTTATATAATGAAAATGCACAGAGAAAGATGGAGCTGACTTTTGGTTCTTTGGAGCAACAAGTTTTTTTGTGATTGAAGTATTCATTTGTTACCATCAGTGTGCAATTTGGAACAGATACCATTTTCTAAGTGGCAGATTTTCTCCCATGGAAGAGATTTCTTTTGGTTGGGTGGGAATGGGATGGGGGAGTGAGTAGGAATTTTCAGGGCTTCAAAATGCTAAGAAGTTTGTTTCTTGTAGGACTTCACATGCAGCAGGGTAACTAACTCAGATAACTCCATGGGGGCCTCACCTGGGTTTCCTATATGGGGTCTAATTTTCTTCCTGCTTGAGTTATTATGTAATCACATTATGTTGTCAAAACTTGGACAGTGGGAGAGAGTTAGGTAATAGAGAGAGACCCAAATTCCCTTGGCATTTCTGCTTAACATGACTTTTATGACCTTTGGCATAAATATTAACCTGAGAATGCCAACTTTGTCATGACTGCAAGCTTGTGTGCATGGGCGGACAGGGTGAGATGGGAGTGAGTGACATTAGATATGTATTATAGTAGGCACAATGCCAAAGCAGACAGTTGAAAAATGAAACTGTTTGCCAATCTAGTTTATTTGACATCTTTAGACAAATAAATGGTGTTGCTTAAGAGAATTTTGGCCTTGAAAAATTAGAATTGATAATCATACGGATTTGTCTGTTGTAAATGTTATGTGCCTATAAATCCAAAGAAGGGGTTTATATTCATGTGTTGACACTCCCTGTAGGTGATTATAAACACTGCCCTCCACAGAAACTGATATCTTTTAAAATTTTTATTGATTTATAAAATTATAAAAGTAGTGTAGCAATAACATTAAGTGAATTTAGAAGAAGAAAAAAAGAAGAAAAATCTCTAACAATCTTAGTATTTGTACGTTGTAACTTTTTTCATGGTTTGACTTTTACTTTTTTTGCTGTTGGCTTGTATATTTTTATATAGTTGGAATCCCAGCTACCCAGACTTTACCCAATTTACTCAATAAAATTTGCAAATTGCAGGCAACTTCAGTAGCAGATCCATGGACAGTTGAGCTAGAAGGGGCATTTGAAATCCTCTGGCCGATCTTGTTCTGCAGGTGAAGTGGCAGAAGCCCAGAGAGGTGAAGGGATTTGCCTGAAGGACAGAGATTGGGAATAACTGAGGTGGGGCTTTTTCCAGCACAGTGCTGCTGCTTCACACTCCGCAGTCTCTCTCTACCACTGTCTTGAGACTTGCCTTCATCACCACATGTCTCGTCAACTTATGTGTCTGTGTATGTATGTGTATATATATACATATATATATATATGAATTGCTATCTAATATATGGACAGACTTAATTATAGCAAACTCCAGTTTCATAAATGATTATAAAAATTGAAAAGGTTTGAAAAGTAGTCATGAGACTATGGAATTTTATATTTCCTCACATTACAAATCTCCTAAAATGTTTTTCTTAAGGTCTTATGGCTACATAATGCCCCCTTCTAGCTCATAATGTTAGATCATTTATAATGAATGCCACTGCCTAGAAATGTGAAAATCTTGCTGGACCCGGGAAGAAAGCCCAGAAGAGATGGAAAAGAGAGTGAAGTTATAGGGTGAACTCATTACAATGGACAGTTGTTTTCTCAGAAACAAAAATGAAGTTAATACAAACTTTTTAAAATGGCAAAACCACAAGTTTATTTATTTGGTTCTAAGTGGTAATAAAGATTGACTTCCCAGAGTTGGAGGGTCTAGTTTTCTTTTTTTTCACTCCTGATCTTTAATATTAGCCTTTAGCAGAAGTCTATTCAAATTGTAGTCACCATCTTGGAATGTTTTTAATACGTCTGGATTGTTTCCTCTTTTAGGTATAGTTAGCTATACCTTTGCAAATGAAAAACTATGGAGAATTAAAAATAGAATGAAAACATCTAGTGAGATTTACTTGAAAGGTAGATTTGTGGATAATTTTCAGGAGGGAAATTTTTTCCCTTGGCTATAAATCAACTTGAGTAGTTGAAAATATCTGTCAGAGGCAAATATTTTTCAAATTTCAAATCAGTTCCTTGAAAGAACACTGCTTGTCTTTTGTTAGAAGATGCTCTTTTGGAGTCCGAGTTCAAGAATAATAATCTGTCTCTAGCACATCGGCACACCGTCACAAAAATAAATGCCTGGATTTTGTTTGTTGTTTCTTTACTTTTTGACCTGTCTCCCCTGTTGGTACTCTCTAGAAATAGGTCTTCTATATAGTATCTGTCAGGTAGACTATGGTGCAGTGATGAACATCACCGTGATTCTACCTTCATGCTGCATGTCCATCTTGGGCAATGGGCAGGCTCTGCTCTTCTAGTTACTTGAGGATTTAAGGTGCAGGACGGCAGCCTGTCCCTCTCACATCATTGCTGTGAGGAAGAAAGGATACCAAGAATTGTGTCTACTCAGAAGAGACATTTATCACCTTCACTATTGGCTAAGGCAAGGGACATCACCATACCCAGATCAGACCCTGTCATGCTGTTTGGAAGCAGGCTCAGAGTAAGTGGGAACTGCCCTGATGATCACAGTGTGATTATAGCTAATGATGGAGATTTGTGTGGACTTTTCCCTGAAGAGTTTAAAATGATTTCAGTGTTTATATCTAATCCACACTTAAGAGAGAGAGGTAGGTTGCTGGTATCACTATTCCTGGAGGAAGGGGAAGTGGAAGGACATAGGGAGGAAGAATTAGGGACTTTACCTGAAGCCACGGAAGATCTGACACCTAGACCCCCAGATTTCTAATGTAGTGTCTTTAGAGCCACATTCGCGAATGGCTCTCCTTAGTCTCCTCAGGAGTATCTCTCATTCTTTGAAATATCTTGATTCCAAGTCTCTGTGTGGTGAAGGGTGAGTTTACAGTTTAAGTGGATTTTTGAACCATTCGTCTTTTCTTTTGGAGCAACTCTGGGAGGCTAAATTGTGTAGACTAGAAAAAAGAAAATGTGGATTAAAATCAGGCAGGTTTGGGTTTGCATTTCAATTCCATCTCTCCACGGTTTGGCCTCAGGGAAGTAACTTGTCTGAGACTCAGTTTCTTCCTCTGAAAAATGAGGATAATATTTTCTACCTTGCAGGTTGTGGTGATGAGAGAGGAAGGTTGTGGAAGACATAGCCCATGCTGGGCGTCCAGGAGAGGTTCTGTATGTGGGACAACATTACCCAGTTCTTCAATGCTTTGGTTGCTCACATTTTGAGCCCCAGAGCAGGCCCAGGAATACTGGGGCACTGTTCCCGAGCAAGGCTGATATTGTTTCAAGATAAACAATTTGGTTTCTGTCTGTTGTAAGCTCCTCAACTTATTTTGCTAAAATATCATAAAGTGCTAAGTTCCTTGATACATTTCAGGATCTTTCTGCTTAGTTTTATTTTCTCCTCAATTCTTGGAACAGCTTTTAGGGCAACCCAGTAGTCATGGGCAAGGAGGCACCAAGAAATTGCTAAAGTTAAACAGCAGCTTCTAGAAACTACCTCATCAAAGTTCCAAGAAACTTTTAGACATCCAGTTCCAAGGAGCCTTTCTCTTATTTGTGGGGAAACTCTTACAATGGGGAAGTAGAGAGGAGCTGCAGCCCTGAGCTGGCTGCCTTGTTGAAAAGCATAACTCTGCTCTAGGCAGAAGATGGTCTGGTCTCACCTTCTCCATTAATAGGATGCCAACCTTCGCCAGCTTCGTCTGTTGTGGTTCATGTGGGAGGGCTCACATGTTTCAACGGTGTTGTTGGGTGCTGTGGCGGTCTGATTTCACTCTGAGTTTCTATTTGCTCTACTTTCAAGGTGAATTGCAGTGAGGCTGTTTGGACCAAAGTCAGAAGGGTTTGGGAAAAAGAAAACAAAACATCACTTTGATTCAACAGTTGCTTAGTGAGTAGTTGCTGACCAGGAATTCTCCCCTTGTTTTGACTATTATAAGCCAAAAAAAAAATAATAATAATAATTCAAACTGGTTTATGAGCACAGATACCATCTCAGTATTTTTAAGGCCCACAAATAAATCTAATCTTTAAAATTGTGTACCTGTAAAGAGATGAAATTTAAAATATATGTCACTTAGCAACTCAAATTCCAAACTAGTTAAAACCCCATCCCTTAGTCTTGATTTTAAATATCTTCCCTCCTCCTTTTCTCCCTCTCACTTCCGGTTCTAGCTGTCTTCTTCCTTCTCTTCCTTTCTCTGAGATGCTGAAAGGAATTTATGTTTAGTAAGTCAACTCAAAATCTGGAAGGTTGATGCTTTTCTTTGAGGTGCTTGAATAAATAATAGCAAAATATGATCTTTGCTCAACACTCCCTCCCCCACCTTTCTCTCCCACCTTTTTTTTTTTTTGTAATATACTGGGAAGAAAAAAACTTTCCAAACACAGAACTTTATGGCCAGAGACAATCTGGCTGCTGGAATAAACAGTCTGCTCCCTCGTTTACCATTCCATCATGGGCTTAAATCCTGAGAAGCTCGCGGCTGCCCGCAATAGTTCTTGCTTGGCAGCAGGGAAGTCTGCCAACATCCCATCAGGCTTGTTTCTTAAGCAAAGTTGTATAAGTTAACAGGTTTTATTGTTGGGGGTAATCTGGGGTTGTTCTTACAGGAGGAAGGGACGAGGCCCCCAGAGTGTTTGCCAGCAACAGCCCTTGGCTTTACTCATTCCTGCTCCTCATTAATTTGTGTGAGCTCAGCTTGGATAACAAACTGTGGGGCAGGGGGATCCTATTCAGCCAGGCCTGGCCTTGGTAAGGCCTGTGAGCTAATTGCTTTAATTGAGTGGGAGGGGCTGCCTTCCTCTTGATTCTGTCCCTTCCCGGCCTTCTTTGGAGTGGAATGAATGGAGGCCCACTTCAGCTCCTGCTGGCAGCGTGGTGGCCGGCTGGGCTCTGGGAGCCACTGCTGGGATCTGCATCTCACAACTGAGGCTCTGGTCCTTCATTGTGTGAAGAGGTATTCCGCTGGTGCTCATTCTACGCTTTGCTCTTTTGCTTTCCTTTTGGGCTGAGAAACAATCTCATCTAATTTATAACTGGGAAACAGCATTAGGGATGTGTTAGCGTTCTGGTCCGGATGGACAGATCATTTACAACTAGCACAATCTATTATCAGTGCACTGCTCTTTAGGACCTGCTTTGCAATAGGCATGTGATGAAGCATAGAAACATGGATTTCATTTCCAAACCCCAAAAGGAGAAAATTATTTTGAGGCGGAAGACTCACCCCAGATGGGGGGCAAGGGGTAGGGACTTTGGGGAACAGGGGAAGGGTCTGTCTCTTTAAGACAGACTAGGAGGAAAACCAAAAGTCATCAACTTGGAAAGTAACAAATGAGAGCCCAGAGCTGTGGAGCTAATGTGCAAACTTGTTTCTGTCCTCTATGGCGCCATCATTTATTCAGGAGGTAGAAGCAGAAGACGGGGACTTGCATTTGCTTGATACTCAATTATACATTAGTGTACATCACTTGGCAATCTGTTCATATCAATTTAATTGGATTTTAATATTGCCTCTGATCTTGTTGTCCAATTAACAGTACTGGCTGGCAATAAAGCAGAACCACACACTATGTAACACCTTTGATCCCTGCCATATGGAGCTCTTCCATTGATTACCACATTTTCAAAAAATTTCACTCTCTCAATATGGGCTGTGATAAATGGGAGAAAAAGCACATCCCTGATGTGATAAAAATTTCACTTCAACTCGCAACTTCATTTATTTTGTTGACATTCGGCTCTGATTAAGAACAATAAAAAAATCATGCCCTGAATATCATATGCAAATACAACCCTGGGCATGAATCTAATCATGCCATGGGAGCATTACCATGACTAGCCTGGCATCAGCTCAATTTTTTTTAAAGTGACAGCATACACTTCTGGGCTCGCTGTGCAAAGTAGTCGCCACCGCTATGTCATTTAATAAACATCTGATGTTTTGATTCCCACCAAGGTATGGAGAAAGCATCTGAATTTCTGCCTTTTACTATGAGGCCTCTGTGTTCATGTGATGCCTGGCAGTGACCTCCCCTATGGTGGCTCCATGGTGAAGAACCCACCTGCCAATGCAGGAGTTGTGGGTTCATTCCCTGGGTTGGGAAGATCCCCTAGAGAAGGAAATGGCAACCCACTCCAGTATTCTTGCCTGGAGAATTCCATGGGCAGAGCAGCCTGGCGGGCTAAGTCTATGGGGTCACAAAACTGGAGAAGATTTAGCGATTAAACAGTGACAACAACCACCTCTGTTTCCTTAATCCTTGCTCTGGGAGATCCAAGCAGCTGGGAGCTGGGATGGGGCAAGGTTCCTGGGTGACCCCTCAGGCTTCACCTCTTTATGGAAGAGGTCTTACCCAGACTGGGTAAGGAGATGCAGCTTTGGTTTGGGAGGGGCTGCCATGCCAGGGACAGGACCTGCCTGCTCTGAGGAAGCTTATGAAGGCCTGTATGAGCAAGCTTCCTGTTTGCCTCTTGGAGTTATGCAAGCAATTACAGCTTAATGCCCTGGAGACACTCCCAAATGACAGGATTAACCCTCAAGGGAAACAGGCTTCTGTTGTGAAGGATTACATCAATGTTCTAAAAGGCCCTTCCACAGCACTGAGGAACCACTGATCCTATTCATGCCTTCGCAAGAAAGTTGCCCATGTCCAGGGCTTGGAAATGCCCGAGAGTCCCTCTCTGATTGTGGGCTCTGCCCTCATGCCCTGTCTCCTTGTCCTGCTTTGGGACAGACTCCTGGATCATCTCTGTGCCTGTGCTGTTGGGTGTGACCAAGCTGGTACTGGGGAGTTACTGCCTGCTTTAGAGCAGGGCCTGCCACCCCAGTACTCACGGCGACGTGGGAGAAAAAGAGGGTGGACAAGGTGGCCATGCCCCATGGCAGAGGCAGTCAGGAGTTGCCTGGAATCCTGACAACTTTGGAATGTGGATGGGGGGCTAGGTTGACTGTTACATATGTCATAAATTATTTCTTGACCATTAGCAGTGTTTCTGCCTCATAACTGTTCTTCAGGCATATTAAATCAGTGAGAAGGAAGAGTGTGCTAGGACATCTGGGGCTGCCAGATAATTCAGTTAATTTCTATTCCCTTGAACCTAGAGGTGTTAATTTGGAAGCACAACAGAAGAGTCTGAAGAATGCTAATACGTCATTTGAATGATTAATGCAATCAGGGGGATTGGGGGACCTCTGTTTACTCCTTAATTTGACATGGCACAGTAAGGAGGAGAGTGGCTGATTTTCCAAAGTTAAGGGCAAGTTGGTTTCATTTCAGTCACGTGGCCTGGGCTGGGGTTTGGGGAGCTGGGGTTACTCAGAAGGGCTGGATCAGGCAATGGGGGCCAGTTTTGTTCGTATGATGGCTACTGCCAGGAAAACAGATGAAATTGTTTGTGATCTGATGAGCTCTGTCCTCTTGGGTGAAGAAGCTCCCAGAAGCTGCTGGGAACAGCAAACAGAAGAAGAAAAAAGAAAGAAAGAAAGGAAAAGAGACAGCCTGGAAAAACTGAGCTGAAAATAGGTGATAGCCTTATAATGTACATGTATTTTTATCTGACATTTCCAAATTGAGTGGCTTTCTTTAAAAGAAGGAAAATATTTCCAAACTTATTTAAATAGAACCTTATTAGGGAAAGCTTAGGACTGAGCAACAATTTAGAAATATATTTTGAGGAGAGACGCAAAGGAAGACCTTTAATTCTTAGCAGACTGTAGGCATTTTAAAGAAGTCTTGTGTCTATTTATTGTGCTGCCTGTGATTAGAGGCAGTTTATGACTGTGATAACAGGAAATTTCAAAGGGCACTTTCCCCCCACCAGCCAGACAGTGTAGTATCTCCTTTTTAAAACAAAGAAGGTATTGTGAGAGTGAAAGGGATTTGGCCCCAAGCACTAAACAAATTCTAGAGAACAGAAAAAACCCTGTAATTATGTTAATAGTAAATTAATGTTTTGCAATTTACCCATATCACCTCAGAATAGGTGTTGTTCAAAAGTACCTATTGGAAATATTCGGCAGACATGCTGGAGAAGGGGAGAAGTCAAAATGTTTAATTTTCTATAAAGCCTTGTGTTTAATTTACAAATGGAGCTTCCCAGTGCTAGAAATACAGTTTTCCTGGGGGTGCCACCCAGGAAACTGCTTCAAGAAGCTGGGACGCAGGGCCACCCTCCTGAGAGTGTCCTGTGGTTTAGAGTTTCCTTGTGTGTTAATGACCAGGATGAACATAGCAGATGAGCAAAGGAAAGGACCTTCCCATCTCAGAATTCTTTGACTCTGACCAGCTCAGACATCTTAAGCCTATTGCACAGTGAATGTTGCCTCTCAATAACCTCTATCTTTGGCTTTTAGTCTTAGATGACCCATAGATCTCATAGCTTACATAGAGCCCTGAGTTGAACAGACCTCAATTTTGATGTTCATAGGATCAGTTCATAGGAACTTCTTTGTGCAAATCAAACACATAGATTGCTGCTGCTGCTGCTGCTAAGTCACTTCAGTCGTGTCCGACTCTGTGCGACCCCATAGACGGCAGCCTACCAGGCTCCCCAGTCCCTGGGATTCTCCAGGCAAGAACACTGGAGTGGGTTGCCATTTCCTTCTCCAAAGCAGGAAAGTGAAAAGTGAAAGTGAAGTTGCTCAGTCGTGCCCGACCCTCAGCGACCCCATGGACTGCAGCCTTCCAGGCTCCTCCGTGCGTGGGATTTGCCAGGCAGGAGTACTGGAGTGGGGTGCCGTTGCCCTCTCCGAACACATAGATCGATAAACATTTATTGAGTGGCTATATGCCACTACATGTGCTGAGCCCTTTCTGGAACATAAGGTTTTTCTCAGTAAATTCTCAAAACAACCCCGAGAGGCAGGATTTATTACCCATATTTTACCGAAGGGGAAATTAATACTAAGTAACTTGCCTAAGGCCCCAGCTGAGGAAGTTAGGGGTATAGTTTCTGACCAGGCTGTTCTAGGGACAGTTGTGAAGTGGACAGTTCCCTTGATACCCTAGATGCCCTCTCTTGTATATTTTCCCTCTCTTAGTGATGAACTCTATCCTTTAGGCATCCAGTTATGTATTATGTTCTGTATTTTCATCAAAACCTACTTGCAAGAAAAGATCTTACATTCTTTAGTGTAAATTTAAACCCAAGTCAGAAACTGTGCTAGGCTTTTTTTTAAACACATGATTTTTCTTGATTGATTCTCAAGGGATCTCAGTATTTAAAATTTTATAGCTAATAATGGAATAAAAATTCTACCTGCCTTAGTGGCTGAGGCATTAATGAGTAGGAACAATTAGGGTAGATTTGCCTTAATCTTTCAAGTAAAGTAAATGTTGGCTTTTTCTGCCATACACCAGCTAGAAGCACTCTAGAAACCAGGATTTCTAATAAACCTGACTATGGACAATGGAAATTGTTTTAAATAAAGCACTAGACTAGGAATGAACAAGCCTGGATTTCAATCCTCTGTTGCTAAGGTGTGTTTTGGGGCAGACAAGCTGCTGCTGCTGTTGCTAAGTTGCTTCAGTCGTGTCCAACTCTGTGTGACCCCATAGACGGCAGCCTACCAGGCTCCCCCGTCCCTGGAATTCTCCAGGCAAGAACACTGGAGTGGGTTGCCATTTCCTTCTCCAGTGCATGAAAGTGAAAAGTGAAAGTGAAGTCACTCAGTCGTGTCTGACTCTTACGGACCCCATGGACTGCAGCCTACCAGGCTCCTCCGTCCATGGGATTTTCCAGGCAAGAGTACTGGAGTGAGGTGCCATTGCCTTCTCCAGGGGCAGACCAGACTGGAAAATAAAAGGACTGGATCGTAGCAATGCCCATTCTACACCTCCTCATCTGTAACAGACATTGTTAATTAATCTTGGGGTGCTATCTGATCAAGTTTGAATGCCATTTGGAATCTATCTCTACTGATCCTCCAAGCAGGATTATTTATCACTTGTAGTTGGCACTGAAGATGAAACTTATTGCCACCCAATGGCTAGATGGTATCTAACATTTCCTCCAGTTAAGAATTCTGTTAGATCTTCAATGGAAGGAAGTAAACTAGGTCCATGCTTTCCAAACCTGTCTGAGCAGAAGCACTGGGGGCTTTGTAAATTCACCTTTTCAGTCATATTCTCTAGGAGAGGAGTTTGAGAATCTGTATTTTTCTAAAGCTTCTCTAGTGATTATGATATAGCCAATTTATAGCCTGGCATTTGGGCCCTGCCACTTTAGATTATGTGATTCAGAGTTTTGTTTAACAATGAGAATTTTCAAGTTAAATCATTGATGGTTCTAGCAGAGCCTCAACATTTTATTGGATGAATTTCTACTTTTAAGTTTGCTTTCCTATCTTCAGTCTTTGGAAGAGTGCTTTGGAGTACGGCCTACATCTGGACCTGTAGTGTTCAGTTGACTGGGTTCAAGGATTGGACACACAGGTTTATTAGCTGTGTGGCCTTGAACAAGTCATTTAACATAGGCAAGTGATTTACTCTTATCTTCCCTAAAACCAACATCAGAATACCTACCTGGTAGAGTTGTTGAAATTCTAAGATTGATATTATGAATAGCAGTTATTGAGCACCCACCATGGACCAGATAGTATAAATTCAAGTCTAAATGGAAGAAGAATAAATAGAAACATGGTTTCTGAATGTCTTCTAAACCAGTGTTTTGCTTTTCTTACCACAATCTCTGAGTTATACTTAGGCACATATGTATATAGACAACTGAAACAAAAGTTTCTCAAAAAATATTTGTTCTTGCTGTATGTAATGCTCTTTACCATTTCCCATTTAATTCTATTAAACCCTGCACATTAATGTCACGTGCATTAATCTGACCATGACCCCGCACATTAATGTTGTGGACCACTCATGGGTCATTAGCTGTACTACTAGACCACTCTCTTCCCAAATCGGCCTCATTATGACCATCCACCCTCTGTATATATACTATTTCCAGTGATGGGAAACTCTCTGAAGCCAGGAAAAATATCTCTCAATTCACTCTGTACACGCTATGCTAAATCACTTCAGTTGTTTCTGACTCTTTGTGAGTCTATGGATTGTAGCCTGCCAGGCTACTCTGTCCATGGGGATTCTGCAGGCAAAAATACTGAAGTGGGTTGCCCTGCCCTCCCTTCCAGGGGAGTCTTCCTGATCCAAGATTGAATCTGTGCCTCTTATGACTCCTGCATTGGCAAGCAGGTTTTTTGGGAAGCCCGCAATTTACTCTAGCTAATAATAATTGAACATTGACTATTAACAAAGCAGTCAACTATTTCCATACTGCTGTTTTTCTAAAGGCCTGCATCCTGGGTACCTGGAATGCTGATCGGTTTCCCACGTGCTCTTAGCTAATCCTTGGCTATCTAGGACCTACTCTGGTACTGCTGTCTGTTCTGGACTATGAAGTCCTCATTCCTATCCAAGCTCAGCTATCATGTGACCTAGTGTGGATAAGTTAATTACAGCCAGGAGGTTCCTGACTGACAGTGATGGATGTTGCCTTGCAATTTAAATAGTAACCTTTGGAGGCTAAAATGAGGAATTATCTTATTAGACAAAGCTAGTAAAGAGAGAATTTTTGTCATGACAGAATCTTGGAACCGTTTAAAACTTTCTATTCTTGGGCAGCAGGACCAAGAAGTTAGACATGAGTATGTAGTTGTACGTTGGGCCCAAACTGGACTTGTGTCCTGTCATGAACATATCAAAGTATAAGGGATGATTCCATGAGGCTTCTGTTTCCATTTAGAGGGTGGAAGTGACAATTCACATATGCATTCTAAAGTGTGAGGCCTGACCAAGAATAAATTCTTGGATGAAGGCTGCATTAGTAAACACATTCATGCTGTAGTCCACGGGGTCGCAAAGAGTCGAAGACGACTGAGCAACTGAACAACAGCATCATTCATGTTTGAGGCAATGACAATGCACTTATGTAGGGGAAGCACCATGTCTGAAACTCAGATTTGGGTCACTCTTACATCAGGGCTGGATTTCTTCATATTGATTAAACTGATTGCTAATTGAATTAGCTATATTGCCAGTGAAGAATTGATCCAAAAGAATTTCTGATTTAAAAAAGATCAAATATTAGTTTGCTGATTTAATTTGAAATACACATGGATGTCCTTGTTAAGCCACAGAGAGGTTTATGTTGCTCTCTTCCTGGGGGTGGAGTGTAATAGTCACAAGATTAACTCTTTAAATCTTCAGTAATATTGCAAAAACAGAGGATAAGTGAGGAGGAAAAGGAAAAACACACATATATTGACACAAAGTGCATAAGGGAAATGGCAGAGAGGGAAGGAGGAAGGGAAGAGAGAGACAGAGCAAGAAAGGGACGAGTTATAAATGATTCCTTGAGAGACATGATGAAGCCTAGGGATTAGCTAGGCTGAACACCAAGTATGTACCATTACCTGGTATATTTAACTAGAAAGCTGGTAATGATAAAAAAGTTTCTGGTTTAAGGATCAGCCAGTTGAGGGACCTTAAACCAGTTAATTGACCTCTTTGAACCAGTTTCCTTCTTTAGAAAGTAGAAGGGTTAGTTGACGATGTTTCTTTTTGAGGCCTTTCTGCCGCTTGAAAATGCTATTATTCTAGGGATTTGTGCAAGCTACACATCAGTGAAACATTACAATGGCTTCTAAGCGACATTACAATGCTTCTAAATTCATGAATTTATTCATTCAACAAATAAGGGCCCACTAGCACTTGAGTTCCTCCACAAAGTCACAGAAGTTTCTTAGCTGTGCTCCCTACTACTTGGCCTGTACACTTTTCTGAGCTCAATCAAAACTCAGGTCGTAGCAGTCTAAGGATAGATTTTGTCTCAGGAAGGTGGCAGGGTTGTTTCAGGACTTCAGGCTACAGACTGCAGATGTTCTGCTTTCATTTTCTTCAGAGGAGCAGTAGCCAGAAAGGATCTTCCTGCTGGCTTCCATGGGGCAGCTGTTGACTGATTGGTGAGAGGCGAAGGGAAGGAGGAAGGAAGAGGGTGGAAGGAGAGGCAGGTCATCCTTCTCAGGGGCCAATCAGCCACGTACATCAAAAGCAAACAATGACATCAGTAAACCCTGGTCTTACTAATACAAGGAAATAAGGTTCTAAGGTACTTTGAAACTCATCCTTTGAGGTCAGCAGGTCAGAAGTAGAGAAAGAAGAGCTCGGTGGGGGAACCGATTATAAGACATAAAATAATATGGATCTATATGAGAGAAAATGCTGAAGAAATAAATTAGAAAATGTAGCATGAAATTCTTAAGCAAAAACAGAAAGAAGAAAGATCATGTCAGGCTAGCTGAGCTCGCAGCCTTTCTCATTGATTTTGCGCATATTTTAGGATACTGTTGCCTCAGTATTTATTGCCTGTTCACTTAGTATTTATTTTTCCATTGTCTAATTTTACCCCCTAGCTGGTACTTATCAACTTTTTTAGAACCAACGAATTGTAGGATGAAATATGTAATAAATATTATCACATAGATGTAATATAAAATTACATATATACATAAAAGGGTTATTTTAATTATCACCTTAGTGACAAGCAGACACAATGATAAGTTTGAGTTTCTTAAAACTTGAGCCCTTTGTTTATTAGGAAAAAAATTATAGATAATCAAGGTTACATAATTTATTTAATTTTAAAAATTTTTAATAAATCCATTCAGTTCAGTTCAGTTGCCCAGTCGTGTCCAACTCTTTGTACTCCACGGACTGCAGCACCCCAGGCTTCCCTGTCCATCACCAACTCCTAGGGTTTGCTCAAACTCATGTCCATCAAATCAGTGATGCCATCCAACCATTTAACCCTCTGTTGTCCCCTTCTCTTCCTGCCTTCCATCTTTCCGAGCATCAGGATCTTTTCCTGTGAGTCAGTTCTTTCTATCAGGTGACCAAAATACTGCAGTTTCAGCTTCAGCATCAGTCCTGCCAATGGATATTCAGAACTGATTTCCTTTAGGATTGACTGGTTGGATTTCCTTGCTGTCCAATGGACTCTCAAGAGTCTTCTCCAATATCACAATTCAAAAGCATCAATTCTTTGGTACTCAGCTTTCTTTATAGTCCAACTCTAACATCCATACATGACCACTGGAAAAGCCATAGCTTTAGAGGTGAAGATATACATATATAGAAAAGTACACAATCATGTATTGAACATTTTTAAAAAATAGATTTTATTTAGAACAGTTTTAGGTTTTCAGGAAAACTGGGAAGATAATACAGAGTGTTCTTGTATATCCCCACACCTCAGTTCAGTTCAGTTCAGTTGCGCAGTCGTGTCCGACTCTTTGCGACCCCATGAATCGCAGCACGCCAGACCTCCCTGTCCATCACCAACTCCCGGAGTTCACTCAGACTCACGTCCATTGAGTCCATGATGCCATCCAGCCATCTCATCCTCGGTCGTCCCTTTTTCCTCCTGCCCCCAATCCCTCCCAGCATCAGGGTCTTTTCCAATGAGTCAACTCTTCGCATAAGGTGGCCAAAGTACTGGAGCTTCAGTTTTAGCATCATTCCTTCCAAAGAAATCCCCACACCTCGTTCCCTCAATTGAGCCAATATTGATATATTCTTATTAACTCAAGCAACAGGCAAATTTGGCCTTGGAATGCAGAATGAGGCAGGGCAAAGACTAATCGAGTTTTGCCAAGAAAATGCACTGGTCATAGCAAACACCCTCTTCCAACAACACAAGAGAAGACGCTACACATGGGCATCACCAAATGGTCAACACTGATATCAGATTGATTATATTCTCTGCAGCAAAAGATGGAGAAGCTCTATACAGTCAACAAAAACAAGACCAGGAGCTGACTGTGGCTCAGATCATGAACTCCTTATT
>SJXQ01010295.1:0-66772 GCA_006408695.1 Aepyceros melampus
TATGACAGGAGATCCTGATAAGGAATACGGAACTAATAAGCCACCACCAACTGGAAGAGTTCAGGAAAGGTCTAAAGGAGACACCGCGTGTCCATCCACTTCCCGGAATCCCTCTCGCTAGCATCAATCTTGGCTGAGTGATGCGTGCGCCACCAAGAAAGACTCTGAATTAGAATGATTGGCCAAAGACCACTTGGAAACTAATCCCATCACCATAAAACCTGAGACTGTGAGCCAAGTTGCAGAGCAGTTCTCCTGGGTTTCCTTACCCTACTGCTCTCCACCCGGGTGCCCTTTCCCAATAAATCTCTTGCTTTGTCAGCACATGTGTCTCCTTGGACAATTCATTTCCGAATGTTAGACAAGAGACTAGTTTCGGGCCCTGGAAGGGGTCCCTATTCCTGCCACACAACTATCAAGGCAGGAGACAGAAAAGATGAGGGTTCAATCCCTAGGTTGGGAAGATCCCCTGGAGGAAGACATGGCAATCCACTCCAGTACTCTTGCCTGGAGAATCTTACGGACAGAGGGGCCTGGTGGGCTACGGTCCATATGGTCGCAGAGTCGGACACTACTGAAGCAACTTCACACACACACACACACACACACACACACACACACACACACAATGGCCATCCTAACAGGTATGGTTTTAATTTGCATTTCCCTGGTGATCAGTGATTTTGAGCATCTTTTTATGTACCAAAGAAGATATACAAATGGGAACGTTTTCATCACTTGTTGGCCATTTAAATATCATTTTTGTGAAATACTCATTCAAATATTTTGTCTGTTTCTAAATATATTAAATTGATGGGATTTAAAAACTTACTGGTAGTATTTCTTAATATAGCCTGCATATGTGTCCCTTTTAGTTACATACAGTGTGTAAAATCTCCCATTTTGTGGCTTGTCTTCTTGCACTCATAGCAAAGTCTTTTCATGAACAATTACTTTTCAGTTCAGTTCAGTTCAGTCACTCAGTCGTGTCCGACTCTTTGTGACCCCATGAATCCCAGCATGCAGGCCTCCCTGTCCATCACCATCTCCTGGAGTTCACTCAGACTCATGTTCATCGAGTCCATGATGCCATCCAGCCATCTTATCCTCTGTTGTCCCCTTCTCCTCCTGCCCCCAATTCTTCCCTGCATCAGAGTCTTTTCCAATGAGTCAACTCTTTGCATGAGGTGGCCAAAGTACCAGTTACTTTTACCTTGCTCTAATTTGTTATCTTTTCCTTTATGGTTAGTAGATTTTGTGTTCTTTTCAGAAATCTTTGACTACTCCAAGGTCATAAAAATATTCTATTTTTCTTGTAGATCACTTTATATTTTGCATTTACATAAACAATTCATCCAAAATTGATTCAAGGTAGCGATTGTGTTTCGTTTCTTTATATACAGATATCTAACTGATCAGCAAGACTTAATGACAGAATTGTCTTTTCCCTGCTGCTTTCCATGCCACACTTGTCATAAATCAAGTATAATACTGTATGGGTCTCTTTCTTGGCTTTCTGTCCAGTTCCATTTTCCTATTTGTGTTTTCTTGCACCAATAACACACTGACTTAATTACTACGAACTTATTATAAGTCCTTGCATCTTTTAGACCTCTTTGAATTTATCTTGAATATTCTTGGTATTTTACACTGCCATACCAATTTTAAAGGGAGTTTGTCACATTACATATGCTCTCACACACACGCCACATCCTGCTGAGATGTTGTCCGGGATTGTGTTGAATCTAGAGATCAATTTGAAGAGAACTGACACATTTACAGTATTAAAACTTCCAATTCAGGGACGTGGTGTATATATATATATATATAATTTTTATATATATATAAAACTTTATTGTCTTATTTAACTTCTCTCAAATGCTTCAGAATTTTTTGTGTAGCCATCTTGTACATCCTCTCTCAGATTTATTTCCTAGGCATTTGATTTTTAAATGTTATTATAAATAGTATAAACATTTTTATTTTTGAATTATTTGTCCTAGAAACACAATTTGTTTTGTGTATTTACCTTTAATCCAGCATAATGCTAAGCCCATTTCTTAATAATTTATCTATAGTTTGTGTTTCTATTTATACAAATATCTCTTATGAAAATTATGACAGTTTTCCTTATTTTAGATTTTTTTCCCCTTATTTTAGATTTTTTTCCCCTTGCTTTGTTAGGCTGACTAGGACTTCCAGTACAATGTTAATTAGAAATTAATGAGTTTCACTATTGTTTCATTTCCAATTTAGAGGGAAGCTGTCCACCACTTCACTAGTAAGCATGACATATGATTTTAGATTACTAAAGATCCCATTTATCAGTTAGGAACTTCACTTCTATTCCTAGTGTTCTAAGATTTTATCATAAATAAATGTTAAATTTTATCAGTCTTTTTTCCATGCCTATTGAATAAAATCAAGTACTTTTTCTTTTTGGTAAATGGATTGAATAACTTTGAGCTTCAAAACTTAAACCTCCCTTGTACTTTTGGAATTAACTTTTGCACCATTTATTATCTTTCTCATATATTACTTAATTCTTTTTGATAATATTTTGTTTAGTATTGTTGAATCCTGGTATTGTTTTTGGGATTCATGTGTTTGAATCATTAATTCATGTTTGGTATGAATTCCTGTTTGGTATGTAACTTTCGCTTCTTGTAACATCCTGTATCAGGTTTTGGTACTAAGGTTACTGCTAAACTGCTAAATCACTTCAGTTGTGTCCAACTCTGTGCGACCTCGTAGACGGCAGCCCACCAGGCTTCCCCGTCCCTGGGATTCTCCAGGCAAGAACACCAGAGTGGGTTGCCATTTCCTTCTCCAGTGCATGAAAGTGAAAAGTGAAAGTGAAGTCGCTCAGTCGTGTCCTAAGGTTATCCTAGCATCAAAAAATGACTTAGGAAACACTCTCCATTAAAAAAAAAAAATCCCTGGAAGGGTTTATAGACAAGTAATAGATCTTATTTCTTAGTGACACTTGACCTTGGGAAAATCTGAATCTTCCATGAAGCCCGAGGCAGATGCATTGGCCCTCCCCACATTCCCTCAACCAGACTCAGTCTTGTAGGGCTTGGTTTCCTTACTTTACTATTAGTGTTTGGTGGTTTCCTTCTCTCTCTCTTTCTTTTCTTTTCTTTTTTTTTTTTTGAATATAATTGCTTTACAATGTTGAGTTAGTTTCTGTTGTACAACGGAGTGAATCAGTTTTACATATACATATATCTTCTCCCTCTGGAAACTCCCTCCTACCCCTCCTTACTTTATTTAAAGTAGTGTTATTTCTCTATCTTTTGTCTAACTTTTCAGCTTTAATTAATTTTTGCAGAGAGAGTCCAGCAAAAACAGTTGTATTTTTCTACCTCTCAGTGAAAATTCTTCTCCTCTATTTTAATATGGGAATCCTTGCTTTAAGACAAAGAAATGAATATGTCTCTTCTAGACATCTAAGATGGGAGAATGGAGGGACTGTATTTGGAGAAGCGAGGCTCTTAAGAGAAAGACCACAACATACAGGAAGAACACTGGATTAGGAGTTAGCAGGCCTGGATATTTGACTATGTTCCCTCTCTTATTATCTGCACGAGGCACTAAACTTCTTAGAGCTTTAGTTTCTTTTCCTATAAAACACAGAGAATAACACCAGGCTTACAAAATTCAGAGGATTAATGGGAGGATCAATATTATTATCAATAATATCAGAGTAAACAATATTATTCTATTTGCAAAATGTTAGAAATACAGTATGTTATTTTCATGCCTTCACAGTGAACACTCTGGAAAACTGTCACGGAACATGAAACAAAAGAATGTCATAGCTCCTGTTGCCTTTTTATTCCATTTTAATGAATATCCCCCAGCTAATCTGTAGTCACAGAGAAGTCACATTAATATGGAACTTATATAAATCATAAACTGATACAGCAGCCTGGAAAGGCTTTAATCAGTTGCTTTCACTCCAAATTATTTTAAAACTTCAATAATGGCCAAATGAGCTGCATGGCAGTTTAATTAATTTGCATTAAGCCCAGAGGTCCTGAAAGAGTAGTGAGTTTATGAACACAATGCCTAAGGGTTCGGCAGAGTATGTCAAGCCTGAATGGGTATCTGGGCTGGTTCCCTTCCATTTCTCCCAAGTCAAGCTGTGTGTGTGTGTATGTTGCATTCACACAATTTGTCTCCCTGTTTATTACATTAAAATTGGCCTTGAAGCCTCTGAAAATGAGCTCACTTGCTGTCACTTGCTAAGGAAAAGCTTTGGAATTATCCGTGAATTCCAATTGCCTCTGCTCTCAGTGCTCCAGTTTCTATGGTTAATAGTGAGCTGGCTGCATGCCATTTTTATTTTTGTGGAGGAGAACTGATGCTTTTTATTCCCTGCCCATCACACTGGCTTGGTCATTAGTATGTTACAATGCAAAAACCCCACTGGGTGACAGTGGCATTCCTGAACTGTTTCCGTCTGAGCCAGATGCTGCACTGAGTTGGCCCTGATCATTCTCAACCTGGAGGCTGTCTTCTCAGGCGTGAGTCTGGGCAGGATTTATCACCCACATTACCATTTCTCTGAGTTTAGAGTCATACCCATTCCATCAAGAGACATTTATATCCAAATGGTCAGGAGGGCAAAGAGGAAGAAAAACAAAGTAGGTAAGTAGAGTCATTTATCTGATTCATTGTATTGGTTTTCTATTTTTATATCAAATGCAGCCACCAAATGTGTGATATTTTGCAATGGCAGCACTAGCAAACTAGTTCAAGGAACAATAATGTATTAATACTACATATATCCCAAATTGTGAAGATTTAATGATGTGCAGTCTGTAAAATAGGTCCAACAGAATCTGGTGTGTAGTAAAAAGAGTGGATGTTTACTGAACATTTCCTATCTTAAGTGTAAGTCCTCTTACTGAGATGACTTATCACCCTGGTATGTGTTCAAACTCTTTGTGACCCCATGGACTGTAGCCCACCAGGCTTCTCTGCCCATGGAATTCTCCAGGCAAAAATACTGGAGTGGGTTGCCATGCCCTTCTCCAGGGGATCTTCTCCCACCTAGGGATCGAACCTGGGTCTCCTGAGCGGACAGATTCTTTATTATCTGATTGCCAGGGACAGTGAAGTCACTCAGTCGCATCTGACTCTTTGCGACCCCATGAAGCCTGCCAGATTCTTCCATCTATGGGATTTTCCAGGCAAGAATACTGGAGTGGGTTGCCATTTCCTTTTCCAGGGGAACTTCTTGACCCAGGTATCGAACCTGAAGTCTACCACACTGCAGGCAGACTCTTTAGCATCTGAGCCACCAGGGAAGCCACATTTATTGAACATTTCCTATCTAAGTGCAAGTCCTCTTGGTGAGATGACTTGGTACTTGTTCAAGGAACCTAGGGGGGTGCTGTTATTTAGATCATTCTGTATCAATAAGAATGTAACATACCACTGTTCAATATGATAGCCATGGACCACATGAGTCTCGAGCATTTGAAGTGTGACTAGGGAGACTGGGAAAGAATTTTTATTGAATGTAAGTGTAAATAGCCATAGATACTGTATGGGAAAGTACAGATCTAGACCTCACTAGAAGAGGCCCATTTAAACCTGAAATAGTTACAATACTATCTCATCCATCAGCATGGGGTATCGCATTCGTTGCAGTCCTCTAGGCTAGTCTAGAGTGCCATCAATGTCACTGTCACTAAGAATTACAGTAAATCCCCTATATATGAACATCTAAGTTGAGAACTTTAAAAGATGTGAATGTGGGTCTGGTTCCAGCCCTTCCTGGAACCGGTCCCATCTATGTCAGACATGAATGAAATTGCAGCTTGCCCTCCATCTCCTATTGCTGATGATTCTTCAGCTCTACCATCTCCCACCTCCTCTCTTTCCTCCAGTCAATGACTCTTCTTGCCTGTTTACTCAATGCTAGCCCCTATATGCCAGCTGTTGTACTGTACTACTGTACTTTTCAAGATAATACTGTAAGATTAAAAATGTTTTATTATTTGTGTTTTTTTTTATGTGTCACTTGTATGGAAAATATTACAGTACAGAACTATACAATATTACATGCGTGCATGCTCACTTGCTGAGTCAGACTCTTTTTGATCCCATGTACTATAGCCACTAGGCTCCTCTATCCATGGAATTTTCTAAGCAGAAATACTGGAGTGGGTTGCCATTTCCTTCTTTGGGGGATCTTTCTGACCCAGGGATCAAACCCAAGACTCCTGTGTCTTCTGCATTGGCAAGTGGATTCTTTACCACTTCACCACTTACAGTATTGTACTATATATAGCTGATTGTGTTAGTTGGGTTCCTAGGCTAACTTTGTTGGACTCACGAACAAACTGAACTTACGAATGTGTTCTTGGAATGAAATACTCGTTTGTATAGAGGGCACTTACTGTACACAATGTCAGATCTTAAGTACCCAGCACATAATTTAATTGAATGTGTTGCTATTTCCATCCAAACATATTAAAATCTCCATTGTTGCACATTCTAGCAGTAGAAAATAATATTTAAAGAATGGCCTGAAAGAACCCTAAAAGGCTTTTATTTGGTTATTTGAGGGAGTTTTCATCTCTGCTCAGGTTTGCTTGGATCTCTGTGGTGTAAGAAGGAAAAGTTGAATGTGGTAAGGAGTTTTCTGAACAGGATTGGAGGTATGAAAGTGAGGCGGAGATGGTGAAATGTGGTTTAGAGGTGAGTAAGGATCTGGATTCTCACTCTGCTTTCAAGGGAGAGCCTAGTGGAGAAGCTTCTGCTTTTACCTTGGTGGAAAACCATTACCCCATAGCTTCAACATATTCTGTTGTGTCAGAAACACAAGTCCAGCAGGAAGAGCTGATGGTAGGAAGAGGAGGAGGTCTTTATTAGTTAAGTCAATATCTGTCTATCACCCGGGTATCAGTCCTCTAGGAAGGGAACACAGTGAGCAAAAGCTGATGCCGTCCCCTCCCTCATGGCACTAGCAGCCTAGTGATACAGGCAAACATGATCACATAGTGACTCAAAAAGCCATAAAAGTGAAAGTCACTCAGTCGTGTCCAACTCTTTGTGACCCCATGGACTATACAGTCCATGGAGTTCTCCAGGCCAGAATACTGGAGTGGGTAGCCTTTCCCTTCTCCAGGGGATCTTGCAACCTAGAGATAGAATCCAGGTCTCTCGCATTGCAGGCGGATTCTTCACCAGCTGAACCACAAGGGAAGCCCCCCAAAACTGTAGTGACAGGCAAAAAAAATTGCTGAGGAAGGAAAGTCTGGGCTGAATTCTACAGGATGGGTCCTGGCTTAGGGAGTACCTCCTGTGACTGAAGATGAAAGAGCAGAAGATTATAATACTTTTCACTCAATACCTTAGTATTTCAGGTACTACATTAGCTACTAGTACAAGATGCAAATGTGACTAAGATGATTTCTTCCTTTGAAGACCAGGGGAAGACTTGGAATGGGGTAAACTGGAGGAGTAAGTGTGTACAGAATAGATGCCAAGGCAAATGCTAGAATGCAGTCAATGTCAAATGGTGGGGGAGGTCAAGAGGTGGGGTTCAGAAGAGACAAAGACCTGTCCTGATGGCAACATTGGGAAGGCCTTGTTGACAATGGGCTTTAGACTGGACTTTGGAAAAAGACAGGAGGGGGTGGAGTTCCCTGCTTCAACTTAACCAGGTGGGCTTGAGCAGTGAACACCATGGCTGACACCACCCTACTCAAATGACAAGACCATGCTCATGTACCACCTTCCCTTTTAAACTCAATATTGTTTCATGGTGCTGGTGGCAGGGCAGTTGTGAGAAAGCAGCTCACCAGTAGCTGAAATTTAATGTTTCTCCAGCTAGGCAATAGGGACTAGAACTAATTTAAGTTGATATAGAAGAAGAATAAAGTGATCTTTGCTGTACCTTCAGTTCAGTTCAGTCGCTCAGTTGTGTCCAACTCTTTGCGATCCCGTGAATCACAGCACAGCAGGCCTCCCTGTGGGTCTGCAATGAAAGTCATACTGTTTTTCATACACTGCATGAAAATACATGATTCCTACCCTCATAGAGCTTACTGTCAGGAGGATGGGTGGATAAAAAAATGTGTTAATATTTTCTACAATGTAATTAGTGCTGTAGATGAGGCATCTTATAGGACATTCAGAAGAAGGAAAGGCCACATGTAGAACAAAAAAACTTTTCGAGTATGAAATGATATTGGTAATAGCTCAAAGAGAACAGTGAGATTTCATAGAGGGGAGGGAATGGAACTCCAGTAGGGAAAAGTGCTTGAACAAAGACTTGTGAAATGTCCTTGTTCTAGGGGTAGAGATGAATTTAGTCCTTCTAGGGAAGATTGGCAGAAACATCTTGCCTTCCCCTAGCTTAGGGTCTGACCATTCTTTACTGGGACAAATCCTCCCTGAAAATCAGTATATTTTTCTTGTATTCCCCCAGATGAGGGATATTTTATTAAGATGTACTTCATGTAGTTTGTATTTTAAAAATGATACAAATACTTATTATTTGAAATACAGTGTAATATTGGACATGCTTTTTATAAAGTATAAAGGACCTTTAACGACCATCCCTTTAGACTCTGACTCATTGTCAATCTTCCTCCTCATTTGAAAATCATCAGAGTTTACTTGGGTTTAAGATATGTGTATGGGGAGCTATGAGAGTTAATATTCGGAAACTTTGATCAGACTTGGCAGTTAATACTGAGTGGACACAGAAGAAAAGGATAAGATCAGAGGACTCTGATCAGAGTAGGATGAATTTAATCAAGGAAGACATCTTGGGAATGGTACCATGAACCAGGCATTGATGAGCAAAAAGAAAAGATGGTGAAAGGATAGTAGGGCAGGGGGAAGGAACATCCACTTAGTGCTGCATTGCAGAATAAGCAGTTAATGATTAAATGAATGAATTAGTGCAAGTGATGTGAAATTATTCAAGTGAAAGATCCTGTGGATAGAATGAGCCACTGAGAGAGAGTTTCTTCAAAGATGAATGAGTCAAAAAAATGCATGGCTAATATTTGGAACTCTGTAGGTTGACAGCAGATAAAGGAAAAAAATAGTATTGCTACTATCACGTGAGAAGAAAAGGTGTCCTTGGGGCTAATTGAAATTGAGTGCTACCACCAGACTGGTTACATGGAGTCAGCGGGAGCAGCTGTTTGACTGAGGGGTAACCTGGAATTTTATCTACTCTTAGCTAAAAATCAAAGAGGTCTTCTTTTCATGTGAAATAACCCCTAAAAAATCTCCTGGGTCTTCAGTAGATTAACTGGGAGCAAAATTCAGGCAGAAAATAGAGGTGACGGGCTGATGGGCAGGCTGTGGTATTGGCTGTTGAACCCAGGGTATGGAGTTGGATTTAATTCAGCAGAAAATGATTTTCAGGGTGAGCAGTCCACCCAGTTGGACTCCCAAGACTGAAGTAAGAGTCAGTAATTTTGGTGGCCTCCCAGCAGCGGGAAGGAGGATGGAGGAACAAGTGCATTAGTATTTGGAGGGAGGAGAAGCTTGTTTTATCTGAGATGTAGGGCCTCCTGCCTGAAAGTCAGTCACATAGAGTCCAGCTTAGGCTGGTCTTTACTGTGGGGATGTAGCCAGAGAACACTTTGTAGGTGGCTCTTGCACCAGAGTTCTACTACATTTTAAAAGAGAGGGGAAAGCACAGTAATTTTCTAGAAGGTTTGAAACCTGGTCAGCTCCCTTTCTCTGTCCAAGTTCTGAATGATTTGAGAAGAAAGACAAAGGAGCTGCAGATAGAAGCCAGGATGGTGGATATGGCTCTGGGTCTGTCAATGCCTCCAGAATTAGGCACGCTCCTCCCTCTCCTCACAGCTGGAGAGGGAAACATGTTCTGGAGGAGTTCCAGAAGCTACCTGCTCCCCAAGGGCAGCTTATTCCCCAGAGGAGAGAAGAGGGGCTGAGATAAGCAGATCCAGTGGTTCTCAGACTTATCAGTCTGGCCCATGATGGTGTGTGGTGCCAGCAGCAGGAAGAAATAAGACTCTCCTCCAGGATCTGGCTGAACCAACTTGTTTTCCTGATTCATTTAGAAACTGACTCAGGACTCAGAAGATGGCAGCTCCCTCCACCCTTCCCTTCCCCATCCCTTATAGATCTACTGTGGACTTTGAAATCAACTGGATTCTCTGGGGATTATATAGCAAAGAAGGCAGCTTTCTTCTATGCTATAGTTTCTTACTAAAAGGGACTGGAATAAAGTGCCAGTTTCCTTGAAAAGGTATCTAAAAGTGTTTCAGAGGTTGAAAGTGAAAGTGTTAGTCACTCAGTTGTGTTTGACTCTTTGCGACCCTATGGACTGTAGCCCACCAGGCTCTTCTGTCCTGGAATTCTCCAGGCAAGAATACTGGAGTGGGTTGCCATTCCCCTTCTCCAGGGGGTCTTCCCAACCAAGGGATTGAACCCAGGTCTTCTGCATTGCAGGCAGATTCTTTACCATCTGATCCATCAGGGAAGGTTGAGTTTATTCAGTTCAGTGAACTTCTCTCAGATCTACTAGAGAACTTTTGGATTCTGGATACCGAGAGCTGATGATAAACCTGTACTCAGAATTGGCTATGTAATTTGAAAGGCCTACCATGAAGGGAAAAGCAGGTCCCCGGTTCAAAAGTTATTTAGAACTGTAGGATGGCGACAGCATGGCACTGATCCATGTTTGGGACCTTTTTTCCTGTACAAGGTCTGGTGCAACTGCAAAGCTCCCACACCATGTGAAGCTAGCCCTTGATGCTCCTGGATGTTATCTGTGGCCTGTAGGATAGTTTCTTCCCTGTTTGCTCTCCAGCCAGGAGCATCTGTTTCTCTCTCTGTCTTCATTTTACACATATACACACACAGACTTTAAATGTAATTTATGTTCAACATGTTCAAGAGAAATTTACTTATCAGTAGTGTACAGCTTGACTGATCTTTCACAAAATAATCACATCAATGTACCCACACCAGTTCACAGAACATTACCAAAATCTCAGAAATCCCTTTGTGTTCCTTTCTAACCATTACCTGTCTTTTGTGATTGGTTTCTCTCAGTCAGTTCCCTTTTTGAGATTTATCTGTGCTGTTGTACATGGCTGAGTTGGTTCATTTACTTTGCTGTGTTTTCAGTCATTGTACTTATTCACTGATGTATTTATTCCTTCTATGGTTGATGAACATTTGGGTTGTTTCTAGTATTTGGTTATTACACTTAGTGCAGCTGTGAACACCCAGAAAATCTCTCCTGGAGCATACATGCATTCATTTTGTTGGAGTTGCTGGCTCATGGAGTAACCTTATGCTCAACCATAGTGGCTACTGGTGTTTCCCCAAAGTGGCTGACTAATTTACCCTCATATTAGGCTCAGACAGTAAAGAATCTGCTGCAGTGCAGAAGACCCCGGTTCAATCCCTGGGTCAGGAAGATTCCCTGGAGAAGGGAATGGCTACCCACTCCAGTATTTTTGCCTAGGAAATCCCATGAACAGAGGAGCTTGGCAGGCTACAGTCTATAGGGTTATAAAAAGTGGGACACAACTGATAAACTAATACTTAAGAATATATGAGAGTTCCATTTGCTTAATATTTAAAACACTTGCCAACATTGGTTTGTCTTCTTATAAAACTGTTTTTATTTTGACCATTTTGGTTAGAAGGGTATATAAAATTGATTCATGTCTCCATTGCTTAATTCAGAAAGGATGGAAAATTTCTTATACTTGTGCATAAAACACACCTCCTATCTCAGCTTCTCTCTGTCCAGTGGCTTCACTTTTGCATCTTTTTTTTTTCTCCACCTGGTGGCAAACAGAGCCACAGCAAATTTTTATTGCTGTCAGAATTTGGGAAAAGAGAAGCCTGTGGACTAAAGGAGTCAAGGGAGACTTTGTGGAAGTTCTGAGATTTGAGTTAGATTTCTAAGAACATCAACAGGGTGGTGGGTTGGCAGGGAGGGATTCTTAGGTGGATTAAGGTGGAGAGAGTGGTCACATCAAACCTGCTCTGGCTGAAACGGCAGATTCTGCTTTGGGAGCAGTGGTCAGTATGGCTGAGGGGCTGCAGGGCCAGAGTGCATGCAATGACTCCTCGTGGCTGAGAAGCTTGGTTGCTACCCCTGGTTTGCTCATGTCTGGTTTAGGAAAATTAACCTGACCAAGGCATCTGGTCCCATCACTTCATGGGAAATAGATGGGGAAACAGTGGAAACAGTGTCAGACTTTATTTTGGGGGGCTCCAGAATCACTGCAGGTGGGACTGCAGCCATGATATTAAAAGATCCTTACTCCTTGGAAGAAAAGTTATGACCAATCTAGATAACATATTCAAAAGCAGAGATATTACTTTGCCAACAAAGATCCATCTAGTCAAGGCTATGGTTTTTCCAGTGGTCATGTATGGATGTGAGAGTTGGACTGTGAAGATAGTTGAGCACCAAAGAATTGATGCTTTTGAACTGTGGTGTTGGAGAAGACTCTTGAGAGTCCCTTGGATTGCAAGGAGATCCAACCAGTCCATGCTGAAGGGGATCAACCCTGGGATTTCTTTGAAGGGAATGATGCTGAAGCTGAAACTCCAATACTTTGGCCACTTGATGCAAAGAACTGACTCATTGGAAAAGACCCTGATGCTGGGAGGGATTGGGGGCATGAGGAGACGGGGACAACAGAGGATGAGATGGCTGGATGGCATCACTGACTCAATGGATGTGGGTCTGAGTGAACTCCAGGAGTTGAGGATGGACAGGGAGGCCTGGTGTGCTGCGATTCATGTGGTCACAAAGAGTTGGACACGACTGAGCGACTGAACTGAAGGTCCATTCAAGAGAACCCAAGGGGAAAGGCTGGAAGCTGGCTAGGACAAGAGGAAAGGATGATGGGGGGCGGGGTCTGGGTTAGGGTTTCCAGTAGTGCCAGAAGACCAAAAAGGAGTTGGATATATTTGGAAGGAAGGATACATGGTCCTTCATATTCCTTGAACAAGGATCATCAGAGGATGCTCAATGGAGAGGCACCATGCTATCTCCTTGTCTGGGTCCTTCCCTCCCTGCCTCCAGTACAGAGCATCAGTATATAGATATGCATATAAAACACATCTCATGAAATCCTTATCTAACTAACAAAATTGTGGCAGTGCCTCTTGGTTCTGAATTAAGAAGAATATGACAGAGGTACCTGAAATCATACATTTCAACTGATTTCATGATTTTTCATTAAGGAAAGGAAGGACTTTTTTTTTTAATTTTGTAAGGATATAAAGATTGTTTTAGTAGTTGGAGTCCCAAATATATGTTGAATATATTTGCATGCAGGACATGATATAGGCTATTTTGTGTAGTTCTTTTTCTCCATGGTTGCAAATGATGTCTTCCTGCCAGTTTCACTGGAAAAGGTACAAGTTACTGCTTCAGTTTCTTTCACATTTCAATACTTGCCTACCATGCTATTTGTATATGAAGTTGATTGCCTCTCTATAGGGGAGTGCAGTTCTTTTAAATATTTAAAACAATATTTTCCCTAAAGACGCCACACAAAACTACTAGAACCGATAAACGAACTCAGCAAAGGAGCAGTATATAAGATTAACACAGAAATTGTTTGCATTTCTTTACATGAACAATGAAATATCAGAAGGGGAATGTTAAAATTGCATCAAAAATGTTAGGAATAAAATGGTATTTCATTCTGCCATATTCCCAAATGCCTATTTTAGGATGCAGGAGAAATGTACCTAGCTCTCTCTTTTGTGTCCAGAAGGCATGAACTCATATACAGAATGAACTTTCAATGGCTTGTGATGAAGGGAGGTGTTGGTGGTAGGTGAGTGACCAGGGGTCTCCTTCTTTGCCAGGATCTCTAATCTTTCTCACTTAAAGCCAAATGGTTGTTGTTGATGCATGTGGGTTTCTGTGCATGTGGGCATCTTCAAAATAATCTGTAGTGGGTAAGAATTTGGAGAGTAGTATCCCGAATAAGGGCTCCAATTAGCCAATGACTGCTGTCTATGGGGTCGCACAGAGTTGGACAGAACTGAAGTGACTTAGCAGCAGCAGGAATGGCTGTATATTTCTTGAGTGATGGTTTCCTGTCCTTTTTCCCACCATAAATGTTCATAAGCTTTGGGACCTCCTTGGTGGCCCAGAGGCTAAGATTCTATACTCCCAGTGCAGAAAACCTGGGTTCAATCCCTGATCAGGGAACTAGATTCTGCATGCTACAGCTAAAAACCCCACATGCTACAGCTAAGACCAAGCACAGCCAAATAAGTAAATAGTAAACTGAAAGTCACTCAGTTGTGTAAACTCTGCGACCCCATGGACTATACAGTCCATGGAATTTTCCTGACCAGAATACTGGAGTGGGTAGCCACTCCCTTCTCCAGGGGATTGTCCAAACCCAATGATTGAACCCAAGTCTCCCACATTGCAGGTAGATTCTTTACCAGCTGAGCCACCAGGGAAGATTTTTTTTAAAAAACTGTCCAGAAGCCTCAAGACAATGACCTACACTCACTGGACCTCAGTTTCCAACTGTCTAGGTTGAAGTTAAGGCCATTTGTCCTACTTTTCTCTCAGCTGTATTGTAAGCACCCCATACACATGAAAGGTATATGGGAGGCTTACATAAAGGATTTTTGTTATTAACCAAATAAACACTTCAGAAATCCTTCAGAGATTCCCTTGTGAGAGCATTTGACTTCACAGAGTTAGAAAAACAGGAAGAGAGAATATTTATTACCAGTTCTTATTTATGTAGAGTTTGTTTATCCTGTTTATCTAAAACAAGAGGCAACAATCTGGAATGGTTTTGATTGGATCTAAATATTTCTCCACATTTGAATGGACTCCAAGGGTATATATTTCAGCATCTGGGCCAAGAGATCTGCATGTTCTGGAGGGGAGCGAGGTTGTCTGTGTGCACAGTGGTCCTGAGCTGGCTGCACACAGGCGATGATGTTGTGTCCCCCCCACTCTAGCTGGCACTATCACCTGCCTCCTTCTGCTCTAAGCTGACGGTGGGCTAGGGTCCCTGGAATTATGAGAAGCAATCTTCTGCTTTTTGCAACTCAGGACACTCTGGACATTTTAACTCTGAGAAACTGGCCTTTGTTCAGGTACTGTTCATACTTTGGGAGAGAAGAATTATCATAGCTAATATTTATTGAGAATTTAGGTGCCAGGTATAATTCTAAACACAGTCCTTTTGCTGACTCATTTAATCTTCCTAACACTTGAGGTAGGCAGTGTTACTCTTCCTAGTTTACAGATGAGGAAACTGAGGTGTTCAGTTCAGTTGCTCAGTCATGTCTGACTCTTTGAGACCCATGAACCACAGCATACCAGGCCTCCCTGTCCATCAACAACTCCCAGAGTCCACCCAAACCCATGTCCATTGAGTCAGTGATGCCACCCAACCATCTCATCCTCTGTCGTCCTCTTCTCCTCCTGTTCTCAATCTTTCCCAGCATCAAGATCTTTTCAAATGAGTCAACTCTTCACATCAGGTGTCCAAAGTATTGGAGTTTCAGCTTCAACATCAGTCCTTCCAATGAACACCCAGGACTGATCCCTTTAGGATGGACTGGTTGGATCTCCTTGCAGTCCAAGGGACTCTCAAGAGTCTTCTCCAACACCACAGTTCAAAAGCATCAATTCTTCTGTGCTCAGCTTTCTTTATAGTCGAACTCTCACACCCTTACATGACCACTGGAAAAACCACAGCCTTGACTAGACGGACCTTTGTTGGCAAAGTAATGTCTCTGCTTTTTAATATGCTGTCTAGATTGGTCATAACTTTCCTTCCAAGGAGTAAGCATCTTTTAATTTTATGGCTGCAATCACCATCTGCAGTGATTTTGGAGCCCAGAAAAATAAATTCAGCTACTGTTTCCACTGTTTCCCCATCTATTTCCCGTGAAGTGATGGGACTGGATGCCATGATCTTAGTTTTCTGAATGTTGAGGTTTAAGCCAAGATTTTCACTCTCCTCTTTCACTTTCATCAAGAGGCTCTTTAGTTCGTCTTCACGTTCTGCCATAAGGGTGGTGTCATCTGCATATCTGCATAAATGACGTGTAGAGAGGCTTAATATCTTCAGTCCACCCTGCAGTAAGGGACAACGTGGGTGATATTCAAAAGCTGTAATGAGCAGGATGATCCAGACATTGGCCAATCAGAGGCAAGACTGTGACCTCAGAACAGATGCTACATTTAAGCAAAGGTGGCAGGGCTCCATGGGTCCTACAGGCTGAGCATCAGTCCAAGTGGGGATTCAGACCTGGGCAGTCCAGCTACAGGGTCCATATTCTTGCCACTCTCCTATAACATCTCTTTGCTCTGGGAAGTGCTCCATTAACAGTGGGCAAAAGTAAGGTGTTATGATCCAAGTGCTCCCTTGCGGGGGCCAGCGGGGGAGTTCAGTTTTTTCTGTCTCCTGCCCCTCCTCTTGGCCTTTACAACACCCAAAGCATGATTGTGCTCTTGTGGCACCATTCATAAGTGATCTTCTGGTTTCTGCTCCATAGTACTCTTTCTCTTTCTTTGTCAAACTCCAGGGTTCACTAGCCTGCTTCCAGTCTCTCCACAAACAAACAACCCTATACTCTACATGTCAATACATCCAACAGTTCTGCTTTTGCTCTTTTGTCCTATGCCATATGACGGCTTCCCTAAAGGCACTGAGAATCTGTGGTTTTCAAGAGGGGGCCTAGGCTGGACCTAGAAGACGTGGGGCAGGAAGAGAGGCCCACACAGGGTTTAATGACCAACTCCAGGAAGCCCTTCAAGTTCCCAAGTGTCTTTTAGGGAAAGAAAGAGAATATATGGAGTGGAATTTCTCCATAGACGGAAAACTGACACAGAGGGCTTCCCTGCTGGCTTGGGGGTAAAGAATTCACATGTCAATGCAGGAGACACAGGTTTGATCCCTGGTCCGGGAAGATCCCACATGCCATGGAGCACCTAGGGCTGTACTCTAGAACCTGGAAGCTGCAACTACTGAGCCCACATGCTGAAACTACTGAAGTCCACATGCCTAGAGCCCATGCTCCACAAGAGAATTCACTGCAGTGAGAAGCCCTTCCACCACAACCAGAGAGAGCAGCTCCTGCTTGCCCAAACTGGAGAAAAGCCTGAGCAGCAACAAAGAAATAAGTAAAACTATAAATATATATATATATATGTATGTATGTATATATATCAGTCGTGTCTGACTCTTTGGGACCCCATGGACACCAGGCTCCTCCATCCATGGGATTTTCTAGGCAAGAGTACTGGAGTGGGTTGCCTTTTCCTTCTCTAGGGAACTTCCTGACCCAGGGATCGAACCCAGGTCTCCCGCATTGTAGACAGATGCTTTACTGTCTGACCACCAGGGAAGTACATATATATATTTAGAAAGCTGACACAGACTTTCTGATTCAGTAAGTCTGGAGGGAATCTTGAGAATTTGCATTTCTAACAAATTTTCCAGGTGATGCTGCTATTGCTGATCTTGGTACCACACCTTGAGATCATAGCACATTATTTCTGTCTTTAGAGCCAGCCCACCTTCTTAGTGATTGATTTCACCTAGGAAAGACCTCCTGGTTCAAGGCTCAGGGCTTGTTCTAGTCATTTCTCAGTGGCATTGGCTGCATCCTCATTAAGGGCACTTGTGTGAAGAGTTTATCCTAACCCATGTCCAATACCTGGGCCTTGCTGGCCTGAAACCAAGGGCTGCTCTGAGTGTGGTGTGGTATGGTGGTGGTCATGGGCAATCAGGAGTGCTTGTGATCAATGTCACTAGGAACCCACCAATCTCCAATTCCGCATGCTTGCTACTGTCCCTTTGGGATCCTGATGTCAAAAGGCACAAAAGGGTGCCTAGTGCAAATTCCCCCTCATACCGCTCACCACCCCCGACTCCCAAGTTTTCCTCCTTAGAACAGTCTTACCTCTTTTCTGGAATCTTATCATTCCTCTGCAGCTTTCGCTTCTGGGATTCCTGAGCACTCCTTCCCGTCAGTTTTATAGCACTGATTTAGACTGTGAGCAGCTGAAGGGCATGTCTCGCTGCCTTGTTGATCCTTGTCAAAGTGCAGAGAACACTGTAGGCACTCTCTGAATGTTTGATTATTGTTGTTGTTCAGCCGCTCAGTCGTTTCTGACTCTTTGTAAACCCGTGGACTGCAGCACGCCAGGCTTCCCTGTCTTTCACTATCGGAGTTTGTTTGAACTCATGTCCAATAAGTCGGTGATGCCATCCAACCATCTCATCCTCTGTCGTTCCCTTCTCCTCATGCCCCCAATTTTTTCTAGCACCAGGGTCTTTTCCTACGAGTTGGCTCTTCACATCACATGGCCAAAATACTAGAGCTTCAGCTTCGGCATCAGCCCTTCCAATGAATATCAGGGTTGATTTCCTTGAAGAATGTTTGATAAGTGAAACAAAGGCACTAACTAGGAAGATAACATAACACAACAGAAGTCAGGTAGTCTGACTCTGGAGTCATCCGACCTGAGTGTAGGTTTCAGTTTTGTCATTTGTTAATTGCAAAACCCTGTATAGGAATTACTCAAATTTGTTCTCAGTTTTCTAATCCGCAAAGTGGATACAACAGTATCTTCCTCATAGCGCTGTTGTATTAAGATAATACATTTAAAGCTCTTATCACTGGGCACAGAATCAGTTCTCAGACAATGGTATTTATCAGCAAAAGAACCACTTGCTAAACATATGGGGGGTGGGCACAGAAAGAGGAATCTTGGGACCTTTATGTTTCAGGCTTTCACCCAATATCATATTTTAGCTTAATCTGCTGAAGTGGGATAAAGCAAGACTCTAGAGGGCAGATGTGTCATGTCTGAAGGGACAGAACAAGGAGAGTGGAAAGAGACAAGAAGACAGACCCAGCAGGCACTTCACAGCCTGTCTGGCCTTTGTTTCCATTTCTGTGTTTGTTTCTAATGGTGTTAATTCTCTGTCTGCTCTCTTTCACAGACACACTTTTTGTCTGTATTCATCAACAAATACAATAAAACCTGAATCACCCTGTGCTGAGAACTAGGACACCAGAGAGCTGTGTTTAATAGGTGTTTGGTAATGCCACTGCTTATTAGTATACAAGATATGTCAGGGCTGTTAAAAACACAGCTTGTTCAGTCCTCCAAGCTGCGCTTGGCTCTTGCGTTAGCTAACTGCCCTTTGGTGCTGTGGAGAGGCACACCATGTAATGTGGCAGATGTCCTGGGTGCCAACGTCACACTAGTATCATGTCCAGCTTTCTTTCCCTTCCTGGCATGTGGACAACAGGCCCCCTGTATTTGAGCAGGGCCCTGAGCGGCTTGTGAGCAGAGGCAGTGAAATCCCCCCACAACTCTCTTTCTGAGGGCATGTGGTCCTGCAGGAGGCCTTGTTTTAGGGGCAGAGCTCAAGATCGAAACAACCTGGACCCTGAGCTGCACCAGGAGGAAAGCTGCCTTAAAGAGGTACTTGCTGCTGCTACTGCTACTAAGTCACTTCAGTCATGTCTGACTCTGTGCAACCCCATAGACGGCAGCCCAGGAGGCTCCTCTGTCCCCAGGATTCTCTAGGCAAGAACACTGGAGTGGGTTGCCATTTCCTTCTCCAATGCATGAAATTGAAAATTGAAAGTGAAGTCACTCAGTCATGTCTGACCCTCAGCGACCCCATGGACTGCACAGCCTTTCAGGCTCCTTCATCTGTGGGATTTTCCAGGCAAGAGTACTGGAGAAGGATACTTGCACAATCCCAAATCATTTGATGCATGAAGGCATTGAAATTTGAGGTTGTTTGTGACTGTCAGATACCTTGGCTCATTCTAATTTTTAAAAATCAATAAGAAAATATTACAAGTCTTTCCACACTTTTTCCATCATCAGTAGGTTATCTGCTTGTGCTTTTCATATAGTAGCCCAGGCATGTCAGTTTATAATGTTCTTGATAATTCTGTTTTTGGCTAGGAGCCTTCTCTTCATTCTCCACTACCCACTCCACCCCCCAATTTTGTAGGCCAAGTGGCACTAGTGGTAAATAACCTGCCTGCAATGCAAGAGACATAAGAGATGCAGATTCAGTTCCCGGGTTGGGAAGATCCCCTGGAGAAGGAAATGGCAACCCACTCCAGTATCCTTGCCTAGAGAATCCCATGGACAGAGAAGCCTGGTAGGCTGCAGCCCATAGGGTCGCCAAAAGTTGGACATGACTGAAGTGACTTAGCCTGCACATAGCACACGTATTTGCCAAAACTCTTCAAGAAAGATCTGGATGCCATCCTGGTTGGATCAAACCTATCCCTCTCCTGCTGAAAAATATTTATATTTTACTTGTGGTGAGAAAAGAGTGCCAGCTGCTTTGTAAACAGAGTCAGATCTCCAGATGGATCTTTTAATGATAAAGTCTAGAGAAATACATGAACCAATAATTACCTTTTTTTTGTTTCTTGTGTGTGTGACCCCAAGTAAGAAGTAGCATAGTGTGGATATCTAGATGAGGGACTGTGAAACTGGGTTTATAGAGGAGACTTGACTGGAGTCAGCAGTGTGGTTGAATGTAATCGTATGTCCTAGGCCCCTGCTCATGGGTCTGAAAGGCACTTCCTATTGTGTATGATAGAACTGGGGCCTCTGCACTCAGGGAGCACGGGCGGACTGCACAGCATGGCAGGCCCTGAATATGTCCCATCTGCACCTCCGTTTCCTCCCTGTGGGATGGGACTGTTACACAATTCCCAGGCCTTTGGGAAAGACACAATGCTTGGTACGGTACTGTATAGCTTTGCTTTTTCTTTTTTCCTATGGGTAAATTTCTAAAAAATATCCACAAACAAAAAGGATTTCCAAAGAACCTAGGATCAGAAACATGGATGAAATAAAATTTCTGACTGATTAAACTATATAAAACTCTCAGTGGTGTATCAGGATACAGTAGGTTGAAGGGCTAGCCTACTCTCCCTAACTCCCACCCTGGGACCAGATCTGGAGTCCTGATTATTTCTGTAAATAAAGTCTCATTAAAACACAATCAGGATTTCCCAGGTGGCTCAGTGGCAAAGAATCTGCATGCCAATGAGGGAAACACAGGAGATATGGGTTTGATCCCTGGGTCAGGAAGATTCCCTGGAGGAGGGCATGGCTACACACTCCAGTATTCTGGTCTGGAAAATCCCATGGACAGAGGAGCCTGGTGGGCTACAGTCCAGGAGGTCGCAAAGAGTTGGACATGATGACTGAGTATGCACTCCCACACAAAACAAACTCGAGCTCATCCACCTTACACAATGTTCATGGCTGTTTTCGTAGTACAATGGCAGAGGTAAACAGTTGTGATAGGAACTTATGGCTCACAAAGCTTAACATATGTAGTATTTCGTCCCTTCTAGCCAAGACTACAACAGTGGTTCTCAAACTTGAGCAAGCATCTTAGAATTGCACGGTGGACTTATTAAAATACAGTTTCTGAGCCCTACTTCTAGTTCAGTAGGTCTGGGGTAGGGCCCATGAATCTGTATCTATCAAGGTCCCATCCAGGTGATGCTAATGTTGCTTGTCTGGGGACCACATTTTGAGCACCACAGGACCAGAGATGAATGCTGGCAAGCTCTAATGATGAGACAAATTCTAATAGAACAGAATGGGCACCAGCTGTGTTTGGGACACTTCTCCAATTTCCAGAACAGAGTGTAGGAAGAAGGGGTGCCTCTTTCTCTAGGACTCCTGGACTGATTATCGTTGCTTGGCTTCATCTCCCAAAGGCTATTTCCCAGAGCTCAGCAGCTGACGCCCATCAGAAAGAAGTGATACTGGATGAAAAAACAAACAAACAAAATGGGATATTCCAGGGCTGCACAGAAGTTACTGTGCATGTATTTGGGGAACTCCATGAATAAGGCTGTCTATAAAACAACTCCTTTATTTGTAGGTGTGTGGGAATACGGAAGATCTGCAGAGCCTGAGGCAAAATGCTTCTTATGTACAATCAGCAGGTACCAACTTGTAGCTATATAATTACTGAATTCCAGATGAACATGTCGAAATTCACCTGGTATCACTTCTCTCTGAGGGTTGTCAACTGCTGAGCTCTGGGAAGTAGCCTTTGGGATATGAAGCCAAGCAGTGATAACCAGGATTTTTAAAATATTTACTTATCTTAGCCCTCATACCCCCTTTGGAACATTAGTCCATTGGTATAGGGATTGAGAGGAAGCCACTTGGTATAAAAAAGGAAGATGATAGGTGGCAAAGTCAGTTCCAGAACAGGGAATGAAACGGAGGTTGCCCACAACAATTCTTGTGTTGGAAATTCAGCTGTAAAGGAAGAAGGCTAGAGTCTTCTTACCTGTGAGGATTCAGAAGTGAGATCCTGTTTTTATCACTTGTTTCTGAAAATTCTCTCCACATAGCCACGCAGCAAGGAGGATGAAGAAGAGGGAGGTTTCTGGTCCCTAGTGTCCCATACAAATAGGACTTAATTGCCTTCAGGCTGGGCTAGGGTTCTTTGGGAGGGAGCACTCAGAGATAGCAGAGGAAAGCTGGAATTCACCCAGAGCCGCCTCTGCCCCATTCCCTCCACATGCTGCTGCTTGCCTCTTTATCTCTTTAATGTGGGGCCCTCCAGGCGCAGAGAAAACACAGCTGTTGTGATGGCCCCACATGGAATCACCGTGGCAGCCCCACTGCAGGTAGTTTAAATTAGCCCAATCACGATGGTCCCGAATGGAGCATGATGGCAATTAGGAGCCTGGCTGACCATTTAGCTAAGGGCTGATGAATTAGGTATCAGGTTTGCAAAGCAAAACTCCCAAGTACGCCTTTTACAGACCAGCCAAGGGGCACTTTTTGCTCTGGGGCTTGTCTCTTCCATGCAGGCTCAGAAGACACCAGACCAATTAAGAAGGGCAACTGAGATACATGGATATTCCAGGGCCTCTGCATCCTCCTTTGTCTCCCTGGAGGCCTCCTTCTCATTCTGTAGATTCAGTGGTAGGATCACCCTTCAGTCCGGCAGAAGCAGGCTGGCTTTCTGCTTGTGCTAATTAACTCTCTGCAAAGGCACACTCTTGCTTCCATCAGTACTGTGCACAGGGACCAGGCCATGGGGTGAGGGGTTTGTGGGTAAGGCATGCAGAGTGTTGGGATGCCTACAGGTGAAGCACCCCCAGTGGCTCACAAGAGGCCTTTCAGTGGAGTCTCTGATGTAGTTGGGCTTCGCTGGTGGCTCAGACAGTAAAGTGTCTGCCTGTAATGAGGGAGACCCAGGTTCAATCCCTGGGTCGGGAAGATCCCCTGGAGAAGGAAATGGCAACCCACTCCGGTATTCTTGCCTGGAGAATTCCACGAGGTCGCAAAGAGTCGGACACAACTGAGCGACTTCACTTCACTTTGCTTTTGATGTAGTTAGTAGGATCTGTGTTCCTTTGATGAATTCTGTTCTGAGCCCAGGCTGATATTCTTTTAGTTGCTCACCACTCCCTGGCATGCGATTGGCAATTCAGCATTCGAGTGGAAAACGAAAGCAAAAGTCACTTTGTCCTGTCCGACCCTTTGGGACTCCATGGACTATACAGACCTTGGAATTCTCCAGGCCAGAATACTGGAGTGGGTAGCCTTTCCCTTTTCCAGGGAATCTTTCCAACCCAGGGATTGAACCCAGGTATCCCACATTGTAGGCAGATTCTTTACCAACTGAGCTATCTGGGAAGCCTATTCTGAGAGGGGTGAGAGGCAAATGTCCTTCTCTGGCAGTGACCAGCACAGTTGTAGAAGTCGGGAGTTTACTTACATACTCTCACTCTCCCCGTGGGAGGAATCATGGGCTGACTCCTTGTCACTGTCCTTGTCCAGTGATCTGTCTTGTCCCTGAGCTGTGCTGTCTTGGGGGAAGGGGGTTAACACAGGTAAAGTGAAACTATTCCTTTCATTCTCTTCAGTGTGTAAAATCTTGGATTTTGTTTTGTTTTGTTTGTTTGTTTGTTTCTGCTTTTGCTCCAGCAGTGTGCTGGAACGTCTCTGCTGGAATCCCAGGCTTCTGCAATACCCTTCTTATCCATTGGTGACTGTCAACATTGGTATTCTTTGAGGGGAAGGTGGTAGAAAACTTGCATTTTGCCATGTTGATGATATCACTTTCCTCATTTAATCTCCATAAGAGCACTGTGAAGTAGGTATTAGTATTATGCTCATTTTATAGATGAGAAGACTGAGGCAGAAGGAGGTTATAATTGCTCATGATCACACATCTCATAAGTGACAGAGCTGGTATTCATAACTAGGCAGTCTGACTCGAGTCTTAATTACAGTGCTATACCACTTCCCCTTATGGGAACCATTTATTCTTTTTTTCATCCTTTATTTCTAGTTTCTAACACCGAGCCAGGAATTAGGAAAAACTAACAAATGTTTTTGAAAGAAATAATAGAGCACTTATTTGCTAGGAAGACAGAGGACTGAATACTTTTTTGGAATCAGTACATACATATTCCATTTAATGGAATCCACACTGTGCTAGTTTATTATGTTATTGTCTCTGGAATTATTTTCCTAACAAAAATATGTATGTGTGTGTATGAAAAATCCCTTGTAGATTTCTGTTACATATTTTCCATAATTGTGCCTTTGTATTTTTTCAAATAAAAAAAAGTGAGAGTGCAGACTTAGAGAATAAATAGACTTGTGGTTGCCAAGGGGGAGGCAGAAGAGGAGAGGGGAGGGCAGAGGGCTGTACTGAGAGTTTGGGATTAGCAGATGTAAACTATTCTATATAGAATGGATAAATAACAAGATGTTACTGTATAACAGGGAACTACATTCCAAATCCTGTGATAAATCATACTGGAAAATAATAAGAAAGATAAAATATATAAGAAATATGTATAAGAAAAATAATGTGTATATATACATATATACATATTATTATGTCTATGTTTACATATGTATATGTTTATATATATAAACATGTATATGTTTATATATATGTGTGTGTATATATATATATACATATATGTATATAAAACTGAATCACTTTGGTGTATAGCAGAAATTATCACAACATTGTAAATCAACTATTGTTGTTTAGTTGCTAAATCACTTCTGCCTCTATGACACACTTCAATAAAATAAATGTTAAAAAGGCAAGAGTGGAAACTGTCCTCAGTTCAGTTCAGTTCAGTCGCTCAGTTGTGTCCAACTCTTTGCGACCCCATGAATCGCAGCATGCCAGGCCTCCCTGTCCATCACCATCTCCTGGAGTTCACTCAAACTCACGTCCATCGAGTCAGTGATGCCATCCAGCCATCTCATCCTCGGTCATCCCCTTCTCCTCCTGTCCCCAATCCCTCCCAGCATCAGAGTCTTTTCCAGTGAGTCAGCTCTTCACATGAGGTGGCCAAAGTACTGGAGTTTCAGCTTCAGCATCATTTTTTCCAATGAACACCCAGGGCTGATCTCCTTCAGAATGGACTGGTTGGATCTCCTTGCAGTCCAAGGGACTCTCAAGAGTCTTCTCCAACACCACAGTCCAGAAGCATCAATTCTTCGGTGCTCAGTTTCTTCACAGTCCAACTCTCACATCCATACATGACCACTGGAAAAACCATAGCCTTGACCTGACAGACCTTTGTTGGCAAAGTAATGTCTCTTTACTTTGTATGTTGTCTAGGTTGGTCATAACTTTCCTTCCAAGGAGTAAGCGTCTTTTAATTTCATGGCTGCAATCACCATCTGCAGTGATTTTGGAGCCCCCCAAAATAAAGTCTGACACTGTTTCCACTGTTTCCCCATCTATTTCCCATAAAGTGATGGGACCAGATGCCATGATCTTCGTTTTCTGAATGTTGAGCTTTAAGCCAACTTTTTCACTCTCCTCTTTCACTTTCATCAAGATGCTTTTTAGTTCCTCTTCACTTTCTGCTTTAAGGGTGGTGTCATCTGCATATCTGAGGTTATTGATATTTTTCTGGCAGTCTTGATTCCAGCTTGTGCTTCTTCCAGCCCAGTGTTTCTCATGATGTACTCTGCATATGTTCTGGACACTCTTAAATAATGAGTATTGGCATCCTCTGATGAAAACCCTCTATGCCAGTGAACCCTCTACCCTCACTCTTTTTCTTCTTTTTGTCCACTGCATGGCTTGTGGGATCTCAGTTCCCTGACCAGGAACTGAATCCAGGTGATAGTAGTGAAAGCCTGGAATCCTAACCACTAGGAAACCAGGGGATTCTTATGCCCTTATTCTCTTGAGTATATTCCATAAAGAGGGCTGTTAATGCCTCTGTAACCTCTCTTTCTGCTATGTATTTTGTATCCCAGGAGATTATTTTAATCTATAGTTACTGACCAAGGAAATGTGTAAATTAAGGGTCTGAGCCTGTATCAAAGAAACAGGCAGAGGATCAAGTTGGATCTTAAAAGACAGGCAAGGTTGTTCTCTAGATCTGGCAAAGTTGATCACTAGCACAGCTCTGAAGTGTAATATTCTGTAAGCAGCTCTTCATCCAAGAGAAATTAGAGAACCTCTTTAATCACCTCTAAAGCGCAAAGCAAAGAGCCATGAACAAAAATATCTGGAGCAGATCTAGATGATGGGACAGATTCAAACACTGTAGAAACCTACAAGAGTAAAATGTTTAAGGAGGGAGCCAGTATTGACCAGCAAGCTGCATTTGAATTCCCCAGCACTCCAAGGACTTCACAAGCCTGATATTAACCCTCTGAGCCTGTCTTCATTGTGAATAAACCTGGCCTTTATTGGAAGCATGTGTTACTAAGTCACTTGACTCTTGAGAAAAGAACAATGTATTAAGTTGTAAAGTCACCAAAGATAACCTCACATTCTTGCTGGGGTCCATGCTTTGGCAGAGTCTGACCTGAGCTCCATGACCGTCCATTATTAAATGTGAGCCAACACTTTATCTTCATGTGGCTGCATTTGTTATACTGGGGTTGTGCTGTTACCAAACATGTACATAACTTCCTGAATATTGTTTTCTTTTATTCATATGCATTTTATAATATGCAATGTTTTAATTAATCTGCTTATTACTTGTACTACAGTTTAAATAATCAAGCCCATGTTTCTTAGTAATAAAGAGTTTGGGTGGTAGGAACACATCTCCATTGGGACTATTATAAAATGTCCCTTTACTAAGCATTTAGTCAAGGCTCAAGTTTTCAAAAGTATTCACAGTACCAAATGCTATGTGCCATGTTCTGTGCTATGCTTTTTACATATTTTATCATTCAGTAGTTAAGATACAAACTTAAGAACTGCAAGGTTTAAATTGCAACCAGGTAATAAAATGCAGATATTATCCAAACTCATTAACTCCTTTGTGTGCGTTTGTGAATTGGTAGGCAGAAATTGAGTGCCTCTTTAGTACTGAACCCTCTTACTGAGTACCTGCAATTATACTAATTAAGAAAAACATCTTTCCTTCCTTCATGACTAACTAGGCAGTTGGTTATTCAATAATAATTGTCCTGTTTCACTTAGGGCTTACATTCAGCAGCAAATATCAGATATTAAAGAATAGTGACTTATTCCAATGAAGAGTTTTATTTTTCTAATTCTAAGTATGGAGAAGGAAATGGAACCCACTCCAGTACTCTTGCCTGGAAAATTCCATGGACTGAGGAGCCTGGTGGGCTACAGTCCATGGGGTCGCAAAGAGTCGGACACGACTGAGCGACTTACCTTACCTTACCTAAGTATGGATATAGTCAGTCCAGGACTGGAAGGGCAACTCCATAATGTAATCAGAGACCCAGCAGATTCTAAAATATTTCTGCTGCATCATCTTCAGTACATGCTTGTCTCAAGGCCACAAAATGACTGCCATCCTCCAGCCAGCTTATTTGCATTCTTGGCAGGTAAAAGACAATGGGCAGGGGTTAAAAGGAATATGCCAGCTGAGTCAGCTTTCCTTTAATGCGGCTTTCCCAGATTTCTTGTCTGTGAACTTCCTCTTCTTCTCATTGGCCAGCTTTGTGGATCATATTCACTCCTAAATGAAAAGGTGGCTGACAACATTAGTTAC
This sequence comes from Aepyceros melampus, assembly GCA_006408695.1. Classification (NCBI taxonomy): domain Eukaryota; kingdom Metazoa; phylum Chordata; class Mammalia; order Artiodactyla; family Bovidae; genus Aepyceros; species Aepyceros melampus. The sequence continues at coordinate 28,042 of SJXQ01010295.1, forward strand.
CTTTTTGAAAGGGACATACAAACCTGCCACGCATCTTTGAGCTTTGGTTTACTGTTTCCAGCTTATGTAGGGACGGGGTGGGTACAGACACAAGCAGACTCACAGCCACCTACATGATGTGGATTTAGGAACACTGGGTAGGCTCAGAAGCCAAGTCATATTGTCAGGTAGTGACAGAAGCTGGAACCAGCACCTTTGAGCCTCTCATGACCTTGCCAGTCTTACCATACTTCACCCGAGAACTCAAATTCCGTAAACTGACAGCCCACTGAGTAGCTGAGTGAATGGCTCCAGGCAATAAAGGTTCTTTCTAAGCCATATGACCTCCAAGTGGCCAGCAGGACACTTACAACCCTAGGGTATCAGTTAAGAATGGAAAATGTCCAGATTGTGCTCTTTACTTCCCAGCCTCGGGGCAAAAGCAAAAGAGGATGGATAATTCTAGAGACAACTGAGCCATTATCTGTCTTTACTACAACCAAAGATTGAGGTTGGAATACAGGAGGAGAGGAAATTCTTTATATTGTAAAGACACAATTACAGGACAGAAAAAAGAAAGTGAACTACATTTGTAGTAAAGTCACTTTTGAAGTGGTAGGAGCCTCATAGTAGCCAGATTTTAGACAGAATTTAATAAAATCATGAATGACACAGTCATATAATTGATTTTATCCCATCTTTGGGGCCAACTACATTCAGGAGCTCTATACTCATTAACACATTTAATCCAGGTAACAATTCTTCAAAGCAGTTGGTTATCACCCTTGCACAACTGAGAAGACACTAAGGTTTAGCTGGTGAGCAGCTTGCCCTGGGACATATAGAGTGGCTGGGCTCAATTTAGCTGTTCCTAATCTTGTGTTTGGAGAAGGCAATGGCAACCCACTCCAGTACTCTTTCCTGGAGAATCCCAAGGATGGAGGAGCCTGGTGGGCTGCCATCTCTGGTGTCACACAGAGTCGGACACGACTGAAGCAACTTAGCAGCAGCAGCAGCAATCTTGTGTTCTCACCACCCTATGCAAACCTTACATGGCACTGCTAACATTTTTCATGCAAAAGGGTATAGATTTCTTTTCTCAAGTATCACAGTGTTTATTGATAGATACACATCTATAAATCAGGGCATGAACATGACTTGCTACATTAAGCAGACTTAATTTCAATATAATAACAAGAGGGACAAGTGGAGCCTTGTACCAAGATCACAGGATAGAAGTCTCTGGAACTGACCAAGCCCATACCAACTGTTGCCAAGAGCCTCTGCATCTAAACTGGCCAGTTTCCTGACCCATATTAGGTAAAATACCCATCCTATAGCATCCTAATCAATCACCTAATGCCACCATTCCAGTGGGAATTTTCTCTGTCTTGAAGCTATAAATTGGCTATTAGCCTGAGAAAGAGGTCAGCTCTCCCTTGAGCTGGCCTGCTGTTCTAACAGCATCTCCTACTCTAATAAACTTTATCCTCCTCCCTTCTGCCCCATGTCTGTAAATTCTTTTCCAACCCACGCAGGGACGACGACGGGACAAAGTCAATTTCTCACTAACTGTTTTATGTCTATGAAAGCCACTATAAAGGCATTAACCATTTCTCAAACTCATCAGTTTTGTGCAAGTAAACCATGTTTCTTCTAAAAAGACTTGTGTACCGGCCCAGGCTCATGGATATTAAGTATTCAGTTCAGTCCAGTCGCTCAGTTGTGTCCAACTCTTTGCAACCCCATGAATCGCAGCACACCAGGCCTCCTTGTCCATTACCAAATCCCGGAGTTCACTCAGACTCGCGTCCATCAAGTTAGTGATGCCATCCAGCCATTTCACCCTCTGTCGTCCCCTTCTTCTCCTGCCTCCATTGGAATTAACACATACACATTAATATATATAAAATACATAACAACCAAGGACCTACTGCATAGTACAGGGGAATAAAAATAAATATCTGAATCACTTTGCTGTATACTTGTGAGACAGGAGGGAAGGGGGCAAGGCACAACCTTTAAAAGAATCACATGAGCATAGGACATGACAAAAATTGGTTAGAACCAAGGAAGATACCACTTCCACTAGACCTTGAGCTTCATTATACACTCATTATAATACATTGTTGTTGCTGTTTAGTTGCTAAGTCATGTCCAGCTCTTTGTGACTCCATGAACTGTAGCCCACCATGCTTCTCTGTCCATGGGATTTCCCAGGTAAGAATATTAGAGTGAGTTGCCATTACCTTCTCCAGGAGATCTTCCCAACTGAGGGATCAAACCCAGGTGTACTGCATTGCAGGCAGATTTGTTGCAGGAAAAGGGACCCCTTCCAGGGCCCGAAACTGGGCTCTTGACTATCACTCGGAAATGAATTGTCCGAGGACACATGGGGTAACAAAGCAAAAGATTTTATTGGGAAAGGGTGCCTTGGTGGAGAGCAGTAGGGTGAGGGAACCCAGGAGAACTGCTCTCTGCAGTCTCAGGTTTTATGGTGATGGGATTGTCTGTAGCCAATCATTCTGACTCAGAGTCCTTCCTGGTGGTGCACACCTTGTTTAGCCAAGATGGATGCCAGCGAGAAGGATTCTGGGAGATGGTCAGATAGGTGGTGTCTCTTTTTGACCTTTCTCGAACTTTCTGGTTGGTGGTGGCTTATTAGTTCTATGTTCCTTACCAGGGCCTCCTGTCATAAAACAACTCATGAAAATGGTTACTGTGGTGCCTGGCCAGGGTGGGCGGCTTCAGTCAGTGTGCTTCCCCTAACAGATTTCTTTAGGACTGAGGCACCAGAGAAGCCCTATAATACTTTAGTGTATGCTAAATGACACACCCACCAGCACCATGACAGTTCTGAAGTAACCATAAACAACCCAAAAGTGGGTGGTGGCCCAATTCCTAAAAATCCTTGCCTTTTCCCCTGAAACACTGGAATAATCCTTCCACTCCCCAGCCTATGAAACTACTCAGCCCATGAAAACTAACTACCCCAGGTATTGGCCCTCTCTCTCTGAGGCGAGTTGTGCCTTTTAAGAGGGCCCACACTCTGCCAGTGGAGTGTCTATCTCTCTAAATACATCCACTTCTTACCTATCACTTCGTCTCTGAATTCTTTCTTGACAAAGCGAGACCTAGAATTCACCAGGAGCATATTGGCAAAGCCAGCCAGAGGAATTCAGGAAGCCTCAGCCTCTTGGCTCCCGCGTGTTTCCGTCGCTGGCTCACTTTCCGCCATTACTCTCCCGCTCTCTGTGGCTCCCTTCCTACCTCACTCTTACTTTCCACTCTTATCTCTTACTCTGCTGGAAAACGGGAAAAGAAGCCTTCCAGGCATAACCCACCCTTCCTGCCCTTCTTACTGTACCTGTGCAGAGGGAATGTCAGGGAAAGTTTCCAGCCATCCTCACAGGCAGCTTGAGACATGAACCATAGGCTCTTTGCCCCCTGAGTTTGCCTTATCTACCATTTAATTAACTGTTAACAGGTCCAGTTGTGTAAAAACATGAAATACAGCTTTATTTAGAGTCTATGCCACCGTTAAGGTGGCGACAGCGGCCCCTTCTGGAGCGCCCTAGAATTGCAGGCAGGTAGACTGTGCGCGCATGCTCCCAGGTGTTAGGAGTGGGGCATGGTCCTGTGCCATATGGTTGGGACTTCCGGGGTGGGGCTGTCAATCCCAACATGCTGGTTTTAGCCAGCCCTTGCAGGGTCTGCCCTGATCCCACCTCTACTCCCTCCCTCTTAGGGCGGGGCTGGCTACTCAGGCTGGGTTGGAGATACCCTTGGCACAGCCCTGGAGATACGCCCCTGGGCAATGATTCACATTCGCCGTGCTTACCTCCACCGGGTCGTAGATTGCAAGTGTCTTTCCGAGGTCCCCGTAACTGCAGTCACAGTGCCTCCTACTGGGCTGCCATATCTGCCTCTGAACCCAGCCCCACTGCCCCACTGGCCAGAGCACGTCTGGGGAGGGGGAAGAGAGAGGATGACAATGAGGTCCCAGGGGTGCCTTCCACAAAAGAGAAAGGAAAAGAAAGGTGTTTTATTTGTTGTTTGTTTCCCCACAAACCCTCTTCCTAATAGCCAGTGCCTGATATTTGAAACTTACCACCTTTTAAGAGAAAAAGACTGGGGCTTAAATAGGTCTCAGAACAATGCGGATGTCTGTTCCAGGGGAACATATCCTGGAACATAGGGATTAATCTATAGAATCTGTAGAAAAACCTTCAGGAAGATCATTATGCATCATGGGTACCTCAGTTAGTCAGTTCAGTTGCTCAGTTGTGTCCAACTCTGTGCATTCTATGGACTGCAGCACACCAGGCTTCCCTGTCCATCAGCAACTCCTGGAGCTTGCTCAAACTCATTTCCATAAAGTTGGTGATGGCATCCAACCATCTCATCCTCTGTCGACCCCTTCTACTCCTGCCTTCAATCTTTCCCAGCATCAGGGTCTTTTCAAACGACTCAGTTCTTCACATCAGGTGGCCAAAGTATTGGAGTTTCAGCTTCAGTATCAGTCCTTCCAATGGCTATTCAGGACTGATCTCCTGTAGGATTGACTGGTTTGATCTCCTTGCAGTCCAAGAGACTCTCAAGAGTCTTCTCCAACACCCCAATTCAAAAGCATCAGTTCTTCGGTGCTCAGCTTTATTTATAGTCCAACTCTCACATCCATACAGCTACTGGAAAAACCATAGCTTTGACTAGACGGACCTTTGTTGGCAAAGTAATGTCTCTGTTGTTTCATATACTGTCTAGGCTGGTCGTAACTTTTCTTCCAAGGAGCATGAGTCGGACATGACTGAGCGACTGAATAACAACAAATACTTCAATTAAAAAATAGCACATAAATCTCATTCCTATAAGTGGAAGTAGAAGGACTATAATACTGCAAACAACAATCATCAAATGATCTGGATATTCTCTTCTTCAACGGGACTCATGGGGAAATCTGTCCTTTCGCCATGTTTACAGTTCTCCAGCAGATGGCACCAGATAGCTTAGAATCAGTTGCAGAGAGAGTTAAACTGGGTTAAAGTGAACCTGGCAGACAGCTCAGGTGCCTGTCAGAGGGGAGGAATCTCAGTACAGACTTGGTACCGCCAGCATTTAAGCATTCTCCATCTATTCAGGGAACTCTGGGCTGTTTCTGAGGTGGTTGAGACACACAGCTCTCCAAGAATCAAGATGACATAACGTGAAAGGTGTTTGGGAGGAGGGCAGACTATCTGAAGGTGAGGCTGGCTTCTGAAAATGGAGATGTTGACTTCTGTGTAGTTGGAAAGAAACAACAGAACAACCAACTTCATTCTGTAAGGAAATGGACCACTCGGTGAAATCTCCCCAGGGATCTCATCATGTTACCTAAATATTTATTCTGTACAAAGAGGAATGGGTTGTCTAGGAACTATAGAAGGTGGTGCTAGTGATAAAGAACCCACCTGCCAATGCAGGAGATCCAAGAGTCGTGAGTTCAATCTTTGGGTTGGGAAGATCCCCTGAAGAAAAGCACGATAACCCGCTCTAGTATTCTTGCCTGGAGAATCCCATGCACCGAGGTACGTGACAGGCTACAGTCTATGGGGTCGCAAAGAGCTGGACACAACTGAAGTGACTTAGCATGCCTACACAGAAGCCATATGACAGGAAACAAGTATTGCCTCCAAGGGGTTTTCTTCTTGAGGCAAAACTGGAGGAAAAAGAAAACCAAAACCCAACCCTCAAAATTTTGGGGAGTCCAATTCCATGAAGGTTTGTCCACTAAAATGGCTATCTGCAAAAATACAGGTGACCCCCTCACCATTTCCCCTCGTTGCCATTAAATTGAGAGCAGCCAGCTACATGCAGCACAAGGTAGGGCCTGTGTCAGCCCCGAGGTGGGCTTTTCTGAGCTGCAAGGTGATGTCAGTCGCCTGCCCTTATCTCTGGATCCCTTTCAGGTTCAATTTCACATCCACAAGTCAATTTCACCTGTAGCCTAGAGTCACTGGGGATTTACCTGGGGGCCCAAAGTGAATGTTCTCTCCTTCTGATGTTTCTATCTTTCCCTATTAAATGCATTTTGAATTTGCCACAGGTATAAAAATTTTTTTAGAACAGGTATTTATAAATATTATAAAAATGTTAACACCTTGAAGCCATCTGGAGACAGAGACCTTGAAAGCAGTCCAATTCAGAAACAGACCAACAGAGCACATTTTGAAGGTTTCCCTTTACCCTGCTATTGTTTGCTTTAGAGAGCCCACGTGTGAATACATGCATTGGAAACTCAGAGTTGTATATTTCCTTCATCCTTGCTGCTTGAAATGTAGTTCATGCACCAGTAGTATGGACATCGTCAAGGAGCTAGTTAGACATGTACCCTTTTGGAATCCAGTTGCATCAGAAACTGCATTTTAATAAGATCTCTAGGATTTTGCATGTTCTTTAGAGTCTGAGAAATGCAGCCCTATGATGCTCTTTTTAAAACTAGGAGCTAATAAGTCCAACAGGGTTGGGGGGGATCCCAGAGCTGGGCTCTGCTTCCTGGGGTGGGTGTACTGTATTATTATTAATCACCAGGTACTGTATTTTCTTCCTCATTGTCCTCTTTGAGGAAAGAGGGCTGATTGATAGGTATCAGCACATTGCATTAGATAATAATAGGCAGGGGCTACATATATGTGCCATTTCCAGGCATGAGACATGGATGAGTGATACACAGAGAAAGACAGCTCTGATGAGAAGTGATGGGTATGGAGTGTCATGGAGGGAGAGGTGTCAGAAAGCGGCCAGAAGACAATGGAATCTCAGCACAGACATGTTCATTCAAGCTGCCAAAGATCACCTGGAATCATAAGGCATCTCCTGAGATGAGAGTGGGGTGGGCAGTCTGAGCTGGAAGACTTCAACCTTCTCAGGCAACACCCACAAAGATCAAGAGATTTTCCATGGCCAAAGGATTCCTGGTCTTGTCTCAAGACAGTGCCCGGGGACTGTCCCCAGCAAACTCTCTGTGCTAAATGAGACAATTTGGCTGTCTGGTTAGGTGGCGGATGGAGATAGAGTAGAGGTGCACAGCTCTCATAGTTAAGAGATTTTTGTGCCCATTAAATAAGAATATTAGTGGCCCAAAGCGGCCATTTCCATTCTTTTCCTGACCATCACAACTGCCTGTCGTGTAGCAGAGATCGGATCAATATCTGTGTCTATGCAAGTATTACAAGTACTTTAAAATAGGATCTAACTTTTGCCTGGGATGAAGACAAACTCTTTCTATGATATTCTCACACTAGTGGATATAATCTAATCTGATTTTTATTTTAAAATGAAAACAATATTAACTGCCACTGTTAAGGGAATAACTGGAGTGAGAAAGGAGGTGTTACCCACCAGAAAGGCAGGTTCACCTAGATTGTGTGGGGAAGGGGAGTGAAGGGGAGTGCTGATGAGTGGTGGAGGGTAGAAGCAATGCCCCACTCCTTTTTCATATCTGCAAATGTCATTAGAAGTCAAGCTGCCCTTTCAGAGCTTGCTTCGTGTCCTGACCTACTCTTGAATCTCTGAGGCCACCCAAGTATTTGGAATTTCATCCTGAGAAGAAGTAATATTTCTCTCTCTCTCATTGGCTTCTTTTTCCTCCGCGGGGGCCTCAGTTACTCATCAGGCTCTAGTTTCTATCTGCAGAATATTACCCGGAGAGAAATACAGCCCAGAAGGAAAATGGCAGCAGGTCACGCGGGGCCTCTGTTTGGCATGTTGGGCCTGAAATTTGGTCAGAATCTTCAGTCTATAAGTTAAGGTCCCTGGCAGGCTGAAGTCTCCTCTGTGTGCCTCTGAGTTTCCCAGGCACAACCTGACACTTCAGAAGCAGCCAGCCATCGTTTCTGGTTTCCTGTCGCCTGGAGTGTGGGGGATGGGGACTTGGTAATGACTTTGACCCTGCAGCCTGATGGGTTGGTTCAGCTTGTTCTCTGGGGGAATCCGAACCACTGAGGGTTGGGGCCGGCCAGCTGTGTTAAGTGTGTCTTTTTATTCTGATATTTGGACATCTGGTACCTTGCAGACTCTGGAGAGACTGCCTTCCAATGTTAGCTAATTCTTAGAGACACTAAACCGCCTTCCTGGAAGTGCATTCTTCACATGCAAATCAGCCAATCCAGAACCCACAGCCGCCACCCTCTGCATCTGGCTTTTGGCTTTTAAGACAACTAGAGACAGTCTCACAGCCTGCCCCAAATATTCAAATTAGCTGATCCTTGGCTGTTTACCTGCTTCACCAAGGCCTTCCCATGGAAACCACAGTGAAGCCTTTTGCCAACATCTTTTCACTCTCTCTGCCTCCTGCCTGACCCTGATGCTGTCCTGTGTGGCACTGCCTAGCACGCTCTGCCTCCTGTTTCTAGAGAACTTTGAGTAGAAAAGCTTCTTCCTCCATGCCAACCATTTGCATGTCTCACCAAACCTAATTAAAACAAATCTGGAGAACATTTCAAACACCATCCCTCTTACCCCTAGATTGAGATTGGGTCCTGCATGGTGTTTCCTGTACTGGATGGGTCTACCTCCTGCCTTTTTGACTTCCAATGTGAAATTATTTCCTTCCACATACATTTTGTAATTTTTTTATTGTCACTTTATTCGATAGCCTAGGGCCAGCAACATCTGGAAAGTAGGAATATGACTATCATGCATACCTCAAACACTGTACCTGACCCACTGAAATGCATTTTCCCAAACTGGTGCTGTTCTGTGGAATGGATTCTAGGAGTAAAACTTCTGGGCTGGAGATATGTTAATACAGTCAATTTTGATAGATGTTTCCAGATTGCATTATAAAAACAAAGCTGTCAACATTTATATTTCCACCAGCAAGAGACAAAATGAACCCTTTCCCAGAAGCTCCTTGACATTCCTAGAATCTAGCCCCTCAGCATCCCAGGTGTTAAACACTCTCTGCTGCCAAGAGGGTGGGGCTCCCAAGGGAGTGGGTGAGGCTCTTGGCAGCTCACAGATGTTGAAACCACTTAAGGACCCAGGCTGATTGGTGAAGGCAGGGGTGCCTCCCACTGGCCTGCCCATAGTGGGTACTGCTTCTCTGAACTGAGATCATGCAGGCAACATTGTTTATGGTCCCCTTCCCTTCAACTGGGACCCCCAGGCTCAGATCACTCTGCAGGAGAGTCCGTTATTGCTTTTTAGAATCAATTTAAGGGAGCAAGAGAGAAGCTTCCTCTCAAATAGCTCCTGCCAAATTTGCTTTCATAATTACTGAATACCAAGGATTTTATGGTTCCTGGTTTGACTTTTTTTTTTTAAATCTTTTTCAAACCATTTTGACTTCCAAGTCAGGACTGGTCTTAGTGGCAGTTAGCTCCTGGGGGTGGTGGGATTTCCTGGTGGAACCCAGGACACAGGGCTTGCTGCTTATCTTCAAGACCACCCTAGTGACTCCCTCTTTTTATGCTCTAGGGCTCCCTATTAGGAATGTATTTTGTCTTTTTAGAAAATTGCATGATTGTTATTTTATAGGAGAAAAAACAACTAATAAATAGATAAAATATTATTTAAATATGACTAACCAGAACAAACTGTGGAAAATTCTTGAAGAGATGGAAATACCAGACCACCTTACCTGCCTCCTGAGAAATCTGTATGTAGGTCAAGAAGCAACAGTTAGAATCAGAAAGGGAACAATGAACTGGTTCCAAATTGGGAAAGGAGTATGTCAAGGCTGTATATTGTCACCAGCTTATTTAAATTATATGCAGAGTACATCATGCAAAATGCTGGGCTGGATGAAGCACAAGCGGAATCAAGATTGCTGGGAGAAATATCAATAACCTCAGATATGCAAATGACACCACCATTGTGGCAGAAAGCAAAGAGGAATTAAAAAGCCTCCTGATGAAAGTGAAAGAGGAGAGTGAAAAAGTTGGCTTAAAATATTATTTGTAGCCAAAGATGGAGAAGCTCTATACAGTCAACAAAAACAAGACTGGGAGCTGACTGTGGCTCAGATCATGAACTCCTTATTGCCAAATTCAGATTTAAATGGAAGAAAGTAGGGAAAACCACTAGATCATTCAGGTATGACCTAAATAAAATCCCTTATGATTATACAGTGGAAGTGAGAAATAGATTCAAGGGATTAGATCTGATAGACAGAGTGCCTGATGAACTGTGTACTGAGGTTCGTGACATTGTATAGGAGTGAGGGATCAAGACCATCCACAAGAAAAAGAAATGCAAAAAGGCAAAATGGTTTTCTGAGGAGGGCTTACAAATAGATGTGAAAAGAAGAGAAGTGAAAGGCAAAGGAGAAAAGGAAAGATATGCCCGTTTGAACGCAAAGTTTCAAAGAATAGCAAGGAGAGACAAGAAGCCTTCCTCAGTGATCACTGCAAAGAAAGAGAGGAAAACAATAGAATGGGAAAGACTAGAGATTTCTTCAAGAAAATTAGAGATACCAAGGGAACATTTCATGCAAAATTGGCACAATAAAGGACAGAAAATATTAAGAAGAGGTGGCAAGAACACACCGAAAAACCGTACAAAAAAAATCTTCACGACCCAGATAATCGTGATGGTGGGATCACACACCTAGAGCCAGACATTCTGGAGTGCGAAGTTGAGTGGGCCTTAGAAAGCCTCACTACAGACAAAGCTCATGGAGGTGATGGAATTTCAGTTGAGCTATTTCAGATCCGAAAAGATGATGCTGCGAAAATGCTGCATTCAATATGCTAGCAAATTTGGAAAACTCAGCAGTGGCCACAGGACTGGAAAAGGTCAGTTTTCATTCCAATGCTGAAGAAAGGCAATGCCAAAAATGCTCAAAATACTGCACAATTACACTCATCTCACACACTAGTAAAGTAATACTCAAAATTCTCCAAGCCAGGCTTCAACAGTACGTGAACAGAGAACTTCCAGATGTTCAAGGTGGATTTAGAAAAGGCAGAGGAACAAGAGGTCAAATTGCCAACATCCGTTGGATTATTGAAAAAGCAAGAGAGTTCCAGAAAAACACCTACTTCTGCTTTACTGACTATGCCAAAGACTTTGACTGTGTGGATCACAGTAAACTGTGGAAAATTCTTAAAGAGATGGGACTATCAGACCATCTGACCTGCCTCCTGAGAAATCTGTATGCAGGTCAAGAAGCAACAGTTAGAACTGGATGTGGAACAAAGGACTGGTTCCAAACTGGGAAAGGAATACATCAAGGCTGCATATTGTCACCCTGCTTATTTAACTTATATGCAGAGTACATCATGCAAAATGCCAGGCTGGATGAAGCTCAAGTTGGAATCAAGATTGCCAGGAGGAATATCAATAACCTCAGATATGCTAAAACTGAAGCTCCTCATGCGAACTTTGGCCACCTCATGCGAACTTTGGCCACCTCATGCGAAGAGTTGACTCATTGGAAAAGACCCTGATGCTGGGAGGGATTGGGGGCAGGAGAAGGGGACGACTGAGGATGAGATGACTGGATGGCATCACGGACTCAATGGACATGAGTCTGAGTGAACTCTGGGAGTTGGTGATGGACAGGGAGGCCTGGCGTGCTGCAATTCATGGGGTCGCAAAGAGTCGGACACGACTGAGCGACTGAACGGAACAGAACAGATGCAAATAACACTACCCTTATGGCAGAAAGTGAAAAACTAAAGAGCCTCTTGATGAAAGTGAAAGATGAGAGTGAAAATCTTGGCTTAAAATTCAACATTCAGAAAACTAAGATCATGATATCCAGTCCCACCGCTTCATGGCAAATAGATGTGGAAACAGTGAGAGACTTTATTTTTTGGGGTTCCTAAATCACTGCAGATGGTGACTGTAGCCATGAATTAAAAGATGCTTGCTCCTTGGAAGATAAGTTATGACCAACCCAGACAGCATATTAAAAAGCAGAGATATTATTGTGCCAACAAAGGTCCATCTAGTCAAAGCTATGGTATTTCCAGTAGTCATGTATGGATGTAAGAGTTGGACTATAAAGAAAGCTGAGTGCCAAAGAATTGATGCTTTTGAACTGGGGTGTTGGAGAAGACTCTTGAGAGTCTCTTGGACTGCAAGGAGATCAAACCAGTCAATCCTACAGGAGATCAGTCCTGAATAGCCATTGGAAGGACTGATGCTGAAGCCAAAACTCCAATACTTTGGCCACTTGATGTGAAGAACTGACTCATTTGAAAAGATCCTGATGCAGGGAAAGATTGAAGCCAGGAGGAGAAGGGGTTGACAGAGGATGAGATGGTTGGAGGCATCATCAACTCTATGGAAATGAGTTTGAGCAAGCTCCAGGAGTTGCTGATGGACAGGGAGGCCTGGTGTGCCACACTCCATGGGGTTGCAAAAGTCGGACACGACTGTGCGACTGAACTGAAAATTCAGCATTCAAAATACTAAGATCATGGCATCTGGTCCCATCACTTAATGGCAAATAGTTGAGGAAACAGTGGAAATGGTGAGAGACTTTATTTTCTTGGGTCCAAAATCACTGTAGATGGTGACTGCAGTCATAAAATTAACAGACACTTGCTCCTTGGAAGAAAAGTTATGACAAAACTAGATAGCATATTAAAAAGCAGAGACAGTACTTTAACAACAAAGTTCCATCTAGTCAAAGGTATGATTTTTCCAGTAGTCATCTATGGATGTGAGAGTTGGACCATAAAGAAAGCTGAGTGCCAAAGAATTGATGCTTTTGAATTGTGGTGTTGGAGAAGACTCTTGAGAGTCCCTTGGACTGCAAGGAGATCAAACCAGTCAATCTTACAGGAGATCAGTCCTGAATATTCATTGGAGACAGTGTTGCTGAAACTGAAGCTCCAAATCTTTGGCCACCTGATGTGAAGCACCGACTCATGGAAAGGTCCCTGATGCTGGGAAAGAGTGAAGGCAGGAGGAAAAGGGGTCGACAGAGGATGAGATGGTTGGATGGCATCACCGACTCTATGGAAATGAGTTTGAGCAGGCTCCGGGAGTTGTTGATGGACAGGGAAGCCTGGTGTGCTGCAGTCCATGGGGTTGTCAACAGTCAGATATGACTGAGCGATTGAACTGACTGAACGATTAAACTGACTGAACCAGAAATAATTGTTACTAACATTTTGGTAGATTGTTTTCCAGACTTCTTTCTTGAAAAGATTATTATTTTTGCTCTGTCACCTGCATAGGACAACCTGAAATATCATATGCATCATTCTTTGTCAGTATATTGGTTTACAACAGCACTTTCCATGGGTGCATGAGTATTTTGTCATGCCTTATATTGTTTAAACAATTTTGTATTGTTTGATTTTCTCAGATTTTTGGTATTGTAATAACTTCTATAATAAACAGCTTTGCACATATGCCTGTATAATTGTCCAATTATATTCTTAGGCAAAATGCCTAGAAGTGAGATTATAGAATTAAAGCATAGCTACTTTTTAACAGCCTTGAGTTGAATTGTATGCTAGAAATTGTGTACCAATTTACTTTCTCCCAAGAGGTATTTGAGTAACTATTTCCCAAACTCTCCTCAATAGTTAAGATTGTAAAAAAATTTTGGCCAATTGATACATACATTGACTATATTTACCAGCAAGGGCAATAACCCCCTATCCTCAATTCTAATAAAGCCTTATCCTTTACCACCTCACCATCTAACATGAAAGGCTAAGAACTTGGGGTCTGCTGCAGTCAGAAAGACCATATTTTTAGGACCCTGGTTTAGTCACTTAATTCTTACATTTCAGTTTCCTCAACTCTAAAATGGTGCAATAAAAAAAACTTTATACCACTGATTATTGAGTGTTTAAGTGAAGTAATGCAGAAACAGTGCTTACCCCTGCTAGAAACAATATGTACTTTTAATAAATATCTTTTTAGAGAATCCTCACAAAGTCCCATGGAGGATGCTGGAGGAAGAACCTTGGCTACTTGGCTGCACACATAGAGGAGTAGTGAATGAGGAGACATGTCTGTGTGCTGTCTTTCAATGAAAGAAGAAGGGTAGGGAAGAGAGAGATTGTATACAGCTTGTTTTTTATTTTGGCCTCCACTCCACCATCCCAGCCTCTCCCTTCCCTCTGGCCACCTTGTGAGACCCAAGCAAGTCTAGAAACCTCACCACAACCTTGGAACATTTCTCAGAATCTTTTGATTTTCAGTTTATTCTAGCAGCTTTGGGTGGCCCCACAGAGCGGGTCATGGTGGAGAGGTCTGAAAGAATGTGGTCCACTGGAGAAGGGAATGGCAAACTACTTCAGTATTCTTGCCTTGAGAACCCCATGAACAGTATGAAAAGGCAAAATGATAGGATACTGAAAGAGGAACTCCCCAGGTCAGTAGGTGCCCAATATGCTACAGGAGATCAGTGGAAAAATAACTCCAGAAAAAATGAAGGGATGGAACCAAAGCAAAAACAACACCCAGCTGTGGATCTGACTGGTGATAGAAGCAAGGTACAATGCTGTAAAGAGCAATACTGCATAGGAACCTGGAATGTCAGGTCCATGAATCAAGGCAAATTGGAAGTAGTCAAATAGGAGATGACAAGAGTGAACATCGACATTCTAGGAATCAGCGAACTAAAATGGACTGGAATGGGTGAATTTAACTCAGATGACCATTATATCTACTACTGTGGGCAGGAATCCCTTAGAAGAATTGGAGTAGCCATCATGGTCAACAAAAGAGTCCAAAATGCAGTACTTGGATGCAATCTCAAAAACGACAGAATGATCTCTTTGTTTCCAAGGCAAACCACTCAGTATCACAGTAATCCAGGTCTGTGCCCCAACCAGTAATGCTGAAGAAGCTGAAGTTGAATGGTTCTATGAAGACCTACAAGACCTTTTAGAACTAACACCCTAAAAAAGATGTCCTTTTCACTATAGGGGACTGGAATGCAAAAGTAGGAAGTAAGAAACACCAGGAGTAACAGGCATATTTGGCCTTGGAATACAGAATGAAGCAGGGCAAAGTCTAATAGAGTTTTGCAAAGGGAACACACTGGTCATAGAAAACACCCCCTTCCAACAATACAAGAGAAGACTCTACACATGGACATCACCAGATGGTCAACACCGAAATCAGATTGATTATATTCTTTGCAGCCAAAGATGGAGAAGCTCTATACAGTCAGCAAAAACAAGACCAGGAGCTGACTGTGGCTCAGATCATAAATTCCTTATTGCCAAATACAAGCTTAAATTGAAGAAAGTAGGGGAAACCACTAGACCATTCAGTTCAGTTCAGTCGCTCAGTCGTGTCTGACTCTTTGCAACACCATGAATCGCAGCACGCCAGGCCTCCCTGTCCATCACCAACTCCCAGAGTTCACTCAGATTCATGTCCATTGAGTCCGTGATGCCATCCAGCCATCTTCTCCTCTGTCGTCCCCTTCTCCTCCTGCCCTCAATCCCTCCTAGCATCAGTCTTTTCCAATGAGTCAACTCTTCACATGAGGTGGCCAAAGTACTGGAGTTTCAGCTTTAGCATCATTCCTTCCAAAGAAATCCCAGGGCTGATCTCCTTTAGAATGGACGGGTTGGATCTTCTTGCAGGTATGACCTAAATCAATTCCCTTATGATTATACAGTGGAAGTGAGAAATAGATTTAAGGGCCTAGGTCTGATAGATAGAGTGCCTGATGAACTATGAATGGAGGTTCATGACATTGCACAGGAGACAGAGATTAAGACCATCCCCATGGGAAAGAAATGCAAAAAAGCAAAATGGCTGTCTGGGGAGGACTTACAAATAGCTGTGAAAAGAAGAGAAGCAAAAAGCAAAGGAGAAAAGGAAAGATATAAGCATCTGAATGCAAAGTTCCAAAGAATAGCAAGGAGAGATAAGAAAGCCTTCCTCAGTGATCAATGCAAAGAAATAGAGAAAAACAACAGAGTGGGAAAGACTAAAGATCTCTTCAAGAAAATTAGAGATCCAAGGGAACATTTCATGCAAAGATGGGCTCCATAAAGGACAGAAATTATAGGGATCAAACAGAAGCGGAAGATATTAAGAAGAGGTGGCAAGAATACACAGAAAAACTGTACAAAAAAGATCTTCACGACCCAGATAATCACGATGGTGTGATCACTCACCTAGAGCCAGACATCTTGGAATGTGAAGTCAAGTGGGCCTTAGAAAGCATCACTATGAACAAAGCTAGTGGAGGTGATGGAATTCCAGCTGAGCTATTTCAAATCCTGAAAGATGATGCTGTGAAAGTGCTGCACTCAATATGCCAGCAAATTTGGAAAACTCAGCAGTGGCCACAGGACTGGAAAAGGTCAGTTTTCATTCCAATTTGATCTTCACGACCCGGATAATCATGATGGTGTGATCACTCATCTAGAGCCAGACATCCTGGAATGGGAAGTCAAGTGGGCCTTAGAAAGGCCATAAAAAGTTAGAAACTTAGAAAGTTTGTAGTGATCTATGAACAAAGCTAGTGGAGGTGATGGAATTCCAGCTGAGCTATTTCAAATCCTGAAAGATGATGCTGTGAAAGTGCTGCACTCAATACGCCAGCAAATTTGGAAAACTCAGCAGTGGCCACAGGACTAGAAAAGGTCAGTTTTTATTCCAATCTCAAAGAAAGGCAATGCCAAAGAATGCTCAAACTACCCCACAATTGCACTCACCTCACACACTAGAAAAGTAACGCTCAAAATTCTCCAAGCCAGGCTTCAGCAGTACGTGAACTGTATACTTCCAGATGTTCCTATGTTCAAGCTGGTTTTAGAAAAGGCAGAGGAACCAGAGATCAAATTGCCAACATCCGCTGGATCATGGAAAAAGCAAGAGAGTTCCAGGAAAGCATCTATTTCTGCTTTATGGACTATGCCAAAGCCTTTGACTGTATGGATCACAATAAACTGTGGACAATTCTGAAAGAGATGGGAATACCAGACCACCTGACCTGCCTCCTGAGAAATCTGTATGCAGGTCAGGAAGCAAGAGTTAGAACTGGACATGGAACAATAGACTGGTTCCAAATAGGAAAAGGAGTACGTTAAGGCTGTATATTGTCACCCTGCTTATTTATCTTCTATGCAGAGTACATCATGAGAAATGCTGGACTGGAAGAAACACAAACTGGAATCAAGATTGCTCGGAAAAATATCCATAACCTCAAATATGCAATGACCCCACCCTTATGGCAGAAAGTGAAGAGGAACTAAAGAGCCTCTTGATGAAAGTGAAAGAGGAGAGTGCAAAAGTTTTCTCAAAGCTCAACATTCAGAAAATGAAGATCATGGCATCCGGTCCCATCACTTCATGGCAAATAGATGTGGAAACATTGGAAACAGTGGCTGACTTTATTTTTTTGGGCTCCAAAATTATTGCAGATGGTGATTGCAGCAATTAAATGAAAAGACACTTACCTCCTGGACAGAAAGTTATGACCAACCTAGACAGCATATTAAGAAGCAGAAACATTACTTTTCCAACAAAGGTCCATCTAGTCCAGGCTATGGTTTTTCCAGTGGTCATGTATGGATGTGAGAGTTGGACTATAAAGAAAGCTGAGAGCTGAAGAATTGATACTTTTGAACTATGGTGTTGGAGAAGACTCTTGAGAGTCCTTTGGACTGCAAGGAGATCCAACTAGTCCATTCTAAAGGAGATCAGTCCTGGGTGTTCTTTGGTAGGACTGATGTTGAAGCTGAAACTCCAATAATTGGGCCACCTGATGCGAAGAGCTGACTCATGTGAAATGACCCTGATGCTGGGAAAGATTGAGGCAGGAGGAGAAGAGGACGACAGAGGAGGAGATGGTTGGATGGCATCACCAACTCAGTGGACATGGGTTTGGGTGGACTCCGGGAGTTGGTGATGGACAGGGAGGCCTGGTGTACTGCAGTTCATAGGGTTGCAAAGAGTTGCACATGACTGAGTGACTGAACAGAACTGATAATGAATTCAGTCTGATATTCCACATTTATTAATGCTATGTCCAACTGTTCCTAGACAATGATTTTCCATTATTTCTAAGATAATCTTATCTTTTCACAAAGACCAAAGATTAAACTTTATTTTTCATATCTTTTAAATTAATTATTATTATTATTTTTTACTTTACAATATTGTATTGGTTTTGCCATATATTGACATGAATCTACCATGGGTACACATGTGTTCCCCATCCTGAATTTTAAATCTGTACCTGTGTTGATTCAGTATTGTTAGGAATACATATATCTGAATGCTTGGTTACTTTAATGATTCACATAATAATGATAATTTCCTGTTTATCTAAAAATGTTTTAGTCTTATCAAAGTTTTTTTGATGTTCATTATTGTTAGTGTTGATGATGCTTAGTTTATGAACTCCCTTCCTAGCCCTTGCTTAATTTCTTTTTTTTGGTTACAAATGTTGAGCGGACAAAAGGTGAGACTTGAGAACTGATTCTGAATTATTTTAATCAATAGTAGAAGATGACTTTGGTATGTCTACCTCACACAGTAAAAATTGGAGAGAAGGGCTGAAATAATTTTTAGAGAGTGGGCTTTCATGTCACATCCCCCAAGGGGATGATGACATTTAGATTAATGTCGCTGCTTCTGCATTTCCCTGGAGGTCAAGATGTTATTGCTCTTGAAAATGAATATCTAAGATTCAGTCTGGAGAAGTCAGTGACACCCCACTCCAGTGCTTGTGCCTGGAAAATCCCATGGATGGAGGAGCCTGGAAGGCTGCAGTGGATGGGGTTGCTGAGGGTCAGACACGACTGAGCGACTTCACTTTCACTTTTCACTTTCATGCGTGGAGAAGGAAATGGCAACCCGTTCCAGTGTTCTTGCCTGGAGAATCCCAGGGACGGCAGAGCCTGCTGGGCTGCCGTCTATGGGGTCGCACAAGAGTTGGACAAGACTGAAGTGACTTAGCAGCAGCAAGATTCAGTAAGAGGCCAGACCTAGGAGCTTCAGAGAAGTAGAAGCCAAATTTTCTCATTTGGTGGCACACGATTGTCAGTACTGTAGATATTTTGTAAGAATAAAAGTACAAAGTGGTACTATTTAAGCAGACATTCACTAGATAAAGGTTCAGTTCAGTTCAGTTCAGTTGCTCAGTTGTGTCTCACTGTTTGCGACCCCATGAATTGCAGCACACCAGGCCTCCTGTCCATCACCAACTCCTGGAGTTCACTCAAACTCATGTCCATCGAGTCGGCCATCCAGCCATCTCATCCTCTGTCGTCCCCTTTTCCTCCTGCTCCCAATCCCTCCCAGCATCAGAGTCTTTTCAATGAGTCAACTCTTCCCATGAAATGGCCACATTATTGGAGTTCCAGCTTTAGCATCAGTCCTTCCAAAGAACACCCAGAACTGATCTCCTTTAGAATGGACTGGTTGGATCTCCTTGCAGTCCAAGGGACTCTCAAGAGTCTTCTCCAACACCACAGTTCAAATATAAAGTTTCAAGAATCTGCTATTAATATTTGCAATATTTTTGTTGTTAAGGGGCTACATTTTTAAGGATTTCTTATCTCTGAAATAAATACTGAACAGATTTGAAAAATTTTTTGTTACATACTTGCATGCCGTGAGTTTGGCTCAACTCCGGGAGTTGGTGAAGGACAGGGAGGCCTGGCGTGCTGCAGTTCATGGGGTCGCAGAGTCGGACACGACCGAGAAACTGAACTGAACTGAACTGCATGCCAAATACACAGGTAGATTAAGTATGCTCTGTATTTTAGACAATGGGTTGGGGTTTTTAAATCTATTAATTCAGTGAACACACACATAGATTAAAGATTTTCATTGATTGAAGTTCAGAAGTTAAATTCATGTTCAAGGTCACCTAACCAATAAGTTCAGAGAGGAATTTATAGTTTAGGCATCCCATTCATAGTCTGATAATTGCTCTCCTATGTTATAGCTACTTCTTTTGATGATCAAAAATAGAATGAACATATTCATACTTATATTTTAACATTGCATTTATGTTGCTAGTGTTAGTATTCTCCTTTATTTACTTTCTGTCCTATTATGTCTTTGTAAATGGCCTCCTTGCTTCACCTGAGGGGAAGCAATTGTCAAAGTTAGTCTTAGAGATGTTTCTTTTGCTTGTTCTACTTCCACGTTATTTTTATCTTGTGGTTCATTTATTTTGGCACAGCAAGATTCACAGCTTCCTCTGCAATTTCATAAAATGTTTCTTGCCTCATAACCTTGTTGGCTGCCCTAATTGCAATGTTCCTCTAAAATAAAATGAATTTGAACTGCTACTTAAATACCTTTAAAGTTTTTTTTTCATTTCATGTAATTTAAACACATTTAAGATAGAGTATGTTTGTTAGTATTAGACACATTTTTCCTCCTCTATCTTTCATTTTCATTATTCATGTCCAATGATTTTCATGGAGACTATTTCACCTTAAAGTCTGGCCTCAAAAAATGTATTAATAAATTGTTTTGATTATTTTTCATATTGGATTGAAATAGTTCACTTTTCTAAGAGCAGAGTACATTGTTATTTACCTCAAGTTTTATTTTACTTACAAATTTCAATGTTTCCTGCTCCATTTTTGAAAACTCTAGTCAATCAGAATTTATTAAACCAGATATAAAGTCATATTTGCACTATCAGTATGGCACTTGTATATTTGCAGTTGTCTTGGTTTTGAAGTGTTTATCCCACTCCGGAGGACATTGTTACCTTGTTCATTAAGCAAATGTTTATCAAGTGTTTACAATACAACAAACTTTGGAGAAGCTTTGCAAATGTAAGAAAATAATAAATATCTCCTCCCTCAAAGCTTGTGAAGATAGAAAGTGTACCATATATCTCAACACAATGCAGTGCTAGTCCATTCCAGATAATCACATAGGGTGCTGCAAGTTTACAGAATGAATCAGTAAGGAAAACAAGAAATGCAGTAGAAAATTAATGTGAAGGAGCCAAATAGTTCAACAAGTTTTTGATATAAAGAATTTTCAAGTTTTTCCTTTAAGCTGGGGTGAAAATTGTGTATGAAGGAAAGGAAGGAGGCCTAAAAAGGAAGTATGCAGAAATCAGCTTATAAGCAAAACAAACTAAAAAATAAAAATCAATTAAAAAAAATAATAAAATAGCTCTGGAACCTAAGGTGAAAGTTGAATTTTATAATGAAAGCTAAGGAGAACAACAGTAAACATACTATTTATGGAGTCCTTTTAATATTCTTCTATTTGTGGTAATAGGACTATTGACCACTGATATATTTAAAAAGCCAGAGAGATAAAACTTTTCAATTAGATACAACATATGTCTGTGAGTGAGACTTTCCACTGTAATTAGCACTTGGATAATTAACCTTATAAGAAAAAAAATCAAAACTCTTCATTTCTCTCACCATATATTTGGCTACCTCTATTTACTAGTACTATCTATTTAAATAAAATTAATTAGAAATGTACAGTTTAATACTAGGTGATGCAAGTGGGATGTAGAGGAAACATTAAAGAGGCTTGAGTTCCCATTCCATTCTTGTCAGCAATTGGCTAAAATAACGGATTAAGCAAGGATAGCAATCACATGGTATTCTGATATTTATGTGCATTTGGTTTTATCCTCACAACTCTTTATGAATCTGGCATTATCAAGTTCATTATGTAGGTGTGAAGATGTCTAAAGCAGGCCAAATATAAGAATCTTGCACAGGTTTACAAAGTAATATGTGACAGAAGTAAATTTTAAACCAGGTGTACCTGATTTACAGTCTAGCCTATCAACCCCTTTTTCATTTGATTTCTAGGCAACCTCAATTATAGATATCCTTTCCCAGTTAATTCTAAATGAGTATATGGCTGTGTACACTGTGCTTGCGTACACATATGGTTTTGTATATGTGCTTGAACAGCGCTTCTCATATTTTTGAATTTAAATTGTATTGAAAGCAACTGTGGATCTTGACAAAACATATATTCTGGTTAAGTGTGTCTGGTTGTGGCTAAGATTCTACAGTTCTAATAATCTACCAGATGATGCTGATGCTGCTGGTTCATAGTATATACTGAATAGTAAATTATTATACTATATTTATTTAACATGCCACCATATCCAAAATACATCGCTCTGTGAAACTTTTCAATTCATTGCCAAAAGGAGGCAATGTTGCTTTTTTTATTAGAGAGTGGGAACTGTTGTAACCATGGACTTGAAAACTTGCTTCATAGTGGATTAGCTGCATAACCTTGAGCAACTTTCTTATTCCCTTTGTGCCTCAGTTTTTTTTTTTAAATTTGTTTTTAAAATGGTAGTAATAATAATAACTACAATATATCATTTTGTAAATATTTAATAAATTAATCAACAAATGATTATTATAGTGTCTGCCATTTCAGAGCTCTTAATAACTCATTATTATCATTAATACTGTTAATTGGAAATTTTTACTTCTAGTTTGATCTACATTAGAATAGTTCAATATTATTTCTCACTGAAGTGAGTAATACATGTGGAAATATCTACTCATGCTCTATGCTCTTAGGTTATGCTAAAAAATTATCAACTAAATACAAATGAAAGAATTAGAAAGTCACAGCATATTTATTTATCCTTAGCACCAAACTGGTAGGCACACATAACATGTACAGCATTTTAAAAATGCATAATCCAATGTAATTTGTTATCAGGTACAGCAGTTTTAATCACCTATCTGGCTAGTGCTTTAAAAGTTTTAGTATAAAGCTGATGACCTGTTTAGGCACATGTTCTTTGCTAAAAGTCCTTGAATTCTGAGACATGTGGCTTCCAACAGAATTATTCTTTGATCCAAAGGCTTCCCTATTAAACATAAAGGATTTCCTAAGCACGTTTTCACAATGTGGTATTTTGTAAAAGTTTGTTGGATATAACTGATTAAATGTCAGTTTCTGATTTTAACAGACCCCAAATTGCTTTAAATTCTCCCATAGAGGGTCTGACCTACTTAGTAGATTTGAGAACCTTGTGATCTAAATCATATTCCTCCATGACAGCAGGAATTCAAATCCCTTGAGGACTTACCTTAAGTAGGATTCATTAGTCCTCTTTAGTCCAGTGCCCCAGCTGCCATGCTGAAGACAAAAGGGTAGCCAATTTAATTAACTACAGCCTCGAGGAGCATAATTCATTATCAATTTTTCCAAGTAATCTAAGACTGTATCAATGCTCCCAATGGAAGGATAGAGAGAGCCAAGTGGTCTAATCAAGAAAGAAATCCCTTAAATCTAACTGTTCTTTTGACTATTTAATTGAAGGTAAATTAGAGGCCATGAGAAGAACACAAAACTTACCATCAGAGAAGAGAGACCTATATTTCTTTTATGTGATAAGAAGTCAATAATGTATACAATTAAGCTTCGGAAGAAGAATTATCTATAATCCACTGTGCCAAGGGTAGCTCTTCTGCTACTCTTAGTTTATATAATTAATTTTATGACAAATTAACAACTGTTTATTTTGTTGCATTTTTTACTTTTAAATTGAATTATTTTGCTGTTATTTGCAGTAAATGTCCAATACAAATTCAGTAACTAGAAATAGGTTCTGAGTGATTAATTAAATTTACTTACTCACAGATGAATTAAGTGCCTACTTTGAGCTGTGCTAAATACAGAGAATGTAAAATAAAATATGACTTTTAGTTTTGAAATTCTAACAGTTTATTAATGATAAAAATAATAATATGTAAAGTGACACTTTAAAAATTGAATAAAGAGATGTACAGAACAGTAAGGTTTATAGGAATAGTAGAGAAGATGACCTATATGTTATGTTGTTTGAAATACTTTTGAAAAGCAAATTTAGAAATTTTCAGGGAGGAAACAGGAGAAACAGACTTATTGATCTTGAGAATACTATGTGAAGTGAAACACTCTAGCCTGTCTTTAACTCATGGTTGGAGGGAAAAAGGAAGTGAGGTCAATAAGAAAAGAGGTTGTTGATGGCAATTACCCTCTGATTTTACAGAACATGTAACTGAATATGTTCTTCCCAAATGTGAGTTCATTCAATCGTCTCAATAAACATCAAAGTATGAAATCTTATCTTCACCTTGATGAATAGTTAAATTGAGAGTAAAGAAAATACAATTTCCAAAGCCACTTATATTTGATAAATGAAAGCCCATGGCATCGCTCACAGAACTACTTGATTCAAATCTGCAATATGTTCATGCTCTGTACTAGCAAGAACTTGTATGGTGTATTAAGGTCTTATTTTATAGACTAGTATTGATTTGTTATAATTATACTTGAAATTCATGATTATACTGGATTTTGGAGACACATATCTAAAAACATAGATACACACAAATATTGAAAAAACAAAAACAGAAATCTAGCATCAGATTGATATTGAATGGAATGAAAGTTGAACACAAGTAAGAGTATTAAGAAAAATCAAGATAATTTCACATTATATAAAAAATAATAAATGTGAGAAGATAAATGTGATGGAATTTTTATCTTTTTAATTAGAAACTATATATTGACTACATTGCATTTGTATTGTCTCATTTTTTATAAAAAACATATGGTGTTTAAAAAATAGATGGTCTTTGTCATTACAAGAAAGATAGACATAAATAAATAAATACATTTTAGTATAAATTTCATTGAATTAGAATGGTAATTATCACACTGTATAACTCAGTTCAGTTCAGCTCAGTCGCTCAGTCATGTTCAACTCTTTGTAACACCATAAACTGCAGCACGCCAGGCCTCCTTGTCCATCATCAACTCCCAGAGTTCACCCAAATCCATGTCCATCAAGTCTGTGATGCCATCCAACCATGCCACCCTCTGTTATCCCCTTCTCTTCCTGCCCTCAATCTTTCACAGCATCAGGGTCTTTTCAAATGAGTCAGCTCTTCACATCAGGTGGCCAAAGTACTGGAGTTTCAGCTTCAACCTCAGTCTTTCCAATGAAATCTAGGACTGATCTCCTTTAGGATGGACTAGTTGGATCTCCTTGCAATCCAAGGGACTCTCAAGAGTCTTCTCCAACACCACAGTTCAAAAGCATCAATTCTTTGGCACTCAGCTTTCTTTATAATCCAACTCTCACATCCATACATGACTACTTGAAAACCCATAGCCTTGACTAGATAGACCTTTGTTGGCAAAGTAATGCCTCTGCTTTTTAACATGCTGTCTAGGTTGATCATAATTTTCCTTCCAAGGAGTAAGTGTCTTTCAATTTCATGGCTGCAATCACCATCTGCGGTGATATCAGAGCTCCCAAAAATAAAATCAGCCACTATATCCATTGTTTCCCCATTTATTTGCCATGAAGTGATAGGGCCAGATGCCATGATCTTTGTTTTCTGAATGTTGAGCTTTAAGCCCACTTTTTCACTCTCCTCTTTCACCTCTTCAAGAGGCTCTTTAGTTCTTCTTCACTTTCTGCCATAAAGATAGTGTCATCTCCATATCTGAGGTTATTGAAATTTCTCCTGTCAATCTTGATTTCAGCTTGTGATTCCTTCAGTCCAGCATCTCTCATGATGTACTCTGCATATAAGTTAAATAAGCAGGGTGACAATACACAGCCTTGATGTACTCCTTTTCCTATTTGAAACCAGTCTGTTGTTCCATGTCCAGTTCTAACTGTTGCTTCCTGAACCTGTATACAGGTTTCTCAAGAGGCAGGTCAGGTGGTCTGGTATACCTATCTCTTTCAGAATTTTCCACAGTTTATTGTGATCCACACAGTCAAAGGCTTTGGCATAGTCAATAAAGCAGAAATAGATGTTTTTCTGAAACTCTCTTGCTTTTTTGATGATCCAGCAGATGTTGGCAATTTGATCTCTGGTTCCTCTGACTTTCCTAAAACAAACTTGAATATTTGGAATTTCATGGTTCACGTATTGCTGTATAACTCAACAGCATTTAAATAGAAGTTCAACATTTCTTGCCAATTCAAGCATCAAAAATTTGTGAATGCCTACCTGTGCCACCTCAAAAGATGTCTTGAACTTTATTAGATGCTTATAAAGAGTAAACCTGATATTTTCCTAGAGTAACTGGTTGTCGGGAATTTAAGGCCCTATATTGATTTTCATCTGCATTTCACTAACTCTTGCAACTAGGTATGATCATTTCAAATTGCAGCATCCAATTTCAAAAATATCTGTATGCATGGCCTGACAGAAACATAATAAAATAAACGATTAGGGAAAACTATTTTTGACAAGCTCTCCCAACTCTTGAGAAGTTCCAATTTATTTATGCCGAGCTCTGCTTCCTCCTCAATCCATATGCCACTGAAATGTGTGCCATTCCTCTCCGTTCTCCAACAAGCATCTGCTTCTATAATTTCAAAAAGTTCAGCAACAGATGCACATATAGGGTTTGATGGTCAATAATGTTCAATTCTCCCTGTAGTAACTTGAAATTTATCAGACAATTATATTATTAAATAGAATGGCTATGATTTCACCAGATGTAAAAAGAAGAAAACATGTGCTGATAATTTAAATAAAACAACTACAACAACAACAGCAAACTTTCAGAGGAAAACATTTAAATTACTCATGTAAAATGAACACCATATAATAAGGTGAAATCTAAGAATATTTTAAAATGGACTGAATGTAAAAGAGCCTGCCTTAATTATCTATTGCTGTGTCGTAAACTGTCTCATAATTTAGCAGGTCAAAATATCTTACAGTTATTTTGTGTTAGGAATTCATGCACAGCTATTCTGGCTTTTCTACATCAGAAAGTCTCATAGGCTGCCATAGGTGGAGTGTGGGCTGAAGTCATCTCAAAACAACTGGAAAAGGGTCTGCTTTTGAGCTCTTTGGGCAGGATTCAGCCCCTCACCTCCTCTGGCTTTTACCCAGAGGTCTACCTCAGTGTATTGGCATGGATGTGTCTACAATACGGCAGCTTGCCTTATTAAAGAATGTTGAGAACAATATGGTCTGCTAGCATTACAGAAGCCACAATTTTGTGTAACCTAACCATGAAGTAATGACTTATTATGTTTCCTTTTTATTTATACTCTCTATAAGAAGAGGCCTGAAAACCAAGAGGCAGAAATCATGTGGACCATCTTAGAGTCACCTACCACTGAGCCTGTGTGCATATCTGTGATGGAAGAGCTCTTGAAGGACTATAAATGGCTATTGCTACAATTTTGATTTCAAAAGGTAGAAATCTTACAAATTACCCTTTATTAATAAAAAAATCCAAATTCTCTCTTAAATTTTCAAGTATGTTAATGTTTATGAATATATTTTTAATCTGATGTCTATTGATCATAGTAAAAATTGGAGACTTTTTCTCATTTCTCTAATTTTAGTTCAAGTCACAATTATTAATATGATTTCTTAAAGTTCTAATTATTTGACAATTGCAAAGAATCATATTTGCAATTATGTATCCCAGAGTAATTACAAAGCAGTCACATCTCAAGAATCTACAGCAGAGGCTAATTAATACAACTTTAAAAATATGTGTGTTGGAATGTGAGCAATATTCATTGATACATAATTAATCATTTGGATATATTAAGAGCAAATACTATTGTCTACAACTATGTGCCAGAAACTGTTTTATGTACACCAGATATAGCAATAAATAAAGTAAACCTGTCCCTACTCTCATGGTGTTTGTGTATCAGAGTGGTAATTAAACCTTATAAAAAAGGCCAAAGTCAGTTATAGACAGTGGTAAGAAGAAAGTAAAATATGTTGATGGGAATGAATGTACTGGGGAATGTTACTGAACATTGGCTGAGTACTATAGGACTCAGGGTAGAGTGGTGTTGGAGTCGAGACCTGAATGAAATCCTGTTGTCTGAGGGCTGAACACTCTAGAAAGAGGGCAAAGCAAATCAAATGGTCCATAAAGAAAAATTGTCAGCCTGCTTGAGGACCTGGAAGATTAGTACTGCTGAATATAGACTGAGGGATCCAGAGTCATCAAGATGAGTTTGACAAGCCATAAGGACTACTGCTGCTGCTGCTGCTAAGTCACTTCAGTCGGGTGCTGCTGCTGCCGCTGTCACTTCAGTCGTGTCCAACTCTGTGCGACCCCATAGACGGCAGCCCATCAGGCTCCCCCGACCCTGGGATTCTTCAAGCAAGAACAATGGAGTGGGTTGCCATTTTCTTCTCCAGTGCGTGCAAATGAAAAGTGAAAGTGAAGTTGCTCAGTCGTTTCCGACTCTTCCCGACCCCATGGACTGCAGCCAACCAGGCTCCTCCATTCATAGGATTTTCCAGACAAGAGTAATGGAGTGGGGTGCCATTGCCTTCTCCTACTAGGTTCTTATAAACTGCATAAGTAATTTGAGCTTTATTATAATTCAGTGAGGACCTTGGGAAGTTTCTTTGCAGACTGGCAGGAACTGGAGACAGCTTTTGAGTGAAGCCCTGCTGCTATAGCACCTGTATTTTGAAGGGTTATGAAGTAAAGAGAACTATTTTTCAAGATAGAAAACTCTAGACTATTTTACCTAAAGATAGGAGCTATCCAACAGAAAATGATGTTGCAGGACAGGTGGCCAACTGCAAATCAGGACACAGAAGGTAATTTTGTAGGACAAGTGGAAATGTTGGCCTTAGAGAGAGTGTCAGGGTCAAATCACTCATTGTAACAGGAAGACAAGTAGGGTAAATAAATGAGTGTGGACATTAGATTTTGTTGAAGAAAAATGAAATGATAAAAAGTCTTGTTGATGGTAGTTTTAGGAGGCAAGTGGAATATTAGATTTTCAATAATATATCTTCATTAGCTGAGATTCTATAACTCATTTACATTTCTTTAATTATGAACTCATTAAGATTTTGTTATTTCTAGGGTAAATTTTCCTTTATGCTATGCATTTAAAAATGGGGAAAAAAGTTAAGCCAGTCATTTTCAAGTGCTAGGTAAAAGCTACATGTATGGGAAGAAAAACAAAAATACTCTCTGGTGAATTTTTCATGAAGCAAAGTTTTCAGGATTATGCTCTTCCTACTACTTCTGTTAAAATATCCTGTTCATTATTAAACAATAATTATGAAAATAGATGTGTTCTAGTGTCATTAATTGGGAAAATGATAACAAAGCTGGCATTCATAGATGGGGACATTTTTTCATCTTTTCATTTTATGTTGTTTTCTGAGTATTCATAAATTTTTGCCATAATGTTATTTAAGCTATAAAAAAGTTAAATATTTAACTTATTTTGTAAGGGAACAAAAAGTTTTAAAATATAATATATATTAAAATGAAAATACTACTTCATAAGAGGAAAAATGGCAGTAAAAAGTTTTACTATCTAAAATTCATTGCTTTTCAATGATTTTATTTGTGTATGTCTCCATTTATATATCAAGAAACAGAAATATGCTGTCTTGAAAAGGAACTTTTTATTTGCCTTTTCTAGGATAAAAAACAAGCTCAGGAAATAAGCTATTGTTATATTCTTATGGAGACCAGAATCAAGATCTCTCAGTCCAGGTTCTTCTACTTATGTATATATTCCCATTAAGAAAAAAATGTGTATGTTTGTCATTACTTATCAACTCATCTATTGTATATAGCTAGATAAATAATATAAGCTATGTATATTGTGTTTGTGTAAATGTGAGCAAAAGAGACACATGGAGAGAGTATTGTGTATGCCAGGCACCATTTGAAGCTCTTGGCAATTAATTTTACAGATGTATAGATTGGAGAAGGCAATGGCAACCCACTCCAGTACTCTTGCCTGGAAAATCCCATGGATGGAGGAGCCTGGTAGGCTGCAGTCCATCGGGTCACGAAGAGTCAGATAAGACTGAGCAAATTCACCTTCACTTTTCACTTTCATGCACTGGAGAAGGAAATGGCAACCCACTCCATTATTCTTGCCTGGAGAATTCCAGGGATGGGAGCCTGGTGGGCTGCCGTCTATGGGGTCCCACAGAGTCGGACACGACTGAAGTGACTTAGTAGCAGCAGCAGATTGAAATTACTAGGTCAGCATAGTTTTATAGTAATTGTAAGCTCTGAAATTTTAAGTAAGTAAATAACATTAGAAAATGAATTGTAAAAGAGTTTTGTGTCATACTGGTGTTTTTATTTTATTTTTTAACACATCAGTTTTAAAGACCACTTTTGGTTGAGCTTAATTTTGGGGACCACTAGTGACATTAGACTACAATCTTTCTAGTGATATCCTAAAGACTAAACAATTTTTTTTGAAATTATACACAAGAATGTCTAACTATTCACTAGCACTTCAAATACAAACTATTAACTAGTGGCCCTTAAATTTTCATTTGAAACCCAAGTAAATTTTCATTGCTACTTTCCTATTTTTGTAAAAAGCTTAAACTGTGACCAGCTAATTAGGTTCAAGATGGTAGGCCCAGTTTGATTAACAGTAGATAGCATTTATTGAAAATTTATTATAATTCAGACTTTTCTAACTATTATCTTAGTCAACCCTTGAAAGAAGAGATAGTAATTAACATAACTTACTTGTTTTACTCATTGGAGAAACTAAACCTATAGGAGTTAAGTGAAAGGCTGGAGGCTCAGGGCTAGCCTATGGGGTAGTTGGGAGTAGAACTCAGTTCTCTTAGTTCCTAAATCCCAAATTTATTTCAAAAGGAAACATTTTGGTAGCTGAATATATGAAAATAATTATTGGTATTTCAGAAGGCAAATAGTCTATACTGGTTTCTCTTTTGGAAATCAATAAAAACTTCTGCTAAGAAAGTCTTCAGGAAAATATTATGGATTAAGAATGGCTTTCCTGATAGCTCAGTTCGTAATGAATCCACCTGCAATGTTGCAGACCCCTGGTTCGATTCCTGGGTCAAGAAGTTCCCCTAGAGTTGGGATAGGCTACCCACTCCAGTATTCTTGGGCTTCCCTGGTGATTCAGAGGGTAAATAATCCGCCTACAATGTGGGAGACCTGGGTTCGATTCCTGGGTGGGGAAGATCCCTTGGAGGAGGGCATGACAACTCACTCCAGTATTCTTGCCCAGAGAATCCCCATGGACAAAAGAGTCTGGCGGGCTGGAGTCCATGGGGTCTCAAAGAGTTGCTTGCGACTAAGCACAGCATGTAGATTAAATTCATGCTTTGTGAATACTGTTAGTGTACACGTTTTGACCAATTAAAGACCATTGCTTACAATCATAATTTATTTCCATCATTTTTTTTCATCCATCTGAGGTGGTTTCTCCAACTACCCTATGGTACACACATGGAATAGATTCATATTTTTTCTTCATGACATAGAAAACTAGCTACCTTATTTTAAAGAGAATACTATAAACATTACCCAAATCACTTATGAATTCCCACACTTAAAATTTTAGTTTTAAATTATAAATAATTATAGTATTTAGATTTATATATTTTAACTTCCAAAGATTGTGATGAGATGGTAAAACTAAAAAAAAAAAACAAAACAAACAAAAAAAAAACAGTTATATTTGCTAACAAAAGATCACAAACTATGGTCTCTTCTATTTTCTTATTGCTTGAAATACTATAATACTATGATAATTCTATCATTTGATACTAACTAGACTCCATGTTATTCTCTTTAGCCTTCTTTCAATTTATTTTTCATTCTTATTTTCTTTCTTTTTCTTTCCTTTCTCTCCACCTTCCTTTCCTCCCTCACTTCTTTCCTGCCTTCTTCCATCTTTTTTTCTGTCCATCTTTCATATAGGTTCCAGCATAAATATCTATTAAACACCTGGATTTTTACAACCAGTTTCTTAGCCTTTTTGTCATAGAAGTTAGGCATATAAAGGAATAGGATGGACCCCAGACTGGGAGCTAAATGATGTAGGCTCCAGTCTTGCTTAAGTGTGCAATGCAAATTAGATTAAATCTTTGTCCCAAATTACTGGTTTCCTTCATGTAAATAACAACCTGTTCTTCCTATCACAGCTATGTTGAGGAAGATGAAATTACATAGATAGAAGACAAAGACATGGAAATTCTGACATTTAAAAAATATTGGAAGTAAAATTTGGAGATATTATTAAGAGAATATTTTCTATTTCTGAGACTCTTTCATAAGTTTGGATCAATCTTTAGGAAATGTATTGCAATTATAGGTTGCTTGTGTTCTTCCTCTCCTCCTTCATCTATAGGTAATATTTTGAAAACTACAACATTTCTCTTCACTCTCTTACTCAAATTTTTTTTTTCAAAAATGCAGAGCACAACATTTAAAATTCTTGAGATATATGATTTTAGAAATATATGTTCTAGTGAATTTGGAATGTAAATCATAAAATTCAATAATACTTGGATATCAATCTTTCCTTTGAGCACAGGCATTAAATCAGTCATGTCTGATTCTTTGCAACCCCATGAATTGTAGCCCACTAGGCTCCTCTGTCCATGGAATTTTCCAGGCAAGAATATTGGAATGGGTTGCCATTTCCTTCTCCAAGGGATCTTTGCAACTCAGTCACGGAACCCATGTCTCTTGCATCTCCTGATTTTGCAGGTGGATTATTTTCTCACTGCTCCTCCTAGGAAGCCCCTATAAGAAATAATGGGGCTGACTCAAGAACTTATTTTCAATAACTCAAGAACTTATTTTCTTCTCAAGAAAGAAAAGGGCAGATATTCCTGATTTGATTTCTAGTGCTTTGTGATGTGAAAATTTTTGTGACTAGGCATTAGGTTTACTTGATATAAAAAGTTAAGCCACCTAATAAAAATGAATGAGCATATTTTATAGGTTTTCTTATCATCTATCAAGTTTTTAATATATATGCACAAGATATGAAATTAGAGCACTGCTTAAGGCAGCATGTTTTCTGTTTTCACTTTGGTTTTACTTTGGTTTGATACCATGAACTTCCAGATGTACAAGCTGGTTTTAGAAAAGGCAGAGGAACCAGAGATCAAATTTCCAACATCCGGTGGATCATCAGAATAGGAAGAGAGTTCTAGAAAAACATCTATTTCTGCTTTATTGACTATGCCAAAGCCTTTGACTGTGTGGATCACAATCAACTGTGGAAAATTCTGAAAGAGATGGGAATATCAGATCACTTGACTTTCCTCTTGAGAAACCTAAATGCAGGTCAATAAGCAACAGTTAAGAACTGGACATGGAACAACAGACTGGTTCCAAATAGGAAAGGAGTATGTCAAGGCTGTATAATGTCACTCTGCTTATTTAACTTCTATGCAGAGTACATCATGAGAAATGCTGGGCTGGAAGAAGCACAAGCTAGAATCAAGATTGCTGGGAGAAATATCAATAACCTCAGATATGCAGATGACACCACCCTTATGGCAGAAAGTGAAGAGGAACTAAACAGCCTCTTGATGAAAGTGAAAGAAGAGAGTGAAAAAGTTGGCTTAAAGCTCAACATTCAGAAAACTAAGATCATGGCATCTGGTCCCATAACTTCATGGGAAATAGAAGGGAAAACAGGGGAAACAGTGTCAGATTTTACTTTTTTGACCTCGAAAATCACTGCAGATGGTGATTGCAGCCATGAAATTAAAAGACACTTACTCCTTGGAAAGAAAGTTATGACTTACCTAGATAGCATATTCAAAAGCAGAGACATTACTTTGCCAACAAAGGTCCATCTAGTCAAGGCTATGGCTTTTCCAGTTGTCATGTATGGATGTGAAAGTTGGACTGTGAAGAAAGCTGAAGACTCAAGAATTGATGCTTTTGAACTGTGGTGTTGGAGAAGACTCTTGAGAGTCCCTTGGACTTCAAGGAGAGCCAACCAATCCATCTAAAGGAGATCAGTCCTGGGTGTTCATTGGAAGGACTGATGCCAAAGCTGAAACTCCAGTACTTTGGCCACCTCATGTGAAGAGTTGACACATTGGAAAAGACTCTGATGCTGGGAGGGATTTGGCAGCAGGAGGAGAAGGGGACGACCGAAGATGAGCTGGCTGGATGGCATCACTGACTCGATGGACATAAGTCTGGCTGAACTCTGGGAGTTGGTGATGGACAGGGAAGCCTGGTTTGCTGCAATTCATGGGGTCGCAAGGAATCGGACTGAACTGAACTGAGAAGTAAATGCCTTATTTTAGTAAAGTATATTTTTAAATTGAGGTATCGTTAATTTACAGTATTATGTTATTTGAAGTGTATAGCAAATTTACAACCAATTCAATTATATACATATATGTTTTATTATTTTTCAGATTCTTTTCCTATATATGTTATTACTAGGTAATATTACTAGTAGTAATATTAGGTAATATTACTAGTAGAGTTTCCTGTGTTCTACTGTATGTAGGTCTCTGATGTTTACTTGTGTTATATATAGCAGAGTGTATATGTTAATCCCAAATTGAGATAAATGTGTATTGCTTTTAATAACTTACATTTAATCAGTTTTCCTCTAGTGTTACTGAATAGATTATATATATAATGAACAGCAATTGTGTTATATCAGTGAAACAGACATAGATTTCTATTTCTGTGGAGGTTACACTCTGCTCAGGAGAGACATATAATACAAATAAGCATAAAAATGTATTTTGAAATCTGATAAAGTGCTGTGGAAAAAGAATTTTAAAGCACTATCAGGAGAATGAAGGGTATCTGAACAAGGATTGAAAGTGAAGATTTTAATTTTGGTAAGGGTTGGTCTCACTCAAATGGTGAAATAATAGTTAACAGATTGAAAACTAGGAAATCCATTTAAAACATAACATAAATTGTATTAACAATTTTGACTATCATCTATCTTATTCCAATTAAAGAGACAGATCTTTACAATGGCCCAAGTTTCCTAGACAATTTGCTGGTTAATCAGTAACTTAATCTGTGTTAACTCTGATAGCGATAGCTGTTCTGACAGAGAAATTTCCAACTTTAGTGAATTAGCACAATATAACCTATTCTTTACTCATCCAGATTTGAAAATGGATATCCTTGATGAATGAGAATTTCTCTTAAAAGTGATGATTCATAACCAAGCTTCTGCCATCTTGTGCTCTGACTTTTTCAAGCATGTGACTTATCTTGTTAATTCCTCTGTATCAAGCCTGAAGGAATATGTGGGTGTTACTGAGTGGAAGTATTTTGGGGCTTCACCTGGGATTATACATATCACGTGCACTCATATTCCTTTGGTTCAAACTCAAATCACAAGATGATTTCTACAAAGGAGGCAGGGAAACTACTCTGAAGGCCTTAAAAAAGGAGTAAAGGGTTGGGTAATTAGGTCAGGTTGGATACCTATGTTATTACCACCTATTACACTTCCCTCTTTCTCATTCTGTTGTAGTCACACTCATACTGCTGCTGCTGCTGCTGCTGCTGCTACTGCTGCTAAGTCGCTTCAGTTGTGTCTGACTCTGTGCGACCCCATAGACGGCTAGCCTCTGTTATTTTGGATACACTCAGATATATTCTGGTCTCAAGATGTTTGCACTGGAGATCCCAAATGCCATATGCATTGCCATAGATATGCACATGGCTCCCTTCCTTGCTTCATTCCTGCTCAATTGCTCAAGGCTATCTTTCTGTAGAGGCATTTCCATTCTATTTCTTCATTTTTCTGCTTTCTTTTAAAGTTTATTTTTATCCATAACTATTATATATTTTATATGTATATAAAATTATATATTTCATACATAAAATCAATATGTATTTTATTTATATATACATGAAATTCTCTAGCATACAGTATTTGTTTCACAAAAATACAATGTCTCTTTTTAAACTACCTTTTTCTTTTAATTTTATTTCTTATCAACATGAATCTGCCATGGGTTAAACTACCTTTTAAATCTTGCTCTAAAAGGTTTAATATTAGTTTGAGAGGTTATAAGCTGCTTAAATTCTTAGAATATCTTTCTAGCATATTAGTTTATTTTCTCTATCCTTCACTAAGACAAAAGCTATATGAGTATAGATTTATTTTCTTTTATCAGTGTATATCCTCAGCAAAAAGAATGTCTGTACCACATAATAGTTGCTCAGTAAATATGTTTTGGAGGAATGAATAAATATAGGTGTTTGTGAATGTCTCTATAATGGTATTTATATTCTAATTTTGTTTTCATATCAGTCTCTCTCACTGGGTTTATTTAAAGTTAAGAAACAACACATTTTAGGTGTAGAGAAGATTGATGATAAATACTGGATGAAGGAATAAAGAAAGAGATGAATAAAATGATA
The DNA here is from genome assembly GCA_006408695.1 of Aepyceros melampus. NCBI lineage: Eukaryota > Metazoa > Chordata > Mammalia > Artiodactyla > Bovidae > Aepyceros > Aepyceros melampus. Next base: position 64,108 of record SJXQ01010295.1, read on the forward strand.
TCAAGAGAGCTGAATAAGTTTTCAATCATAGTAATAATTGAAAACATGTCCTTACTTATCAAGGTCCAACTCAAAAACTCATATTGTTTCTTCTATCAGACTGAGTACTCACAAATCCCTGTTCTCTTTGTGTTGCTTATTTCAACAAAGTTTTGTTCATCAGTGCAATAACCACAGTTTGACATCTTTATTTTATTTAATATAAATCTAACCAAACAATATATGATATTAAATATGGATGTTGCAAGAGCAGCTAGGTTTCAGTACATTAAATGAGGATTTTAATGAATGTAAAACATCATTATTTTTGAAAGGAAAATACACTCATGCACACCAATGAGTCATTATTTCTACAGAATAAAATGAAGTGTGCTATATTTTATGGCATTCAAAGATACGCTAACATTTTTTATCTAGTCATTATTTCCTTTTCTATTGAGGTAGTTTTTCTTCACTTATTTTACTATAGTATTTCAAATTATTGCTAATATAACTCTGCACAGTTGTAATTCAATTAGAATAGGTGTATTTAATTATCACAGTCTGGGACTGAATTTCTGGGAGAATTGGAATATCATCTATGGCTCAGTTTTTATCTCTAGTTTATGTCATTTTGCCCTTCTCTTCACTTTCAATATCAGCAGCTTATTTCTCTAAGTTATAAGATACTGTGATCTTTTATTAAAATAGAAAAGAAAATTAAATCTTTTGAAATGCAATAGAGAACCACACTTTTTAAAATTCAATACCAAGAGAGCATCTGCAACTAATTCAGGACATAGCAACTCTAAATTGCCCTAAGAATAGAAGCCATACACAGTACAATGCATAAAACTAATACAGACAATATGATTGTGACCGGCTTAAAGAATTAATTCAGAGTACCTTCAGTGCAGGTGTTTGGGAACGACACTTAGCTTTTAAAACATTAGTTCTTAAAAGTCCAGAGTGTCAGTTTTTTAAGGGAAATGAAAACTTTATCCCCAAAATAACCAAGGCAATGGATAGAAAAAGAAGTACTAAGTATAATACATTGGAATGAGAAATTTCAGGAAATAAATATCATTCCTTTACACTTAATCTGTAAATCCCACTTTGGTAAATTAAATATTTTGTTTGACGTGGTATACATATTTTAACTTGCTTAAAGCCTTGGGTTAGGGTAGCACTGTGTAGTTATATATCTTAAATCTTATTTTATTCTAAGCTAATGGCTGTTGCTGCTGCTAAGTCGTGTCAGTCGTGTCTGACTCTGTGCGACCCATAGATGGTAGCCCACCAGGCTCCTCTGTCCCTGGGCTTCTCCAGGCAAGAATACTGGAATGGGTTGCCATTTCCTTCTCCAAACTAATTGGCTAGAGTTTCTTTATCGATACCTGTAGCTTTTTTTCATGCTTTGCATTATCAAATTTTCTATGAAAAGCAGCCAGACCAAAGCTAACTAAAATAGGAAAAAAAAATACTCTTGGATCTTAATGTACATAAAATGTTTTGAGCTTTCTCATATGTATATACATATATATACACACACATATATATACACATATATATATATATGCACATATATATATATATATATATATTCTCAGTAATGGACAAAGAGGAAATATCATTGACAACAAAAAGATATACAAATCATACCACCTGAACAAAAGTGCAGTTTATTAAATCCAGTAAATACATGATGTTATTATATGGGTCTTTTTCATTATATTTGTACAACAAGCTGCTAAGGATAATTATACTTAATGGTAAAATTCCTTTGCATTTGATTGAAGTAAATGTATATCTAAATAGAAGCACAGCACTGTAAGTGTTTTATACAGTTTAAATAAAGGCTATTTAAGGAGTGAGAGTTCAAATTACCAACATCTGTTGTATCATAGAGAAAGCCTGGAAATTGCAGAAAAACAACTACTTCTGCTTCATTGATTACACTAAAGACTTTAACTGTGAGGATCACAACAAACTGTGGAAAATAGTTAAAGAGATGAGAATATCAGACCACCTTACCTGTATCCTGAGAAACCTGTATGCAGGAAAAAAAGCAACAGTTAGAACCTGAGATGGAATGATAGACTGGTTCAAATGGAAAAAAAAAGAGTATGTCAAAAATATATTGTCATCCTGCTTATTTAACTTATATGCAGAGTACAGCATGTGAAATGCCAGACTGGATTACTCTCAAGCTAGAATTAAGATTGCTAGGAGAAATATCAATAAACTTAGATATGCAGATGATACCACTCTAATGGCAGAAAGCAAAGGGGAACTAAAGAGCTTCTTGATAAGGTGAAAGGGGAGAGTGAAAAAGCTGTCTTAAAACTCAACATTCAAAAAAAGCAGAGGAACCAGAGATCAAATTGCCAACATCCGCTGGATCATGGAAAAAGCAAGAGAGTTCCAGAAAAACATCTATTTCTGCTTTATTGACTATGCCAAAGCCTTTGACTGTGTGGATCACAATAAACTGTGGAAAATTCTGAAAGAGATGGGAATACCAGACCACCTGACCTGCCTCTTGAGAAATCTGTATGCAGGTCAGGAAGAAACAGTTAGAATTGGACATGGAACAACAGACTGGTTCCAAATAGGAAAAGGAGTACATCAAGGCTGTATATTGTCACCCTGCTTTAACTTATATGCAGAGTACATCATGAGAAAC
>SJXQ01010295.1:66801-240063 GCA_006408695.1 Aepyceros melampus
GAATACCAGACCACCTAACCTGCCTCTTGAGAAATCTGTATGCAGGTCAGGAAGCAACAGTTAGAACTGGACATGGAACAACAGACTGGTTCCAAATAGGAAAAGGAGTACGTCAAGGCTGTATATTATCACCCTGCTTATTTAACTTATATGCAGAGTACATCATGAGAAATGCTGGACTGGAAGAAACACAAGCTGGAATCAAGATTGCTGGGAGAAATAGCAATAACCTCAGATATGCAGATGACACCACCCTTATGGCAGAAAGTGAAGAGGAGCTAAAAAGCCTCTTGATGAAAGTGAAAGAGGAGAGTGAAAAAGTGGGCTTAAAGCTCAACATTCAGAAAACGAAGATCATGGCATCTGGTCCCATAACTTCATGGGAAATAGAAGGGAAAACAGGGGAAACAGTGTCAGACTTTATTTTTGGGGGCTCAAAAATCACTGCAGATGGTGACTGCAGCCATGAAATTAAAAGACGCTTCCTCCTTGGAAAAAAAGTTATGACCAACCTAGATAGCATATTCAAAAGCAGATACATTACTTTGCCGACTAAGGTCCATCTAGTCAAGGCTATGGTTTTTCCTGTGGTCATGTATGGATGTGAGAGTTGGACTGTGAAGAAGGCTGAGTGCCAAAGAATTGGTGCTTTTGAACTGTGGTGTTGGAGAAGACTCTTGAGAGTCCCTTGGACTGCAAGGAGATCCAATCAGTCCATTCTGAAGGAGATCAACCCTGGGATTTCTTTGGAAAGAATGATGCTAAAGCTGAAGCTCCAGTACTTTGGCCACCTCATGCGAAGAGTTGACTCATTGGAAAAGACCCTGATACTGGGAGGGATTGGGGTCAGGAGGAGAAGGGGACGACCGAGGATAAGATGGCTGGATGGCATCACGGACTCAATGGACATGAGTCTGAACGACCTCTGGGAGTTGGTGATGGACAGGGAGGCCTGGCGTGCTGCGATTCATGGGGTCGCAAAGAGTCAGACACGACTGAGCGACTGAACTGAACTGAACTGAAGATCGTGGTATCCAGTCCCTTTGCTGCTGCTAAGTCGCTTCAGTGGTATCCGACTCTGTGCGACCCCACAGGTGGCAGCCCACTAGGCTCCCCCATCCCTGGGATTCTCTAGGCGAGAACCCTGGAGTAGATTTCCATTTCCTTCTCCAATGCATGAAAGTGAAGTCAAAGTGAAGTCGCTCAGTCTGTTCAACTCGTAGGGACCCCATGGACTGCAGCCTACCAGGCTCCTCCATCCATGGGATTTTCCAGGCAAGAGTACTGGACTGGGGTACTATTACCTTCTCCAACTTCATGGTAAATCAGTTCAGTTCAGTTCAGTTGCTCAGTCATGTCCAACTCTGAAAACCCATGGACTGCAACATGCCAGGCTTTCCTGTCCATTACCAGCTCTCGGAGACTGCTCAAACACATGTTCATCAATTTGGTGATGCATCCATCCATCTCATCCTCTATTGACCTCTTCTCATCCCACCTTCCATCTTTCCCAGCATCAGGGTCTTTTCCAGCGAGTCAGTTCTTCGCATCAAGTGGCCAAAGTATTAGAGTTTCAGATTCAGCATCAGTTCTTCCAATAAATATCCAGGACTGATTTCCTTTAGGATTGACTGGTCATGGCAAATAGATGGGGATAAAGTGGAAACTGTGAAAGATTTTATTTTCTTGGACTCCAAAATCACTACAGACAGTGACTGCAGACATTAAAAGACACTTGCTCCTTGGAAGGAAACCTCTGACAAACCGAGACAGCATATTAAAAAGCAGAGACATCACTTTGCTGATGAAGGTCAATAGTCAAAACTATGGTTTTTCCTGTACTCATCTATCAATGTAAGAGTTGGATGATAAAGAAGGCTCAGTGCCAAAGAATTGATGCCTTCAAATTGTGGTGCTGGAGAAGACTGTTGAGAATCCCTTGAACAGCAGGGAGATCAAACCAGTCAATCCTATAGGAAATCGACCTTGAATATTCATTGTAAGGATGGATGCTGAAGCTGAAGTTCCAGTACTTTGGCCATCTGATGAGAAGAGCCAACTCACTGGAAAAGACCCTGATGCTGGAAAGATTGAGGGCAGGATGAGAAAGGGTTACAGAGGATGAGATGGTGAGATGGCATCATTGACACAATGGACATGAATTTGAGCAAACTCTGGGAGATAGTGAAGAACAGGTAAGCCTGGTGTGCTGAAATCCATGGGGATCACAAGAATCAGATACAACTTAGTGACTGAACAACAAAAATAAGGTTCTCCAAAGAAGACATACGGATGGCTAACAAACATATGAAAAGATGCTCAACATCACTCATTATCAGAGAAATGCAAATCAAGACCACAATCAGGTACCATTTCACACCAGTCAGAATGGCTGCAATTCAAAAGTCAACAAGCAATAAATGCTGGAGAGGGTGTGGAGAAAAGGGAACCCTCTTACACTGTTGGTGGGAATGCAAATTAGTACAGCCACTATGGAGAACAGTGTGGAGATTCCTTAAAACATTGCAAATAGAACTGCCTTATGGCCCAGCAATCCCACTGCTGGGCATACACACCGAGGAAACCAGAATTGAAAGAGACACGTGAACCCCAATGTTCATCGCAGCACTGTTTATAATAGCCAGGACATGGAAACAACCTAGATGTCCATCAGCAGATGAATGGATAAGAAAGCTGTGGTACATATACACAATGGAATATTACACAGCCATTAAAAAGAATACATTTTAATCAGTTCTAGTGAGGTGGATGAAACTGGAGCTGATTATACAGAGTGAAGTAAGCCAGAAAGAAAAACACCAATACAGTATACTAACACATATATATGGAATTTAGAAAGATGGTAATGATAACCCTAATTGCCAGACAGCAAAAGAGACACAAATGTAAAGAACAGACTTTTTGACTCTGTGGGAGAGGGAGAGGGTGGGATGATTTGGGAGAATGGCATTGAAACATGTATACTATCATGTAAGAAATGAATCGCTAGTCTAGGTTCGATACAGGATACAGGATGCTTGGGGCTGGTGCACTGGGATGACCCAGAGAGATGATATGGTATGGGGAAAGTGGTGGGAGGGGGGTTCAGGGTTGGGAACTCATGTACACCTGTAGTGGATTCATGTCAATGTATGGCAAAACCAATACAGTATTGTAAAGTAAAACAATAAAATTTAAAATAAATAAATAAAAATAAAGTACTTAATCTTTAAGATAATTTCAGTAATTAAGATTTATAATCCATCCCAGATGGTGTTAAAGAATCCACCTGCCAATGCAGTATTCTTGCCTGGAGAATCCCATGGACAAAGGAGACTAGCAGGATACAGCCCATAGGATCTCAGAGTTGGACACGAATGAAGTGACTTAGCATGGCATGTCACATCACACCTGTTGTAATAGTTAAAATAGCCCTCTATTTATATATGTACTTAGGATATTTTCTGAGAATGCTTGGCAACATTTAACTGATTGATTAAACATTTGCTTTATTGATTGATCAGTCTACTCATCATTTGCATTTTTGAAAGTGTAAACTATTATCAGCTAGAATGTTTGTTATGCTTTTTTTTAATTTTGGTAGCAATTTGAGCCTCTGATATAAAATAAGTAATAAAGTAGAATAAAACTTTCATTTTCCAAGAATGTCAACATTTAAGGATGTCATCTGTTACTTCCAATGCAAGAAATAACTTTTAAACAGTAATACTCTTTAAAATAGAAATTCTGTGAACTGAATTTAAAGATCTGAAAGGAACTCTAATTTATTATGTCACTTTGGGTAAATCTCAACTTGTATATTTTTCAGATAAGCAACTTATATTTATCTTACCAGAGTAGTTTTGAGCATTAAAATAAGACACTATTTGGAAAATTCTTTGTATTCTTAAAATCACAAATATGAGCCTTTACTGGTTTAGTCAGAATATGTAAACATGTATTTTCTTTTTATATAAGCTACTTAATTTCTAATATTAAGCCTGATCTTAAAAGAATTTTAAGAGTTTGGTATTTACAAGCAACTTAAAATGTCATTGTTAAAACCAGAATGTTAGTTTAGCCACAAAACTAGATAATATTCTACAAAGAAATAAGTGACAACTGTAAGGGTTATCATTTCTACCAGCAATAAATCTACAGAAAATATGCATATTTTTCAAACTATTTAACAAGCTTACCTAAAGTTGTTTGGTTCAGTTCAGTCAGTCGTGTCCAACTCTATGCTACCCTACGTACTGTTATAGCACACCAGGCCTCCCTGTACATCACCAACTCCTCGAGATTACCCAAACTCATGTCCATTGAGATGGTCATGCCATCCAACTGTCTCATCCACTCTCGTCCCCTTCTCCTTCTGTCCTCAATCTTTCCCAGCATCAGAGTCTCTTCAAATGAGTCAGCTCTTTGCATCAGGTGGCTAAAGTATTGGAGTTTCAGCTTCAGCATCATTCCTTCCAATAAACATCCAGGACTGATCTCCTTTAGGATGGACTGGTTGGATCTCCTTGCAGTCCAAGGGACTCTCAAGAGTCTTCTCCAATACCACAGTTCAAAAGCATCAATTCTTCGGTGCTCAGCTTTTTTCACAGTCCACTCTCACATCCATACATGACCACTGGAAAAACCATAGCCTTGACTGGACGGACCTTTGTTGGCAAAGCAGTGTCTCTGGTTTTTAATATGCTGTCTAGGATGATCATAGCTTTCCTTTCAGGGAGTAGGCACCTTTTAATTTTATGGCTGTAGTCACCATCTGAAGTGATTTTGGAGCCCCCTCAAAATAAAGTCTGACACTGTTTCCATTGTTTTCCCCATCTATTGTCATGAAGTGATGGGACCGGATACCATGATCTTACTTTTCTGAATGTTGAGCTTTAAGCCAACTTTTTCCCTCTACTCTTTCACTTTCATAAAGGTGGCTCTTTAGTTCTTTGTGCAGTAAGGTTGGTGTCATTGCATATCTGAGGTTATTGATATTTCTCCTGGCAATCTTGATTCCAGCTTGTGTTTCTTTCAGTCCAGCATTTCTCATGATGTACTCTGCATATAAGTTAAATAAGCAGGGTGACAATACACAGCCTTGACGTACTCCTTATCCTATTTGAAACCAGTCTGGTGTTCCATGTCCAGTTCTAACTGTTGCTTCCTGAGCTGCATACAGATTTCTCAAGAGACAGGTCAGGTGGTCTGGTATTCCCATCTCTTTCAGAATTTTCCTAGCTTATTGAGATCCACACAATGAAAGACTTTGGCATAGTCAATAAAGCAGAAATAGATGTATTTCTGGAACTTTCTTGCTTTTTTGATGACCCAGCAGATGTTGGCAATTTGATCTCTTGTTCCTCTGCCTTTTCTAAACTAGCTTGAACATCTGGGAGTTTTGGTTCACATATTGTTGAAGCCTGGCTTGGAGAATTTTGAGCATTAATTTTCCTGCGAGTGAGATGAGGGCAATTTTGTGGTAGTTTGAGCATTCTTTGACATTGCCTTTCTTTGGGATTGGAATGAAAACTGACCTTTCCAGTCCCGTGGCCACTGCTGAGTTTTCCAAATTTGCTGGCATATTGAGTGCAACGCTTTCACATCATCATCTTTCAGGACTGAAAATAGCTCAATCCATCACCAGATGATGGAGGAATTCCATCACCTCCACTAGCTTTGTTCATAGTGATGCTTTCTAAGGCCCACTTGACTTCACATTCCAGGATGTCTGGCTCTAGATGAGTGATCACACCATCGTGATTATCTGGGTCATGAAGATTTTTCAGTACAGTTCTTCTGTGTATTCTTGTCACCTCTTCTTAATCTTCTGCTTCAGTTAGGTCCATACCATTTCTGTCCGTTACTGAGCCCATCTTTGCATGAAATGTTCTCTTGATATCTCCAATTTTATTTAAGAGATCTCTAGTTTTTCCCATTCTATTATTTTCTTTCTTTCTTTTTTCTTTTCTTCTTCTTTTTTTTTTTTGCACTGATCACTGAGGAAGGCTTTCTTATCTCTCTTTGCTATTATTTGGAATTCTGCATTCAAATGTATTACTTTCCTTTTCTCCTTTTCTTTTGCTTCTCGTCTCAGCTATTATAAGGCTTCCTCAGACATCTGTTTTGATTTTTGCATTTCTTTTTCTTGGGAATGGTCTTGATTCCTGTCTCCTGACAATGTTGTGAACCTCCATCCATAGTTCATCAGACACTCTGTCTATCAAATCTAGTCCCTTAAATCTATTTCTGACTTTCACTGTATAATCATAGGGATTTAATTTAGGTCATACCTGAATGGTCTAGTGGTTTCCCCACTTTCTTCAATTTAAGTCTGAATTTGGCAATAAGAAGTTTGTGATCTAAGCCACAGTCAGCTCCCAGTCTTGTTTTTGCTGACTGTGTAGAGCATCTCCATCTTTGGCTGCAAATATAATCAATCTGATTTTGGTGTCGACCATCTGGTGGTGTCGACTATCTCATGATGTCCGTGTATAGAGTCTTCTCTTGTGTTGTTGGAAGAAGGTGTTTGCTATGACCAGTGCATTCTCTTGGCAGAACTTTTATTAGCCTTTGCCCTGCTTCATTCTGTACTCCAATTCCAAATTTGCCTGTTATTCCAGGTGTTTCTTGACTTCATACTTTTGCATTCCAACCCCAATAATGAAAAGGACATCTTTTTTTTTGGTGTTTTGATGTTAGTCTTTTAAGTCTTCATAGAACCATTCAACTTCAGCTTCTTCAGCATTACTGGTTGGGGCATAGACTTGGATTACCATGATATTGAATGGTTTGCCTTGACAATGAACATAGATCATTCTGTTGTTTTTGAGACTGCATCCAAGTATGGCATTTTGAATTCTTTTGTTGACTATGATGGGTACTCCATTTCTTATAAGGGATTCCTGCCCACAATAGTAGAAATAATGATCATCTGAGTTAAATTAACCCCTTCCAGTCCATTTTAGTTCTCTGATTCCTAGAATGCCAGTGTTCACTCTGGCCATCTCCTGCTTAAGCACTTCTAATTTGCCTTGATTCATGAACCTAACATTCCAGGTTCCTATGCAATATTACTCTTTACAGCACAGGACTTTGTTTCTCTCACGAGTCAAATCCACAACTGGGTGTTGTTTTTGCTTTGGCTCCATTCCTTCATTCTTTCTGAAGTTATTTCTCCATTGATCTCCAGTAACATATGGGCACCTATCAATTGGGGTAGTTCATATTTCAGTGTCCTATATTTTTGCCTTTTCATACAGTTCATGAGGTTCTCAAGGCAAGAATATTGAAGTGGTTTGCCATTCCCTTCTCCAGTGGACCACATTTTGTGAGAACTTTCCATCATCTTGTGTGACCCTACATGGATGGTATGGCTTAGTTTCATTGAGTTAGACAAGGCTATGGTCCATGTGATCAGATTGGCTAATTTTCTGTGATTGTGGTTTTCAGTCTGTCTCCCTCTGATGCCTTCTGTCAGCACCTACTGTCTTACTGGGTTTTCTCTTACCTTGGACATGGGCTAAAGCTCCAGCAAAGCACAGCCACTGCTCCTTAACTTGGAAGTTAGGTGTCTCCTCATAGCCCCAGCTCCTGACCTTTGACATGGTGTATATCCTCACAGTCACCACTCCATAGCTTGGACATGGTGTGTCTCCTCTCAGCCACTCGACCCTCCAGTGCTGCACAGCCGCCGCTCATCACTCAACCTAAAGGTGATCATAGTCTAAATTGTACTCATTTTTTATTAGCTATTTACTATTTGGTTAGAACCCAGGCACTATAAATTTATACACTGCTATGGACTCAATTGTATCCCCTCAAAATTCACGTGTTAAAGACTTAACCTCCAATGTGATGGTATTTGAAGTGGGGCCATTAGGAAGTGATTAGTGTTAGATGAGATCATGGTGGTGGTGCTTCATGATTTGATGAGTGGCTTTATAAGAAGTGTAAGAAAAAGAAAGATCAATCTTTCACCACCATGTGAGAACTTAGCAAGCAGTTGGCAGTCTGCAAGTCAGAAAGAAGCTCCACAGCAGCAACAGAATTTGTTGACACCTTGAACATGGACTTCCTGACTTCCAGAGTGTTAGAAATAAATATTTGTTATTTAAGTCACCCTTTGATATAGCAACAAAAAGCACACCAATACATGTAATCGTAAAGAATTCTAACATGTAGATTTGCTGACAGTAAATTATACAGTTGGATGTGTGTCGCTGTAACCAAACCACATTAAGAGGGGAAGCTAGGACACTTCGTGAGTGGAGTGGGTGGAGAAGGTATCAACTATATCACTGAAATGGTTGTCAAAATTCAAACTGTTTAACCTAGGAAAGAAACTTGTCAAGGGATACATACTATCTTTAGTTTTTAAGAAATCGTGTGTAAAAAGAATGTTTGATTGTTTTATATCGTTGTAAAAGGAGAAAGACTAGTAAACTACAGTTTTGGTTCATTACAAAGGGAAGCTTTGTTGACACTGAGAACTGTATAGGGATGAAATGATGATTCCTGGCATTTGTTTCCATTCAAAGAATCAGTAAACAGGATTCCTTCTAAGCAACAAATGAGCAAACAAATTAAAATGGAGTTTCTTTACAAAATCAAGAGGATTTTTTTTTCTGAACTTCAAACTTTTCAATTTGCAAGCAATTTAGTTGTTCATGTTCATTATTTAAAGATTTATTTCCATTATAAATCATTATTTCAGTGTAGAGAAAGAAGTCTTTACATTCAAAGATGTTTGGTTTCATTTGACATTGGGAAATTATTTTTAAGCTTTATAACTTAGTTTCCTTATATGTAAAATGAATATTATTATATCTACCTTAGGTAAATCCTGTGGGAATAATCTAATATAGCCTTAGTTGATAAATAATTTTATAGTGAGTGCAGTTGAGCCATGGCACTCAAATATATGGTGAACTATTACACTGAATGTTGTTCGGGTATTTTTGGATAATGTTACATTTAAATCAGTGAGCTTTGAATAAAGCATATTACCCTCCATAATGTGGGTAGACTTCACTCAATCAGTTGAAAGACAATAAAGCAAAATTCTGACCTCCTCCTAAGGAAATAGGAATTCTATGAGCAAACTGCTTTTGAATTTCATTTGCAATATCAGCTCTTTTGGCTCTACAGCAAACTGCCTGTCTTGAGCCTATGAAATGCCACTTCTGCCCCTGGCATATTGGACTCATTGTACATTCACAGTCTCATGAAACGATTCCTTTTATAATCTCTTTATATATGTGTATGTATGTATGTGTGTGTGTGTGTGTGTGTGTGTGTGTATATATATAATTCTCCAGGCAAGAAAACTGGAGTGGGTTACCATTTCCTCCTCCAGGAGATCTTCCCAAACCAGGGATCAAACTTGGGTGTTGTGCATGGCAGGCACATTCTTTACTGTCTGACCCAGCAGGGAAGTCCTCTCTCTATATGTGCTAAGCCACTTTAGTTGTGTCTGACTCTTTGCAACCCTATAGGCTATATCTTGTCAGGCTCCTCTCTCCATGGAATTCTCCAGGCAAGAATACTAGTGTGGGTTGCCACTTCATTCTTCATCTCTCATTATAAATGCACCAAATTGATTGTCTTTCGTCTGGAGAATATTTACTAGTGCATCATGTAAAGTATCAATTTTGAATTCTGTTAATTACAATCCTTTCTTAATACTGAAAGACTTATTGAAAAAAAATCATTCTAAATATATCAAATTCACTCAACTGAATCATATAAACACTACTTGGTTGATATAAATCATACCAATATAAATCTACAAGAGAAGAAAAAAATCTATAAAATCAACCCCAAACAATTAAGAAAATGGCAATATTTACATATGTATCAATAATTAATTTAAATGGAAATGGGTTAAATGCTCCAAACAAAAGACACAGGCTGGTTGAATGGACATAAAAACAAGACCCATATATATGCTGTCTACTAAAAACCACTTCAGACCTAAAGACACATATAGACTGAAGTAACAGGATGGAAAACTATATTCCATGCAAATAGAAAGCAAAAGTAAAGTAGAATAGCAATCCTCATATCAAAAAAAATAGAACTTAAAGAATATTACAAGAGATAATGAAGGATATTACATAATGATCAAGGGATCAATCCAAGAGGAAGACATAATAATTGTAAATATCTTTGCACCTAACATGGGTTTCTGTGTAGCTTAGTTGGTAAAGAATCTGCCTTCAATGCAGGAGACCTGGGTTTGATTCCTGGGTTGGGAAGATTACTGGAGAAGGAAATGGCAACCCACTCCAGTATTCTTGCCTGGAGAATCTCATGGACAGAGGACCCTGGCAGGCTACAGTCCATGGGTGGCAAAGAGTCGGACACAACTGAGCAACTAAGTGACTAAGCAACTGAGCAACAGCACAGCACATGCACCCAAAGAGGAGCACCTCAATACATAAGACAAACACTAACAGACATAAAAGGAGAAATTAAAGGGAACACAATAATAGTAGTAGACTTTAACAACCCACTCACACCAAAGGACAGATCATCAAAACAGAAAATTAATAAGGAAACACAAGCCTTAAATGATACATTAGATGAGATGGATCTCATTGATATCTTCAGGACATTCCATTCAAATGCAGAAGAATATACCTTCTTCTCAAGTGCACATGGGACATTCTCCAGGATAGACCACATCTTGGATCACAAATCAGTAAATTGAAGAAAGAAATTGTATTAAGTATCTTCTCTGATCATGACATTATGAGACTAGATATCAACTACAAGAAAAAAAAATAAACTGTAAGAAACACAAACACAGAGAGATTAAACAAAACGTTCCTAAATAACCAATAGGTTACTGAAAAAATCAAAAGGGAAATAAAAAAGTTTCTAGAAACAAATGACAATGAAAACATGACAACTCAAAATCTATGGGATGTAGCAAAAGCAGTTCTATCAAATCAGTAAATTGAAGAAAGAAATTGTATTAAGTATCTTCTCTGATCATGACATTATGAGACTAGATATCAACTACAAGAAAAAAAAATAAACTGTAAGAAACACAAACACAGAGAGATTAAACAAAACGTTCCTAAATAACCAATAGGTTACTGAAAAAATCAAAAGGGAAATAAAAAAGTTTCTAGAAACAAATGACAATGAAAACATGACAACTCAAAATCTATGGGATGTAGCAAAAGCAGTTCTAAGACAGAAGTTTATAGCAATAAAATCCTACCTCAAGAAACAAGGAAAATATCAGATAGACAACCTAACTTTACACCTAAAACAACTCAAAAAAGAAGAATAGAAAATCCTCAAAATTAGTAGAAGGAAAAAAAATAGTAGAAGGAAAAAAATCATAAAGATCTGAGCAAAAGTAAATGAGAAAGAAATGAAAGAAACAATAGCAAAGATTAATAAAACTAAAAGTTGATTCTTTGAGTAGATAAACAAAAACTGACAAACCTTTAGCTAGACTCATCAGGAAAAAGAGAGAAGAATCAAATCAACAAAATTAGCACTTCAAAAGGAGAGGTCACAACAGACAATGCAGAAATACAACGGATTATAAGAGACTATTATGAACAACTATATGGCAATAAAATGGAAAACCTGGAAAAAATAGATTCTTAGAAATGGTCAATCTTCCAAGGCTGACCAGGAAGAAATAGAAATTGTGAACACCAAATTACAAGCACAAAAATTGAAACTGTGATCAAAAATCTCCCAAAAAACAAAAGTCCAGGACCAGATGGCTTCACAGGAGAATTCTATCAAACATTCAGAGAAGAGATAATGCCTATCCTTCTAAAACTCTTCCCCAAAATTGAAAAGGAAAGAAAACTTCCAAACTCATTCTACGAAGCCACCATCACCCTGATACCAGAACCAGACAAGATAACACACACACACACACACACACACACATACACACAAAACCTGCAGGCCAATATCACTGATGGACATAGATGCAAAAATCCTCAATAAAACTTTAGCAAACAGAATTCAACAACACATCAAAAGGCTCATACACCACAATCAAGTTGAGTTTATTCCAGGAATGCAAGACTTCTTCAATATATGCAAATCAATCTATGTGATACAGCATATTAACAAATTTAAAGATAAAAACCATATGACAATCTCAATAGATTCATAAAAAGCCTTTGACAAAATCCAGCACCCACTTATAATTAAAACTCTTCAAAAAATGGGCATAGAAGGAACCTACCTCAACATAGTAAAGGTCATATATGATAAGCCTACAACAAACATTACTCTCAATGGTGAAAAAACATTGAAAGTATTCTCAATGAAAGCATTCCCCCTACGATAAGGAAAAAGACAAAGGCGCCCACTTTCACCACTATAATTCAAGATATTTTTGGAAGTGCTAGCTAGAGCAATCAGAGAAGAAAAATAAATAAAATGAATACAAATTGGGAAAGAAGAAATAAACCTCTCACTGTTTGCAGATGACATGATACTGTATATATAAAACCCTACAGATAGTGTCAGAAAATTACTAGAGCTAATCAGTGAATTAGGCAAAGTTGAAAGATTTGAAATCAATATACAGAAATAACTTGAATTTCTATATACTAACAATGAAAAACCAGAAAGAGAAATTAAGGAATCAATCCCATTCATCACTCCAACAAAAAGAATAAACTATCCAGGAAAAAACTTACTTAAGGAGACAAAAGAACTGTAGAAAATTATAAGACACTGATAAAAAAATCAAAGACAGCATAAACAGATGGAGAGATATTCTATGTTCCTGAGTAAGAAGAATTAAAAATGTGAAAATGGCTATACTACCAAATACAATCTACAGCTTCAATGTGATTCCTATCAAATAACCAATGGCATTTTTCACAGAACTAGAACAAAAAAATTCACTATTCATATGGAAACAAAAAGACCCCCAATAGCCAAAGCAATCTTGAGCAAGAAGAATGGATATGGACAAATCAACCTTCCTACCTTCAGATTATATTACAAAGCTACAGTCATCAAAACAGTATGGTTCTGGCATGATACATTTGAATCAGTTCTAATGAGGTGGATGAAGCTGGAACCGATTATACAGAGTGAAATAACCCAGAAATAAAAACACCAATACAGTATACTTACACATATATATGGAATTTAGAAAGATGGTAATGATAACCCTGTACACGAGACAGCAAAAGAGACACAGATGTATAGAACAGCCTTTTGCACTCTGTGGGAGAGGGAGAGGGAGGGATGATTTGGGAGAGTGGCAATGTAACATGTATGATATCATAAGTGAAATGAATCGCCGGTCTAGGTTTGATGCAGGATGCAGGATGCTTGGGACTGATGCATGGGGATAATCCAGAGAGATGGTGTGGGTGGGGGGGAGGGGGGCGGTGGGGGTCGGGATTGGGAGTTCATGTACACTCGTGGCTGATTCAGGTCAATATATAGCAAAATGAATACAGTATTGTAAAACAAAACAAACTAAAAAGTAAAAATTAATTAAAAAAAAAGAAAGAAATATAGACTAATGGAACAAGATAGAAAGCCCAGAAATAAACCCATGCACCTATGGGTACCTTATTTTTGATAAAGGAGGCAAGAATATACAATGGGGCAAAGACAGCCTCTTCAATAAATGGCTCTGGGAAAACTGGACAGTTGAGTTCAGTTCAGTTGCTCAGTCATGTCTGACACTCTGCGACCCAATGAATTGTAGCACGCCAGGTCTCCCTGTCCATCACCAAGTCCTGGAGTTCACCCAGACTGCAAAACTGGACAAAAAATGTAAAAGAATGAAATTAGAATACCCTTTTACACCACACACTAAGGAAAACTCATAATGGATAAAAGACCTCAATGGAAGACCAGAACCTATAAAACCCTTAAAGGAAAACACAGGCTGAACACTTAATGAAAAATCAAAGCAAAAAGCAAACAAGTGGGACCTGATTAAACTTAAAAGTTTTGCCCAGCAAAGAAGACTATGAGCAAGTTCAAAATAAAACCTTCAGGATGGGAGAAAATAATAGCAAATGAAACAACTGACAAAGGATTAATTTGCAAAATATAAAGGCAGCTTAAAAAACTCAATACCAGACATAAAAAATCCAATGAAAAAGTGGGAAAAAGACTTAAACTGACATTTTTCCAAAGAAGACATACAGATGGCTAACAAACACATGAAAAGATGTTCACATCACTCAGTCAGTTCAATCACTCAGTCGTGTCCGACTTTGCAATCCTATGAATCACCGCATGCCAGGCTTCCTTGTCCATCACCAACTCCCGGAGTTCACTCAAACTCATGTCCATGGAGTAAGTGATGCCATCCAGCCATCTCATCCTCTGTCGTCTCCTACTCCTCCTGCTCTTCATCTCTCCCAGCATCAGGGTCTTTTTCCAATGAGTCAACTCTTCACATGAGGTGGCCAAAGTACTGGAGTTTCAGCTTCAGCATCCAATGAAAACCTCATGGAGTAAGTGATGCCATCCAGCCATCTCATCCTCTGTCGTCTCCTACTCCTCCTGCTCTTCATCTCTCCCAGCATCAGGGTCTTTTTCCAATGAGTCAACTCTTCACATGAGGTGGCCAAAGTACTGGAGTTTCAGCTTCAGCATCCAATGAAAACCCAGGACTGATCTCCTTTAGGATGGACTGGTAGGATCTCCTTGCAGTCCAAGAGACTCTCAAGAGTCTTCTCCAACACCACAGTTCAAAAGCATCAATTCTTTGGTGCTCAGCTTTCTTCACAGTCCAACTCTCACATCCATACATGACCACAAGAAAAACCATAGCCTTGACTAGATGGACCTTAGTCGGCAAAGTAATATCTCTGCATTTCCATATACTATCTAGGTTGATCATAACTTTCCTTCCAAGGAGTAAGCATCTTTTAACTTCATGGCTGCAATTACCATCTGCAGTGATTTTGGAGTCCCCAAAAATAAAGTCTGACACTGTTTCCATTGTTTGCCCATCTATTTCCCATGAAGTGATGGGACCGGATGCCATGATCTTCATTTTCTGAATGTTGAGCTTTAGGCCAACTTTTTCACTCTCCTCTTTCACTTTCATCAAGAGGCTTTTTAGCTCCTCTTCACTTTTTTTCCATAAGGGTGGTGTCATCTGCATATCTGAGGTTATTGATATTTCTCTCAGCAATCTTGATTCCAGCTTGTGCTTCTTCCAGCCCAGCATTTCTCAAGATGTACTCTGCATATAAGTTAAATAAGCAGGGTGACAATATATAGCCTTGACGTACTCCTTTTCCTATTTGGAACCAGTCTATTGTTCCATATCTAGTTCTAACTCTTGCTTCTTGACCTGTATATAAGTTTCT
Organism: Aepyceros melampus; assembly: GCA_006408695.1. Lineage (NCBI taxonomy): Eukaryota > Metazoa > Chordata > Mammalia > Artiodactyla > Bovidae > Aepyceros > Aepyceros melampus. The sequence continues at coordinate 82,146 of SJXQ01010295.1, forward strand.
CAAGAGGCAAGTCAGGTGGTCTGGTATTTCCATCTCTTTCAGAATTTTCCACAGTTTATGATGATCCACACGTTCAAAGGCTTTGGTACAGTCAAGAAAGCAAAACTAGATATTTTTCTGGAAGTCTCTTGTTTTTTCAATGATCCTGCGGATATTGGCAATTTGATCTCTGGTTCCTCTGCCTTTTCTAAAACCAACTTGAAATCTGGGAGTTCACGGTTCACGTATTGCTAAAGTCTGGCTTGGAGAATTTTGACTATTACTTTACTAGCGTGTGAGATGAGTGCAATTGGCTGGTCGTTTGAGCTTTCTTTGGAATTGCCTTTCTTTGGCATTGGAATTAAAACTGACCTTTTCCAGTCCTGTGGCTACTGCTGAGTTTCCAAATTTGCTGGCATATTGAGTGCAGCCCTCATTATCAGAGAAATGAAAATCAAAACTGCAATGAAATATAACCTCACACCTATCAGAATGGCCATCATCAAAATGTCTGCAAGAAATAAATGCTGGAGAGAGTGTGGAGAAAAGGAATACTCTTGGACTATTGGTGGGGATGTAAATTGATACAGCCACTATAGAAGATTATATGGAGATTCCTTAAAAATCTAGAAATAAAATAACCATATGACCAAAATTAATATCCTCATCAACAATGCGAGTGAACACTTTCACCACAATTTCTCCAGCATTAATTTTTTGTAGACTTTTTGATGAAGGCCATTCTGACTGGTGTGAAGTGATATCTCATTGAATTCCATTTTAGTTCAATTTATCAACAGGTAAATAGAATGTATATATTGTTTATTTACATTATGCTAGGTAAAAGACAACCACATCAATTCACTGTATTATCTCAAATATCTCATTTCCCTTCATAGGCAAACCCTTTAAGGGAAGGATTCACTGTTAGCAATTTTATTATATTTTGTTTTAAATTTATAGATTTGAGTCCTGAGAAGTTTCATGCAGATGACAAAAGTAGATGGGATTTGAAGGAATTTTGTTATAGCAATGTAACAATTATTTTGGTTACAATGTGAATTATATGCAAAAAGTCACAGTGTTGTATCATTAATAATTATTTTTAATAATTTATTAGCTGACAATATGTGGTTCTCCCTCAATTTTCTTGAAAGCAAAGAGTTGGAAATGTCCTGCTTTACATAGTGATTTGTTTCTCATTCATTAAAGTCATTCACATTCTCACTACTGATACCAATGTATCAACTGTTATATTTTTGGCATACAGGGGTTTTACATCCCTAGGCAATGCACTCTGTTAATATTAGGGAATGTGTGAGAAATATATCTTCCTTTTAGAATTTGGAACATGAAAACTTCTGAAGGTGAAATAGGAAAGGATGAAATCACAGATGTTTTCCTCAGGAGAATTTGTTTTAGAAGAGAATAGAGACAAAAGTGCTGCACTCAATATGCCAGCAAATTTGGAAAACTCAGCAGTGGCCACAGGACTGGAAAAGGTCAGTTTTCATTCCAATCCCAAAGAAAATCAATGCCAAAGAATGCTCAAACTACTGCATAATTGCACTCATCTCACATGCTAGTAAAGAATTGCTCAAAATTATCCAAGCCAGGCTTCAGCAATAAGTAAACCATGAACTTCCAGATGTTCAAACTGGTTTTGGAAAAGGCAGAGGAACCAGAGATCAAATTGTCAACATCTGATGGATTATAGAAAAAGCAAGAGAGTTCCAGGAAAACATCTATTTCTGCTTTGTTGACTATGCCAAAGTCTTTGACTGTGTGAACCACAATAAACTGGAAAATTCTCAAACAGATGGGAATACCAGACCACCTGACCTGCCTCTTGAGAAATCTGTATGCAGGTCAGGAAGCAACAGTTAGAACTGGACATGGAACAACAGACTGGTTCCAAATAGGAAAAGGAGTACGTCAAGGCTGTATATTGTCACCCTGCTTATTTAACTTATACACAGAGTACATCATGAGAAACGCTGGGCAAGGGGGAGCACAAGCTGGAATCAAGATTGCTGGGAGAAATATCAATAACCTCAGATATGCAGATGCCACCACCTTTATGGCAGAACGTGAAGAGGAATTAAAAAGCCTCTTGATGAAAGTGAAAGAGGAGAGTGCAAAAGTAGGCTTAAAGCTCAGCATTCAGAAAACTAAGATTATGGCATCTAATCCCATCACTTCATGGGAAATAGATGGGGAAACAGTGTCAGACTTTAATTTTGGGGGCTCTAAATCACTGCAGATGGTACTGCAGCCACAAAATTAAGACACTTACTCCTTGGAAGGAAAGTTATGACCTACCTAGACAGCATATTCAAAAGCAGAGACATTACTTTGCCAACAAAGGTCCATCTAGTCAAGGCTATGGCTTTTCCAGTAGTCATGTATGGATGTGAGAGTCGGACTGCGAAGAAAGCTGAGCACCAAAGAATTGATGCTTTTGAACTGTGGTGTTGGAAAAGACTCTTGAGAGTCCCTTGGACTGCAAGGAGAGCCAACCAATCCATTCTAAAGGAGATCAGTCCTGGGATTTCTTTGGAAAGAATGATGCTAAAGCTGAAACTCCAGTACTTTGGCCACCTCATGTGAAGAGTTGACTCATTGGAAAAGACCCTGATGCTGGGAGGGATTGGGGGCAGGAGGAGAAGGGGACGACAGAGGATGAGATGGCTAGATGGCATCACTGACTCAATGGACATGACTTTGAGTAAACTCTGGGAGTTAATGATGGACAAGGAGGCCTGGCGTGCTGCGATTCATGGGGTCGCAAAGAGTGGGACACGACTGAGTGACTGAACTGAACTGAATTGAGAGATAAAAGTTGATATCTCAAAATCATGCCTTTAAGCTGTGTGTGCCTAAGTATCTCCTGGAAAATTATTACACATACACAATGGAACATTTACCTCATGTGAAGATTGGGAGCTTGTTCACTGAAGTATCCAAAACATCTAACATACTGCTTGTCAGTGCTCAAATTAAGGACAAGTGTACCTGTGAATAATGAATAAATGAGGTATATAAATGCAATCTATGTGTTTGGGTGTTATAATTGTCACCATATTATGAAAAAGTAAAATTAAATCAGTGTTAAGACTCCATCATATTCATTACCTTTGGTTGCCTTCTCTGAAGTGTCTTGACAATTTTGTACAAAAGATATTTGATTGCATATAAGTGATGGTTCCCCTGAGACCTCATGAAAATGAGTTATGTGTCCTGGATGCTACTCACATAGAGTCAGCTTCCAGTTGATGGGGATAATTAATTGGCTAGAGGAAATTTGAAATTATGAAAGAGTGGTTCTTCTTTATTTATTTATTTTGCCTCATGCACAATTTGTGAGATCTTAGTTCCTGACCAGGGATTGAATCTGTGTACCCTGAAGTGGAAGCACAGAGTCTTAACCCAGAGTGGTTATTTTTATATCTCCTAGCCCATTTAGTATAAAATTGTGGAACATACAGGACAAGATTATACATAGAAAGAGGTATATCTTATAAACACATATTTTTAGATGCACATCTACCAGTACTATGAAAATGCTATTTTCTTTTTTTATGAAACATCATATTTACATTACAGTTCACACAAATATGATTCCAAATGTTTGTATAACTAAATTTTATATTGGAGAAGGTGATGGCACCCCACTCCAGTACTCTTGCCTGGAAAATCCCATGGGCGGAGGAGCCTGATAGGTTGCAGTCCATGAGGTCGCTAAGAGTCTTGTATACAATGTGAATATTATCTAGTGTGTATATTCAGTTCAGTTTAGTTCAGTTCAGTTGCTCAGTCATTTCCGACTCTTTGCGACGCCATGAATTGTAGCATGCCAGGCCTCCCTGTCCATCACCAACTCCTGGAGTTCACTCAGACTCACGTCCATTGAGTCCGTGATGCCATCCAGCCACCTCATCCTCGGACGTCCCCTTCTCCTCCTGCCCCCAATCCCTCCCAGCATCAGGATCTTTTCCAATGAGTCAACTCTTCACATGAGGTGGCCAAAGTACTGGAGTTTCAGCTCAGCATCAGTCCTTCCAAAGAAATCCCAGGATCTCCTTTAGAATGGACTGGCTGGATCTCCTTGCAGTCCAAGGGACTCTCAAGAGTCTTCTCCAACACCACAGTTCAAAAGCATCAATTCTTTGGCGCTCAACTTTCTTCACAGTCCAACTCTCACATCCATACATGACTACTGGAAAAGCCATAGCCTTGACTAGATGGACCTTTGTTGGCAAAGTAATGTCTCTGTTTTTCAATTTGCTGTCTAGGTTGGTCATAATTTTCCTCCAAGGAGTAAGCGTCTTTTAATTTCATGGCTGCAATCACCATCTGCAGTGATTTTGGAGCCCCCAAAAATAAAGTCTGACCCTGTTTCCACTGTTTCCCCATCTATTTCCCATGAAGTGATGGGACCAGATGCCATGATCTTCATTTTCTGAATGTTGAGCTTTAAGCCCACTTTTTCACTCTCCTCTTTCACTTACATCAAGAGGCTTTTCAGTTCCTCTTCACTTTCTGCCATATGGGTGGTATCATCTACATATCTGAAGTTATGGATATTTCTCCTGGCAATCTTGATTCCAGCTTGTGCTTCCCCCAGCTCAGCGTTTCTCATGATGTACTCTGCATATAAGTTTAATAAGCAGAGTGACAATATACAAGCTTGACATACTCCTTTTTCTATTTGAAACCAGTCTGTTGTTCCATGTCCAGGTCTAACTCTTGCTTCCTGTTCTGCATATAGGTTTCTCAGGAGGCAGGTCAGGTGGTCTGGTATTCCCATCTGTTTCAGAATTTTCCACAGTTTATTGTGTTTCACACAATCAAAGGCTTTTACATAGTCAGTAAAGTAGAAATAGATGTTTTTTCTGGAACTCTCTAGCTTTTTTGATGATCTGGTGGATGTTGGCAATTTGATCTCGGGTTCCTCTGCCTTTTCTAAAATCAGCTTGAACATCTGGAAGTTCACGGTTCACATCTAGGAAGTAGTATATGAACTATTCTTTATAGAATAGCTTTTTTTTTGTTTTGAAGATAAAACTCTGAAAGTTATTAAACAATATTCTTAATATGATCTGGCTTTGCAGTTACAGTAATTACATAGTTTCTTTTGTGTTTCCTTCAAAAACCTATTGGAAAGGATGCAAAGTAAACCATGATACAGCAGTAGACTTCTACTCTTTGTCTAGAGTGACCATTTCACCCATTTAGCTAGTGGTCTTCAGAATGTCTGCAGGAAAAAAAAAATTCACAGTGCTAAATTACACATTTCTGACTTGGAAATATACTTTATAAGAGAACATTAAATGAGTAATGTCCTCAAAAATGCACAATCAAGTTTATAGTTGTATTAATTCTTGCCACCTTGATGCTTACAATCATAGATAATTCAATGAACACAGTTTTATAAGCAATAAACTAATTTGCCCCAAATATACAGAATCCTCATTATTTGTTTTGATCTTAAGTTTTATAAAATTCACAGAAGGAGATACTACATATTGAATTTTGTTTTAGCCCACTTTCAAGATTGTCTCAATACTAACAAAAATTTTCTGATATTCACAGAATTGTGTAATAGTCCCTTCACACACTGTATCAGGTTTGGTCTGTATGATCAATAAAATGTAGCAGAATTGACGATATGTCTTCTGAGATGAAGCTACAAAGGAGTGTAACTTTTCTATGCTCTCTTTCTCTTGGATTATTTGTTCTGGTGGAAACAAGCTGTCATGTCATAAGTACACTCAAGCATCCCTGTGGAGAGATCCAGGTGGCAAGAAACTGGAGACTTTTGCCAACAACCCTTGGAAAGGGAACTTTTAGCCTAAAATAAGCTTTCGGATGACTGCAGTTGCAGCCAACATGTTGACAATCTCGTTAGAGCAGCTGAGAGAAAACCACACCACTAAGCTACTGCCAAATTGCAGACCCACAAAAATCAGTGTTTTAAGCTGCTGTTTTGTTACACAGCAATAGATGACTAATTAATATATCTTATTTCCAGTCTTCCCTAGATTCTATTTCTCTCATTTAACTTGGTACAGGAATTGGAGAGCAGCTCATGATTGGACCTCTGAAAAACTAGTTTTTAGTATTGTTTTTATTCTTAAATGCTGGTACAATGCAGCATATTTTGCTTTCAAAATAAGAAGTTTAGAAATTTCATTAACCCGTTGAAATTAAAGATCATCCAAACAACTATGTAAAAGTTGGTTATATCCATTAATGTAAAATATTTAAATTTACTAAATATTAAATTTAAATAAATATTTATAGACTACTCGCTCCAGAGCACTGTGTCAGCATTAGCTCATGCAGGCATACAGTTTACACTCTCCTCTTTTGTGCATTATTCCTACTCCTGCTCTATCTTATCACCAGATATCAGTTGAATAACCAGAAATGTTATACCTAAAATGTGGATGATGAAATGCTGAGTTTGAAAATTTTCCATAGTCTTTACAATCCTGAGGAAAAATCAATACACTTCTCATGGATTATCTGATCCTAAGCAACTTGGTTTCTTAGTGCACCTGCCAGGGTCATGAGCAAATTGCTCCTTTAAATAGCTGAATGAATTGACTTGCTACATGGAAAAATTTGGTCTAAACGTGATGATTTTACTAGTGATGTGAAGTGAAGTGAAAGTTTCTCAATAGCGTCTGACTCTTTGAGACTATCTATCAAAACCAACAACTTTGGTTTATGAATAATTATTACCAAGCCCCTATTTATGGTTGTACATTGATGTTAAACGCAAAATTTGAGAAGGGACCAAAAATATTGACTTGAAGAAGTTTTTGATGAATAAAAGTATGTTTGGGGCAGGTTTTCATTCTACAAAAGGGTAATTATTCAAAAGAAGTTTATAATGGTAGTTTCTGATAATCCCTATTATTTGTAGGTAGAAAATAGTACATAATTGCCAGAAGTAGATCATTATTACTTTTAAAAGTCCATGTCAAAATGGTTAAATATACAGAATGTATTTTCAAAATTCAACGTTAAAATTTTAGATACAATCATTGTTCTGTCAATGTAAACATGCTATTGTAGTCACATGTACTTTTGCCCCAACATCAACCTGACCTTCTCTATTTGGAGCTCTGTTGTCTAGAGCTGACTAAAAACTGTCAATAATTACTGTGAAATCTGCCATACTTCACCCAGATAGAAGATAGCTCCTGAGAAAAAACAGAGCATCAACCCTCAAAAGCACTTCAATAATCTGCCATTACTATATTACTCATAAAAGGAAAAGTCTGATTGTGGAAAATTGGCTTGTTTTCACTAAAAGAACCAAGACAAATATACATGTTTTTAGAGAGGAACAGGCAAGAGGGCAAATGACACCTCAAACTGCTAAATAAAGCATGTTCTATCCTTTATTCTAACAGTAAATGTTCATAATATCAAAACTGAATAATTCAATTTATAATTTTATGTAAGTGAGAGTGGAATGAATAACAAAGATTATCGAAGGTTATTATAGTTGTACAAATTCAAAGGTTTCTATTAAGATCTCAATAATACATTTAATACAAATATTAATTCTATGAAATCTATTTTTTTGTATTAGTTCAACAAAATTACAAATAATGTTTTAATAACTACTGTACAGTCTTAAATAGCTTTTTATTAATTTCGGTTTGTAAAAGTTTTGCTCTGTTGAGGCAATAGCAATTGAAACCTTCTATAAAATTCTAAAGTAGTTCTAAATGCATGAAATAAAGCATAAATTTTACACATGATGAGACATTATAATGTGGTAGCCTAAATAACATTTTAAAATGCCATGAGTAATGCAGCTAATAATGCATAACACAGAAGAAAAACATAAAATAAACTTGTTTATTTAGCTAAGCTTATGGTGTTAGACTATTGAAAGAGAGCACCACCTTGGCTGAATCATTCTGTGTTTCAGAAAGGAGAAAATACAAATACATACATATATTTTATATATTTAAATTTTATTCATAAATGTAAATACTTACATTTGTGTACACTTATGTTCATTTATAAATTTACATATTTATACCTGTATATATGAATATGCCAAAGCCTTTGACTGTGTGGATCACAACAAACTGTGGAAAATTCTGAAAGAGATGGAAATACCAGACCATCTGACTTGCCTCCTGAGAAACCTATATGCAGGCCAGGAAGCAACAGTTAGAACTGGACATGGAACAACAGACTGGTTCCAAATAGGAAAAGGAGTACATCAAGGCTGTATATCAAGCATCACCCTGCTTATTTAACTTATACGCAGAGCACATCATGAGAAAAGCTGGGCTGGAAGAAACACAAGCTGGAATCAAGACTGCCAGGAGAAACACCAAAAACCTCAGATACACAAATGACAGCATCTTATGGCAGAAAGTGAACAGGAACTAAAAACCTCTTGATGAAAGTGAAAGAGGAGAGTGAAAAAGTTGACTTAAAGCTCAACATTCAGAAAGCGAAGATCATGGCATCTGGTCCCATCACTTCATGGGAAATAGATGGGGAAAGAGTGGAAACAATGTCAAACTTTATTTTTCAGATCAGTTCAGTTCAATAGCTCAGTCGTGTCCAACTCTTTGTGACCCCATGAATTGCAGCACACCAGGCCTCCCTGTCCAACATCATCCCCTGGAGTGCACTCAGAATAGTGTTCATCGAGTCTGTGATGCCATCCAGCCATCTCATCCTCGGTCGTCCCCTTCTCCTCCTGCCCCCAATCCTTCCCAGTGTGAGTCTTTTCCAATGAGTCAACTCTTCGCATGAGGTGGCCAAAGTACTGGAGTTTCAGCTTTAGCATCATTCCTTCCAAAGAAATCCCAGGGCTGATCTCCTTCAGAATGGACTGGTTGAAACTCCTTGCAGTCCAAGGGACTCTCAAGAGTTTTCTCCAACACCACAGTTCAAAAGCATCAATTCTTCTGCGCTCAGCCTTCTTCACAGTCCAACTCTCACATCCATACATGACCACAGGAAAAACCATAGCCTTGACTAGACAGACTTTAGTCGGCAAAATAATGTCTCTTTTTGAATATACTATCTAGGTTGGTCATAAATTTTCTTCCAAAGAGTAAGCACCTTTTAATTTCATGGCTGCAATCACCATCTGCAGTGATTTTGGAGCCCCCAAAAATAAAGTCTGACACTGTTTCCACTGTTTCCCCATCTATTTCCCATGAACTGATGCGACCAGATGCCATGATCTTCATTTTCTGAATGTCGAGCTTTAAGCCTATTTTTTCACTCTCCACTTTCACTTTTATCAAGAGACTTTTTAGTTCCTCTTCACTTTCTGCCATAAGGGTGGTGGCATCTGCATATCTGAGGTTATGGATATTTCTCCTGGCAATCTTGATTCCAGCTTGTGTTTCTTCCAGTCCAGCGTTTCTCATGTTGTACTCTGCATATAAGTTAAATAAGCAGGGTGACAGTATACAGCCTTGATGTACTCCTTTTACTATTTGAAAACAGTCTGTTGTTCCATGTCCAGTTCTAACTGTTGCTTCCTCACCTGCATACAGATTCCTCAAGAGGCAGGTCAGGTGGTCTGGTATTCCCATCTCTTTCAGAATTTTCCACAGTTTATTGTGATCCACACAGTCAAAGGCTTTGGCATAGTCAATAAAGCAGAAATAGATGTTTTTCTGGAACTCTCTTGCTTTTTCCATGATCCTGCAGATGCTGACAATTTGATCTGGTTCCTCTTCCTTTCTTAGACCAGCTTGAACATCAGGGAGTTCACGGTTCACATATTGCTGAAGCCTGGCTTGGAGAATTTTGAGCATTACTTTACTAGCATGTGAGATGAGTGCAATTATGCAGTAGTTTGAGCATTCTTTGCCATTGCCTTTCTTTGGGATTGGAATGAAAACTGACTTTTTCCAGTCCTGTGGCCACTGCTGAGTTTTCCCAATTTGCTGGCATATTGAGTGCAGCATTTTCACAGCATCACCTTTCAGGATTTGAAACAGCTCAACTGGAATACCATCACCTCCCCTAGCTTTGTTTGTAGTGATGCTTTCTAAGGCCCACTTGACTTCACATTCCAAGATGTCTGGCTCTAGATTAGTCATCACATCATCATGATTATCTGGGTCATGAAGATCTTTTTTGGACAGTTCTTCCGTGTATTCTTGCTACCTCTTCTTAATATCTTCTGCTTCTGTTAGGTCCATACCATTTCTGTCCTTTATCGAGCTCATCTTTGCATGAAATGTTCCCTTGGTATCTTTATTATTATTATTATTTTTGAAGATATCTCTAGTCTTTCCCATTCTGTTGTTTTCCTCTATTTCTTTGCATTGATTGCTGAAGAAGGCTTTCTTATCTCTTCTTGCTATTCTTTGGAACTCTGCATTCAGAGGCTTATATCTTTCCTTTTCTCCTTTGTTTTTTGCCTCTCTTCTTTTCACAGCTGTTTGTAAGGCCTCCCCAGACAGCCATTTTGCTTTTTCACATTTCTTTTCCATGGGGATGGTCTTGATCCCTGTCTCCTGTACAATGTCACAAACCTCATTCCATATTTCATCAGACACTCTATCAGATCTAGGCCCTTAAATCTATTTCTCACTTCCACTGTATAATCATAAGGGATTTGATTTAGGTCATACCTTAATGGTCCAGCGGTTTTCCCTGTTTTCTTCAATTTCAGTCTGAATTTGGCATTAAGGAGTTCATGATCTGAGCCACAGTCAGCTCCTGGTCTTGTTTTTGTTGACTGTATAGAGCTTCTCCAGCTTTGGCCGCAAAGAATATAATCAACCTGATTTTGGTGTTGGGGGCTCCCAAATCACTACAGATGGTGATTGTAACCATGAAATTAAAAGATGTTACTCCTTGGAAGGAAAGTTATGACCAACCTAGACAGCCTATTCAAAAGCAGAGACATTACTTTGCCAACAAAGGTACATCTAGTCAAGGCTATGGTTTTTCCAGTAGTCATGTATGGATGTGAGAGTTGGACTGTGAAGAAAGTTGAGCGCCAAAGAATTGATGCTTTTGAGCTGTGGTGTTGGAGAAGACTACTGGGAGTCCCTTGGACTGCAAGGAGATCCAGCCAGTCCATTCTAAAGGAGATCAGTCCTGGGTGTTCTTTGGAAGGAATGATGCTAAAGCTGAAACTCCAGTACTTTGGCCACCTCTTGCAAAGAATTGACTCATTGGAAAAGACTCTGATACTGGGAGGGATTGGGGGCAGGAGAAGAAGGGGACGACAGAGGATGAGTTGGCTGGGTGGCATCACTGATTCGATGGACATGATTCTGAGTGAACTCTGGGAGTTGGTGATGGACAGGGAGGCCTGGCATGCTGCAATTCATGGGGTCGCAAAGAGTTGGACACGGCTGAGCAATTGAACTGAACTGAATGGTTTGATAATGTCAAAATAAATGTTAGTTTCTCAATAGGTTTTTTTATCACTGATATCATTTAACTGAAATGAATAATAATACATTTATGCTTATATGTATGAATTTTGTTAGTGTTGTTGTTGTTCAGTGGAACTCTCAGGAGTCTTCTCCAAAACCACAGTTCAAAGGCATCAATTATTTGGCGATCTGCCTTCTTTATGATCCAGCTCTCACAACTGTACATGACCATTGGGAAGATCATAGCATTGACGATATGGACCCTTGTTGGCAGAGTGATGTCTTGCTTTTCAACACACTGTCTAGGTTTTTCATAACTTTCCTGCCAAGAAGCAATTTTCTTCTGATTTCATGGCTGTGGTCACCATCCATGGTGATTTTAGAGCCCAAGAAGAGGAGACCTGCCTCTGCTTCTACCTTTCCCCTTCTATTTGCCATGAAGTAATGGGGATAGAGTCTATGATCTTAGTTTTTTTTTTTTTTTATATTTAGATTTAAGTCAGCTTTTTGCATAAGATCACCTTTTAGAAAACTAAAAAGTAAAAGTTTTTAACATATTTCCAAAGGAAGTTATTTCTTTTCTAATATATTAAAAATTTCTAAGACATTTAAAGTTATTCAAATAATAATTAAATATCATAAATTTAAGTCAAACATTTAAATAAATCCAAAAATAATTTGGATAAAAGTTAAAATTACAATCATCTTTTAAAAATAAAATTAATAGCAAAATCTACCATTATATGACACTTTGTAAATTTTAAAAATTGCTATCATGCTTCCTGTATACCTAGCTAACTGATGTGTATGTGAAGTTACTTTTGTTGTATCAGACTCTTTGCAACCCCAAGGACTGTAGCCCGAAATTTTCCTCTACCCATGGGTTTCTCTAAGTAAGAATATTGGAGTAGGTTGCCATGCCCTCCTCCAGGTGGTCTTCCCAACCCAGGGATTGAACCCACATCTTCTGTGTCTCCTGAATTAGCAGGCAGGTTCTTTACCACAGAGCCACCAGGAGGCCCATATATCTAGTCTTAAACAAGTTTAAAAGAAATATCAATTATTTCTTTCAAAATGTTTCTCAATGCTGTATTCATCTAATGTCAGTGTATGGTAATTCATAAGTACCTCTAGAATTACAAATCAGAACAAAAAGAGAGGCAAGGAAACAGACACAGCGCTGCTAAGAAATTATTCTTTCCTGTGCAAAAGCCCATTAAGCTAACACTCATCTAAGAAAATTTTTGATACTTCATTTTTTATATGCAAGCACTTTTGCTGATGAGTCTCTCCTTTCTTTTAAAGCTTTGACAGCTCCAAGACTGGCAGTGATCTGGTCCTCAAATCTTTTCACTTTCTCTGGCCCTAGAACTAGCTAAAGAAAAGGAAATAAGCCTTTTCTTAGGGATCAAACAATGTTAAACATAAGACTGAGTGTCTAGAGTTAGGGGTACATGGTATCAGTATTGAGAGATAGCTCTCAAATTACATCTTGCTTGAATTTAAGGTGCTCTGGTAATATAACTGCTTTTAGTTTTCAATGGTATGCATTTGTATAAGAAAACATTCCAGGAATATTACTTCATCATTTCTGGATAAGATACTTTCAGGTATTTGTGAGTGGAGTCAGATTATAGAGAAATCAGTTAACATAAGTTGATGTAATACATTTTTCTTAGAATAAATAGAATAAAATGAGACATATTGGGTTAGGGGGCCAATGTATGTTCTAAAATTAAATATTTTATGAGTTTGAAATCTGGTTCCAGCATTTCAGAACAGTTCTGTATTTTGCCTTCCATCAGACAGGCAGGCTGTGTCTGCCTTCAATAGACATCATTGGGTCTTTCTCTGTTTTTCTTTCTTCCTCCTCTCACTAATCTGGCCTCCTTAGATTTGGGACCTCTTCTTCCCCCCCAGGAATCCTTTCCTTTATGTTGATTTCTGATTTAAGTTGCAGGCAATGGGTTTCTTCTAACTTTTTTTTTTCCTTCCCCAAGAAACTTGGAGTATAGAGGGAGAAAGGCAGGAAAACTACTTTTTTGGTCCAGCTCCAGAATAAAACAAATTTAGAGTCTTGGGGGTTTTGCTTTTGTTTTCATTGCATTAATATTCTTAAAGAGTCTTTAATTTCTCTGTGATATCAAATAATTTTTTCTGTTATCTTGGCTAATTATGGGCTCAAGTGCCTGGAAAGTGGTGGTAAAATGCCAAAAAGGAGTAAGGGCTGGGGAACACTATTCATACATATAATATGAACATATATACATAGCAACATTCATATACAGAGAACATTCATATATAATAATATTCATATATATATAAGTGAAAGTGAAGTCACTCAGTTGTGTCCGACTCTTTGTGACCCGTGGACTGTAGCCCACCAAGCCTCTCAGTCCATGGGATTCTCTAGGCAAGAATACTGGAGTGGGTTGCCATTTCCTTCTCCAGGGGATCTTCTCAACCCAGGGATCGAACCCAGGTCTCCCACATTGTAGACAGATGCTTTAACCTCGGCTCCACCAGGGAGCCCTTAAATACAAGAATACAGTCTCTCAGAAAACCTCCTATAGAGACACAGAACTTCAGATCTAAGTACTAACATCAAAGATTTCAAGGGAGGAAAGGAAGCCAGGTTGAAAGAAGAAGGGGGATGTATATATACCGTTTGATGATACTTGTCTGGCAGAGTTGTGCTTGGAAAGATATAAGCAATGCCTGTGAAACACTTTGTATAAAATGCATAATTGACCAATTGTGGTTATGATTCCATTTTAAGTTTTTAAAGTTATCACATCATGCTAGCAAACATTAATTATTATCCGTTATAATTGTTAGTATTGCCAAAAGTCTAGGTTTTTCTTCACAAAATAACATCTGTGAAATGTGGGGGTTTAATTTGCTGAGGTTTCTGTCTTCTGTTTTCAAACATAAATTTCCCTATTTCCTAGTTTCCAATTTATACCTTTAAGTGTTTTGAGAATTGAAAAAAATATAAAGCTTTATTTCATTTGGTAATCCAGCATTTATGACTGCAGCCTGAAAGCTGACTTGAGTATATTCTGTGTCACACTGAATTCCTGTGTCTACAAAGGACACCAATGGAGGCAACTTCAACAAAGCTGTGCTTGTCAGGTTTGTAACCTAATTTAATATCCCTATGGGGTTTACAGTAGATATGTGGGGCTCTGTATAAACTGAGTTAAGCTTGGTTGTGGTGAGGTAAACATCCACAAAACTCCACAATTTAAAGTGAAGCATTATATCTTGTTCAGATACATAGTAATTGTGAGCTTCAGTTGTTTGGGAATACATCTTTGCTCCTCTTACTCAGGAAATCAGATTTCCATGGGAGGGGTAGAAAGATATGATGAATCATGTACTACCCATCTTGGGCTTCCCCAGTGGCTTGGCAGGTAAAGAATCCACCTGCAATGCAGGAGATGCAGGTTTGATCCCTGGATTGAATAGATCCTCTGGAGGAGGGTATGGCAACCCACTCCAGTATTCTTGCTGGGAAAATCCCATGGACAAAGGAGCCTGATGGGCTAAATCCATGGTGTCAAAAAGTCATACATGACTGAATTGACTGCAAATGCATGCACTACCTCTCAAAGACTTCTATCTAAAAGTGACTTCTCTTCATATTTCATTGGCTCAATTGGTAATGATTAATCTCAAGGAGTTAGATGGCTTCAAGGAGTTACCATAGGACAAGAAAAGAGAAATAGACACATGGATAAATGTTCTCTGAAACTCACATTGTGCTGTAGTGGTTTTTCAAACAAAGTTATGTTTTGTAGCTTTATCAGATAGCTGTGGTTACCAAATGTATTACTTAGATTGATGAAACATTTCCATAGTTTATTAAGTAAAGTAAAATTACAAGTAAAGTAAGTAAAGTAAATTAAGTAGAGTAAAATTATTTTAAAAAAAAATAAGTGAAATTTCATTCTGATTTCTCATTGTTCAAACTTGGCTAGAAGCCAGAGAAACAAACTTAGTGAGTCTTATTTCAGTAAGTCCACAGGAAAATAGCACCTATTCCCATAAAATTGCTTTTCTGTGTTCTATATTAGTGTAATTTTTCTAATCACCACTTCTCAACCATGTTTCAATAATAGTATCTGTGTTTCAATCAGACTATTCTCCATCTTTTAATTTAAAATTAGAACTGGCAGAAGAATATTTAAATGAATTATGTCTGCAAAGAAAAGTAAGATACTTGAGTTTCATAACAATAGAAAGTTTAATCCCTTTCATAGTTTTAAACAGTGTCATTTCTCCATGCAGACTGCAGGGAAGCACATTTATATATTAATGCTGTATTTGTACACTTAATGCTTTATACAATTTTTGATTGTATAAAGCAGAAGGTTTCTTTCCTCTGTCAAAACAAAGCAGAAAGGGGTTAACAATGCATTAAATGTATACATAGTACAGGTCTGGATGTAGCATCTCTAGGATATACAGGTAGGTTAAAAATGGAAAATCACTTCCATGTTTGCTTTCTGTTCTGAATTTTAATATGGTTCTGTGTATATAACTGAGGAGTGGGTTGTGTGAAAATATAACTTATGATTAAACATGAGGCCTCTTAAGAACTTAATAAGTTACATGTTAATGTAAGAAAAACCAGATTGATTTGGGCATTTTGATTTTTGCATATTATCAACTATATAATTTATTGAATGCTGCTAAGTCACTTCAGTCGTGTCCGACTCTGTGCGACCCCATAGACGGCAGCCCACCAGGCTCCTCCGTCCCTGGGATTCTCCAGGCAAGAACACTGGAGTGGGTTGCCATTTCCTTCTCCAATGCAAGAAAGTGAAAAGTGAAAGTAAAGTCGCTCAGTCGTTTCCGACTTTTAGCGACCCCATGGGCTGCAGCCCTCCAGGCTCCTCCGTCCACGGGATTTTCCAGGCAAGAGTGCTGGAGTGGGGTGCCATCGCCTTCTCCGAATTTATTGAATATCAGCATTTATAATTAGATAGTGATATATTTATAAACTGTTCCATGGATGTTTAGCAAATAAGTAGAAGACTAAGTGAGCTATTTATTATTCAGGATAATTGATCCATTCCAATCCACTTTAACTGTGAATTAACAGGAATAACAACAGCAAAAATATTTAAACATATTTTTGTGATAGGTGACTTTATTTCTTCATGTTCTAGAAAAACAATGAATTGTTTAGTTTACAGTATTTTTCTTTCCAGCAGTATGAGGAGTCAGGTACTTGAAGTATCAGGAGGCAGGATCTTAGAAGTCATGTAGGTTGAAATTCAGTCTTTCAAACTAACTCCATGCGAGTAAACTGTAGACACATCCTCTGTATATTATCAAAGTTGCTAAGATAGAGTACTGGGGTCATTTTTGATATTGCTTTGTTTGATATAAAATTATCACTGCCTTCATTGTATTTGATAATAACTGATATTACTAATGGAGAAGGCAATGGCATCCAACTCCAGTACTCTTGCCTGGAAAATCCCATGGATGGAGGAGCCTGGTAGGCTGCAGTCCATGGGGTCTCTAGAGTCGGACACGACTGAGCAACTTCACTTTCACTTTTCACTTTCATGCATTGGAGAAGAAATGGCAACTTTAGTCAAAAATCAACCACTCATGCAGAGTTCTTTACACCATTATCTCAGTTAATCTGTATTGCAAATATCCCAGCAAAATAGTTGTTATTAGACTTGACTTTAATAATGAATAGCAAGGTACTCAGAGAACATATGTGGCATTCCCAGAGTCTCCCATCTAGTCATCAGAGGATTTAGAATATAATATCGGACTCTAGCACACATTCCCCTTTGCAGGTATTATACTGACTAGCTGGTGGATTAAAACAAGGACCAACAAATTAAGACCAAAAAATTTTTATTTTCTTCTTACTCTGAGTGAAAGGAGTGTATCTTTTTTTTTTTTTTAATCAAGTGGTCTTAAGTTTATTTCCATTCTTATTATGAATATTGGGACAGATAGAATTTTCCAAAAGTATCTACAATATTTAGTATCTCCTATTCTACTTTTTTCCAATGTGACTGAAATTTTGCCCATTGAGAGGTGGGTCTTGGGGTCTTAGCCTTTTGAGTATGGCAAATGTGATGCTCTGCTGTTTCCTAATCAAAGTCCGAAAAGACAGCACAGTTCTACAGGGTTCTCATGGGATGCTTTCTCTTGGAATGTGGCCACCATGCTCTGAGGAAACCCAAGGACCCATAGAGAGGAAACAGGGTCCACACCACTGGTTGAACTGCCAGCTGAAAGTCAGCACCAACTTGCCAGCCCTGTGAGTGAGCCACCTTGGAAGTAAATCCCTTATTCTAGCCATACCAGCTGACACAATGTAGTGCAGAGATAGTTGTCCCTGTTGGACCTGGCCAATATTGCATATCTAGGACCAGAATAAATCATTGTTGCTGTTTCAGACACTAAGCTTTAGAGTAGCTAGTTAAGTAGTAATAGATAACTAAAATGGTTATCTAAGGTACAATTTTCTCCAAAGACAGTTTCAACATCTATATATTTAAGGTAAACCAACAAAATTATTTAATAGGTATTTGTAAGGGGTTCTATTTGCCCATGTTCATAACTACTTATATAGGATAGACTGTTTTTTGTCTAAACTACTGTAAAATAAAATATCTTCAACCTAACAGTAGATAATTACCTCATTAACTCATTAAAAGCTTTTCTGTTATGGAGAAAAAAATACATTTTAAAAGACCACTTTCATATTAGAAATATTTTAAAACCTCTGGTTTGGCAGGAAAATTAAAAACTCAAAGGCATTGATTGTATTCATGAAGCATTTTCTTATTAATTGTTAGAGAATGCCAAGGTCCCTTGTGGAACACATGGCAAAACAAGCTGATTAAGAGGCTTAGTATTATTTTTAAATTACTTAATTGCCATTTAATGAAATAGGGAGCTCTGACTTCCACGCTACCTAATAAAATGGTTACTCTGCAAGGAATGACTTGCTGGTTGCATTGACCTTGCAGAGCAAGCTGGGTTTAAAGAAGCCACATAATACTTTTCTACAATGATGGTATAGGGACTGAAAGCCATATTCTTGGAAATGTGCATGTTAGCATTTATATCCCTTTTATAATTGCTGAAATAATGGCCAACATACATTAAGAAATGTCTGGGTATTCCACTGGGTGCCCTGATTGCAGTCAAACCACACATATGAATACCTCTTAATTGCCAAAGTAATTTCTAAGGAACTAAAAACACAGTTCATTTGCTTTTCCACCCTGCCCTTGGGAACCTGCAATTCTGCTTCATTACAACCACTCAACCTTTAGCCTTCATCTGTTTCAAAATGGTTTGCAGTGTTTTAGATATAATAAAATAGCAACCATAGGCAGCCATGCACAAATTTTTTTTGTTACCACTGCTACTTACAATTTTGAAATTAGCTAAGATTAGCTACATTAGTGCATTTTTATTATATGTGTCTACTTTTAAAAATATATATGTATATCTCCTCTTGCATTTAATGAATATATCTTTCCTAGCAGATTTGAGAGAGTAAACATTCGTTTGAGAGGGAAGAATAGGCTACCTTCTGTTTTATTTACTGCAGCATCTAATCAAACCAACTAAGCTTCCTAGGTGGCTCGCGGTTAAGAATCTGCCTGCCAATGCAGGAGACAGAGGAGACGCCATTTTGATCCCTAAGTTAGGAAGATCCCCTGGAGGAAGAAATGGCAGCCCACACCAGTATCCCTCCCTGGAGAATCCCTTGGACAGAGAAGCCTAACTGGCTACAGTCCATGGGGTTGTGAAGAGTTAGACATGACTGAATGAGCACAAAATCAAACCAACTACCTTGGTAAGGAAAAAGAATTTGAGGAGGGTGCATTTACTCAAATTTTCAATCACTACTACTAAACATTAATTACTATGATAAATTTACCATCAGGTTAAAAATGTCTATGTACCAATTTCTTGTATCTGTATATACATAAGTATGCATATACACACACACATCAGTTCAGTTCAGTTCAGTCACTCAGTCATGTCTGACTCTTTGTGACCCCATGGACTGCAGCATGCCAGGCCTCCTTGTCCATCACCAAATCTCAGAGTTTACTCAAAGTCATGTCCATTGAGTCAGTGATGCTATCCAACCATCTCATCCTCTGTGGTCCCCTTCTTCTCCCACCTTCAATCTTTCCCAGCATCATGGTTTTTTCAAATGAATCAGCTCTTTGCATCAAGTGGCCAAACTATTGGAGTTTAAGCTTCAGCATCAGTCCTTCCAATGAATATTCAGGACTGATTTCCTTTAGATGGACTGGTTGGATAGCTTTGCAGTCCAAGGGACTCTCAAGTGTCTTCTCCAACACCATAGTTCAAAAGCATTAATTCTTTGGTACTCAGCTTGCTTTATAGTCCGACTCTCACATCTATACATGACTACTGGAAAAACCATAGCCTTGACTAGACGGACCTTTGTTAGCAAAGTAATGTCTCTGCTTTCTAATATGCTGTCTAGGTTGGTCATAACTTTTCTTCCAAGGAGCAAGCGTCTTTTAATTTCATGGCTGCAGTCACCATCTGCAGTGATTTTTGGAGCCCTTCAAAATAGTCTCTCACTGTTTCCATGTTTCCCCATCTATTTGCCATGAAGTGATGGAACAGATGCCATGATCATAGTTTTCTGAATGTTGAGCTATAAGCAAACTTTTTCACTCTCTTCTTTCATTTTCATCAAGAGGCTCTTTAGTTCTTCTTCACTTTCTGCCATAAAGGTGGTGTCATCTGCATATCTTAGGTTATTGATATTTCTTCCAGGAATCTTGATTCCAGCTTGTGCTTCATCCAGCCCAGAATTTCTCATGATGTAATCTGCATATAAGTTAAATAAGCAGGGTGACAATATACAGCCTTGATGTACTCCTTTCACATGTACGCCTTATATAAATATATACACATGACATTAGTATATATATATATATATGCATCTTACATTTACACATGTGCCATATATACATGATATATGATATATATATCTTCTGATAATGATTATTTAAAATTTTAATGTCCATCTTTTATTTACTTTCTTTATGCCACTACCATTATTTTCATTTTTCACTTTTTGTTTTCATCCAATAGCCTTGCCTCTCTGTCACTGTATAAGCTACCTTCTTCCTGTATACATTGTTTGCTTATTTGTTGAAAATCCCCTAGAATTAATTTCTTCATTCTCAGATACCAATACCCAGACTTGCCTTTTCCTCATACACTCTAAATTCAGGTTGAGTTTATGATGTGCTTTTGGCCAATGAAAAGGATCCATCAAAACTTTCAAGTCTACTAGAAAGATATATTCTGTTTCTAGTAATTCAGTTAATTGGTTGTAATAACTGATAGCCATCTTCAACCTCACTATGAAGAGCATGACCAAGAATGAAGACAGGGTAAGGGATTCACATAGATTTGACTAGTTAAGTATTTAGATCCAACATGGTTAAGTTATGGATCTCTGTTTCATGAGACAACATCTATCCTTTTCTTGCCACTCCCACCACTCCAGACAGACTCTTTTCTGCTGTTGTTAAGTCAGCTTCAACTCTTTCTCTTACTGGCACATAAAAACTTTCTGACTACCAAATTCCTGCTTTTTTTTTTTTTGTTCACACATTTCTTCCCTTTAGATCTTTTCTAGTGTATCCCCTAACCCAATGGTTTATAAAATTTTATTCAACTGACTTAACTTTTTCTCCCTCCCCCCCCCCAATTTTATGTGTCATTGTCTTCTTTATTTCCTTTGGTATTCTTTCCATAACTGTCACAAGCATCATTCTTTTGCCTCCATACACTCTTTCATCAGCTCTGATGAAAACTAAGATATCTTTGCCAAATTATGAGCAAGGAAGACACCTTTAGTAAACTTAGCATGTTTAAGCAAATTCTAGTGAGAAAATAGAGGAAATATGTCCTTTTTTAAAAAAAAAATTATTTGAGGGCAACCTATCATTTTCTATCTCCTGTGAAGTTTTACTTCTGTGCCATCATCCTTACTTTTAGCAACTAGCCAATTTCAGAAGTAGTAAAGTCCAGAATCCTTTGGATCCCATTAATTATTTTGAAATATATATGCAAATTAAGGGAAACCATGGGTATAATTAATAATTAAACAGACACAAATAGTATTGTTATGTTCCATATATTAGAGCTTCCGTGGTGGCTTAGACAATAAAGAATTTGACTGCAATGTGGGAGACCTGGGTTCGATCCCTGGGTTGGGAAGATCCCCTGAAGGAGGGTATGATAACTCACTCGAGTAATCTTGCTTGGAGAATCCCCACAGAAAGAGGAGCCTGGAGGGCTACAGTCCATGGGGTCAGCGTCAGACACAACTGAGCGACTCAGCACAGCACATTCCATGTATTACATACATGGAATATAGAAAAGCCTGAGTAGCAATGCATAATATGTGGCATTTTTATAAATATTACATCTCCTCACATTCAAAACTCTATTGAAGAAAATTTCTTTCCAAATATCATTGAACTGAACTATACTTATAAAAAACAAATTAAATGTAAATTAAAGAATGATATATAAATGGAAACCAACATATTATCATCATGTTTAAATGACAATCAAAGTTCATTATCCTTCAAATAAGAACTGACCTTACCTTTCCCTTGATCAAGATTATAATATATTTGGCCCAAACCTTCACCCAAATTCAATGAGTGCTTATAAATAAATGTGTGATTATAGCTGATTGTGACAAGTTTCACAAATCATCTGGGTGACATTCAAAAATTCTAGATAACTATTTAGTATTCTTCAGGTGTAAAAGGTCAAGAAATTCATTTCAACAAACGGTCTAGTGTACTTTGTTATACCATGAGAACTAAAATATTGAATTAGTCTTCCTTCTTGTGCTTATAGCTAGAGTCTATTACAGGAGAAAATCCAAGCACAATATTACCCTGTTATAAGAACTATCAGGCTTCCCTAGCGGCACTGATCATAAAGAATCTGCCTGCAATGCAGGAGACTTGAGTTAGATGTCTAGATGGGGAAGATCTACTGGAGAAATGAATGGCTACCCACTCCAATAACCTTGCTTGGAGAATTCCATGGGCAGAAGAGCCTGGCAGGCTACAGTCCATAGGGTTGCAAAAGAGTCGGCTATGACTGAGCAACTAACACAAGTGCTATCATAATAACAAAAGTTATTACGAGAAGATAAGACTACGCTATCTCATTATTTCTGATATAAGTGCTTTTTTCTCTTGGAAGAAAAGCAGTGACAAATTGACAGTGTATTAAAAAGCAGAGACATTACTTTGCCGACAAAGGTCCATATAGTCAAAGCTATGGTTGTTCCAGTAGTTATGTATGGATGTAAGAGCTGGACAATAAAAAAGTCTGAGCACCAGTGAATTGATGCTTTTGAATTGTGGTGCTGGAGAAGACTCTTGAGAGTCCCTTGGACTGCAAGGAGATCAAACCAGTCAATCCTAAAGGAAATCAGTCCTGAATATTCAACAGAAGGACTGATGTTGAAGCTGAAGCTCCAATACTTCGGCCACCTGATGCAAAGAGCTGATTCATTGGCAAAGACCCTGATGCTGGGAAAGACTGAAGATAGGAGGAGAAGGGGACGACAGAGGATGAAGTGTTTGAATGGCATCACCTACTCAATGGCTCAGTGGATATGAGTTTGAGCAACTCTGGGCTCAACTGGGAAGTCTAGTGTACTACAGTCAATGGGGTTGCAAAGATTGGAACAAGACTGGGAGACTGAACAACAAAGAGGTGTGGAATGAAATGTTTCTGCTCCATGCTCTACCAGTAAACAAGCCTTTTAGAAATGCAGATTCCTAAGCCAGCTATTTGCAAGCCACCAGCTACTTCCTCCCTGGTAAGCACTGAGGAGCTCGAAAGATATGAAAGCCTGCTATCTGCCATATTCACCATCTTTTAAGGTAAATAAGGAATTAGAATGTGAATAATCAAGGAAATGGGATTGGCCCCAGATAACTATATGCATATGAAAGAAATGATTTCAGCAAGCCTAGACACTTGCATCTTCCCATATATAGAAGATCCCTAAATCTCTTCATGTGAGAGATCTGTCTTTTTCTTAATTAACAGTAATCTTTTGTTATTCAGATTACCTACCCTTTGCAACAAATGTGTGTATATATAGCCTGGTCCTCCCTGGCCTCTTTGGAGTCAGCTCTCGGGGGTCACCAGAGATACTGTCTCCTGGCTGGAGATCTAACATCAGTTCAGTTCAGTTCAGTTCAGTCGCTCAGTCGTGTCCGACTCTATCAATCCCCATGAATCGCAGTACGCCAGGCCTCCCTGTCCACCACCAACTCCCTGAGTTCACTCAAACTCATGTCCATCGAGTCCATGATGCCATCCCGCCATCTCATCCTTGGTCATCCCCTTCTCCTCCTGCCCCCAATCCCTCCCAGTATCAAAGTCTTTTCCACTGAGTCAACTCTTCGCATGAGGTGGCCAAAGTACTGGAGCTTCAGTTTTAGCATCATTCCTTCCAAAGAAATCCCTGGGTTGATCTCCTTCAGAATGGACTGGTTGGATCTCCTTGCAGTCCAAGGGAATCTCAAGAGTCTTCTCCAACACCACAGTTCAAAAGCATCAATTCTTCGGTGCTCAGCCTTCTTCACAGTCCAACTCTCACATCCATACATGACCACAGGAAAAAACCATAGCCTTGACTAGATGGAACTTAGTTAGCAAAGTAATGTCTCTGCTTTTGAATATACTAACTAGGCTGGTCATAACTTTTCTTCCAAGAAGTAAGCATCTTTTAATTTCATGGCTGCGGTCACCATCTGCAGTGATTTTGGAGCCCCAAAATATAAAGTCTGACACTGTTTCCACTGTTTCCCCATTTATTTCCCATGAAGTGATGGGGCCAGATGCCATGATCTTCATTTTCTGAATGTTGAGCTTTAAGCCAACTTTTTCACTCTCCTTTTTCACTTTCAACAAGAGGCTTTTTAGTTCCTCTTCACTTTCTGCCATAAGGGTGGTGTCATCTGCGTATCTGCGGTTATTGATATTTCTCCCAGCAATCTTGATTCCAGCTTGTGTTTCTTCCAGTCCAGCGTTTCTCATGATGTACTCTGCATATAAGTTAAATAAGCAGGGTGACAGTATACAGCCTTGACATACTCCCTTTCCTATTTGGAACCAGTCTGTTGTTCTATGTCTAGTTCTAACTGTTGCTTCCTGACCTGCATGCAGATTTGTCAAGAGGCAGGTCAGGTGGTCTGGTATTCCCATCTCTTTCAGAATTTTCCACAGTTTATTGTGATCCACACAGTCAAAGGCTTTGGCATAGTCAAGAAAGCAGAAATAGATGTTTTTTCTGGAACTCTCTTGCATTCTCCATGATCCAGCGGATGTTAGCAATTTGATCTCTGCTTCCTCTGCCTTTTCTAAAACCAGCTTGAACATCAAGGAGTTCACGGTTCACATATTGCTGAAGCCTGGCTTGGAGAATTTTGAGCATTACTTTACTAGCATGTGAGATGAGTGCAATTGTGCGGTAGTTGGAGCATTCTTTGGCATTGCCTTTCTTTGGAATTGGGATGAAAACTGACCTTTTCCAGTCCTGTGGCCACTGCTGAGTTTTCCAGATTTGCTGGCAAATTGAGTGCAGCACTTTCACAGCATCATCTTTCAGGATTTGAAACAGCTCAACTGGAATTCCATCACCTCCACTAGCTTTGTTCGTAGTGATGCTTTCTAAGGCCCACTTGACTTCACATTCCAAGATGTCTGGCTCTAGATTAGTCAACACATCATCATGATTATCTGGGTCATGAAGATCTTTTTTGTACAGTTCTTCCGTGTATTCTTGCCACCTCTTCTTAATATCTTCTGCTTCTGTTAGGTCCAGACCATTTCTGTCCTTTATCGAGCCCATCTTTGCATGAAATGTTCCCTTGGTATCTCTAATTTTCTTGAAGAGATCTCTAGTCTTTCCCATTCTGTTCTTTTCCTCTATTTCTTTGCATTGATTGCTGAAGAAGGCTTTCTTATCTCTTCTTGCTATTCTTTGGAACTCTGCATTCAGATGCTTATATCTTTCCTTTTCTCCTTTGCTTTTTGCTTCTCTTCTTTTCACAGCTATTTGTAAGGCCTCCCCAGACAGCCATTTTGCCTTTTTGCATTTCTTTTCCATGGGGATGGTCTTGATCCCTGTCTCCTGTACAATGTCACGAACCTCATTCCATAGTTCATCAGGCACTTTATCTATCAGATCTAGACCCTTAAATCTATTTCTCACTTCCACTGTATAATCATAAGGGATTTGATTTAGGTCATACCTGAATGGTCTAGTGGTGTTGCCCACTTTCTTCAATTTAAGTCTGAATTTGGCAATCAGGAGTTCATGATCTGAACCACAGTGAGCTCCTGGTCTTGTCTTTGTTGACTGTACAGAGTTTCTCCATCTTTGTCTGCAAAGAATATAATCAATCTGATTTTGGTGTTGACCATCTGGTGATGTCCATGTCTAGAGTCTTCTCTTGTGTTGTTGGAAGAGGGTATTTGCTATGACCATTGCATTTTCTTGGCAAAACTCTATTAGTCTTTGCCCTGCTTCATTCCACATTCCAAGGCTAAATTTGCCTGTTACTCCAGGTGTTTCTTGACTTCCTACTTTTGCATTCCAGTCCCCTATAAAGAAAAAGACATGTTTTGGGGTGTTAGTTCTAAAAGATCTTGTAGGTCTTCATAAAACCATTCAACTTCAGCTTCTTCAGCATTACTGGTTGGTGCATAGATTTGGATAATTGTGATATTGAATGGTTTGCCATGGAGACGAACAGAGATCATTCTGTCATTTTTGAGATTGCATCCAAGTACTGCATTTCAGACTCTTTTGTTGATGATGATGGCTACTCAATAAAGCCTAACTCTCAACTTTTAGGTTGCTTCTTTTTTTTCTTTCTTTCTTTTTAGTCAACATAGGTAATGAAAGATACCAACTAATGAAGTAACATTTGGATACTGGCCTGAGGAAGTACTAAGTACTGGATGGAAGTAGTAAAACTATTTCAAGCAGAGCTTTCAAAGTGTTCAGAGAAATGAAAAGATAAGAGCATATTAACAAAAATTCCCTCTTTGACCAAACTTTAATCAGGCTTCTCTGAACCTTGATTTTGACTAGGCCCAGATTTTGGCCCCTGTCTTTCCTTTGTTCTACCTAGCCCAACTTTAGAAAGAATCCTACTAAGTCAATTTAGCAAGAATTCTCTCAACTTTGATATCTGATCAATTTCCTCATCTCTTCACCTTTAATGTATAAATCTTTTGTCTGCCTTTCACAAAAATCCTGTTTAGGTCAGTTTAATAAGAATCCTGCTACACTTGATATCTTCTCTTATAACTTTCCATGCATTGACCATTCATATTGGCTATGAAGCCCCAGCTGCATTTCTTGTATTCAGAGTTGAACACAGTTGCTCTTCCTTTTACAATAACCTTAAGGTAATAGTCTTTGCTCTGCTCGGCCTGCAGTGTCTTAGTTCCTCAGTTCCTCAATCAAGTGTCCAACTAGCAGTCTCTGCAGCAAAAGCTGAGTCTTACCACAGGACTTACAGGGAAATTGGTTGATAGTTTTGAATGAATTATTTGCAATTTTAACATATCAGAATAGTTTTTTCTTTAACAATATGACACATCTGAAAATCTTTATTCAATATGACTGAAAAAAATGTGGAAATTCAAATTTTTCCTCTGTTTAAGGGAGTTTGCAGTGTGTTTCCAGAGACTGATAGGTAAATATTAAGCATAATGTCAACAAAATATGATAAAATGCAAAATAAAGCCAGAGAAAAATATTTTAGGCCTGGGAAGCTCTTTAATTCTAATTTGATAGGAATTGGGAAGGTTTCAAGGAGAAAGAAACAGTTTAGCAAGCCATCAGGTAAGAATAACATGTCAATAAGAAGAAAAGGGAGTGACAGTGAGAAAATACATTTAAGTCAAAAGGAAATGAGTATTTTAAATCATTGAATCTTAAAAGCTTGGAGGCTGCTGGAAAATTGAATGCAGTCAGCACAGTGGATAAAGTAAGTTTTGCATCTGAAAAATAATGTGAGAAAATTCAGCTTAAAATTTGTTTAAAGATGACAGGTTGGGCACAAGTGTCTCCTTTAATTCTCTTCCAAAATCTCATGTAAATGACATAAATGCCACAAAATGGCATATATTGTAGGACAAAGAGGCTGAATAAAGAGATAATAGTAAAATATTCTGAAAAAATGGAAATGGATGAGTGATAATTGTGATTTAGAACAGAACTCAATAGCCTTTAAAGGGAGACAATATAATCAAAATCTCTATAGCATATCCACAAAGTCCAGCATAAAATATTTTAAGTATATATGTATTACATATATTAGAATGAAAGAAGAAAAAAAAAAGAACTATAATTAAGAAAAAAAAAGGATTGATCAGTAGAAATTGGCACCATAATAACTCAAATGTTAGGATAGCAGACAATGATTTTAAAACCCTGTCATAAATGTTCAAAGTAATAAAGAAAATCCACCTGCCAGTTCTGGAGATGCCAAAGAAGTGGGTATGATCCCTGGGTTAAGAAGATCTCCTGGAGTAGGAAATGGCAATCTGCTCCAGTATTATTTACTGGATAATCCCATGGACAGAGGAACTGGGCTGCAGTCCTTGGGGTCACAAAGAGTCAGATACAACTGAGCAACTGTGTACTCATACACTGATGGGCCTAGCGGTTGTCATACTAAGTGAAGTAAGTCAGAAAGAGGAAGACAATTACCATATGATATCATTTATATGTAGAATCCAAAAAATTATACAAATGAGCTTATATATAAAACAGAAACAGATCCGCAGGCTTAAAAGTGAACCTTATGGTTACAAAAGTGGAAAGGTAGAGGGAGGAATAAATTTGGAGGTTGGTTTTAACATAAAAACACCATTATATATTAAATAGTAGCAAACCAGGCAACCCCTTGCAATGCAGGAGACCCTGTTTTGATCCTTAGGTCAGAGAGATTCCCTGGGAAATCCTATGGACAGAAGAGCCTGGCAGGCTACAGTCCATGGGGTCCCAAGAGTCAGATATAACTTAGCAACTAAACTGACCAATCAAAATAAATAAAATAGATAATCAACATACTATATAGCACAGGAAACTCTACTCAATACTTTGTAATAACCTAAATGGAAAGATAATCTGAAAGAGAATAAATATATGTATAAATGAATCACTTTGCTGTACACCTGAAACTAACAGCACTGTTAGTCAATTATATTCAAATATAAAGTAAATTTTTAAGAATATACATATGTATTTGTAATAAATAAATGTTTTTGGACAGTATATGTATATGATAGATTTCCTGATCTACTTTCAAAACATAGTCAAATGCTTATAGAAGTGTGATATTTGTTTTGGAAAAAAAATATAAAAGACTGCTCATAAATTTAAATCAGTTATCTGTTTGGACTGCCTCTGTAATTTATGCCTGAAATCTGACAGGAGGAAATAATAAATAAGCCTTTTTAGCTTTACCTTGTAATTTTTCAGATTTCAGTCACAATTTAATCATTATTCCAAGAGCAGAAGCATAATCAGATTAAGAAAAAAAAATTAAAAAAATCTGTGCTTTCCACAATCATGTTAAACAATCAATGCACATAACCTAAAAGATTATATGTTCAGATTCTGATGTTAAGGATAATAAATCATATGCATCTGTCTAAACATCTGTTGTAAATTTATCTGCCAAACTCTTTGCAATTAGGAAATATGAAAATCTCAGATGATGTAAATAATTATGTATATGTTGATCTTGGAGTTATAAAGTAAGAATGTCAAAATGTGTTAAAGTAATGAAGAGTTTGAAAGGATTTCTAGAATGCGAGATCCACTAGAATGCCATTGTTTCTTGAAAGATTTCAGGTATATGATATAGATGTATTCATGACATATTACAAAAAAAGCAATTATGTAACCTGGTATTTTTTTCCTGAGAAGAAGATTATATTAAACATCATCAAGAACAACCACATTGGGAATACCTTTCCAAACCTTCAGTCTTATAAACATAAGATCTGGAGGGAAGAAAAAAAGTAGAAAACTGTGCAAAAAAATTTTTTTTTCATGTCTATTGAGGGCCTGACAAGCAAATGCAAACATCATAAAGTCTTGGCATCAGCAACGACTTAGCATTTTATCAAATTACCTTTGCCAAGGTCTGGATTCACTAACAGAGAAAGGATGAGCTGAGTTGAGAAGTAAATTAACTCAAAGTCTGTTTTCAATATGAAACCCAAGAAATGGAACCTTATTTTGTGTTGGAAAAGAGAGACGGCATTTTAAGGAAAAGAGATCTTTTATTAATCATACACTTATAATGGTAAAGCTCTTGCTATCAAATTATTGCAAGAATAAAATTTTATGATTGTTTTTATAGTATATTACTCTACTTGAGAAATGAAGGAAAAAATAAAAGCAATTTTTTTAATCAAATGAGGGAATAGCTTGAGAAGCTAATCAGGAAAAATCAAGAGAACACTGAATTGCTCTGAGTACTAAAGGAAGAGCAATGGCCAGAGTGGATATGATGCGTTTGGAGATACAGATGATGAGGTTCCGATGACAAATGATCATGCAGAGGCAAAAAGGAATAATTAAGAAGACTTATGTGATAGGAAATGCAGTCTCTAATCTACACTTTTAGGAAAGCTTCAGTTAAATCTACCTTCTTATCAATGTCTTCTGTGTTTATTTCAATGCAAAGATATGTGAAATATTCTTCACATAAGAATTTTTTCTCTTTATTATACCCTAGTTGTTCAATTCATCATCAGAGAGAAACTGCCGGGGTCCAGCCCCGGTGGATCCAGTGTATTCGAAGCGGGGACGGCGTCGGCGATGAAAATTTATTTATTTAGAAATATAAGAATAGATTAGGAAGAAATAGTATAGTAGGAAAATTAAGTGGAGAAAAGAAGGCTGAATAACTTGGTTTACGTGGAAAGCCAGTAACATTCCAGACAAGGAGCTTGCACCATTTACGTTAGGCCACCGGCATCTATTTGAATATCGGTGAGTGCCCCGCTCTGGGCTCTCTCTCTTATGGATCTTAGCAGCTGGGACAGGTAAGTAGACATGGCGAGCCTCCACGCCCCACATGGGAATTCAGCCAGAAATTAGAGAAAACAGGAGATACGGGGGAAGCCCAGCATCAGTGCAAGACTCTCAAAACTTTGTTTTTCAAAATCAGCTTATATACCCCAAGTTCTACATAATGGAATCTGCAGAGTTATGCAGGGGCAGCAGTCCTGACCCTCATTGAGACAAGGCTTTCTTTTTTGCATACCCTCCTGTTTACAAAAGGTCTCAGGTGGTTTACATTATCTTCTGGGCAAGAGGCCTGTTAACATTTTTATGGCTCTCTTCCTGGCTAATTGTCTATCAACCAGAAACTCCTCTTCCCTAGAAGTGTTTTTTCTTTTCTCTGCATTACCGTCAAAATACTAAATAAAGTTATATTTCTGTAGAAAAAGGGTGCAGTGAGTTATAACAAAGAAAGCACTTAACTCAAAGATCTAATATTGCTAATACTAGGTCTACTACCTGTTTTCTATATACCAACTATATAAGATATGAAATTTTGGCAGCAAGTATTGGCTCAACAAATGAAACCTTTAACCAGTCCTATTCTAATGATTATGACTCCTTGGAAGCCCCTACATTCCTAGGATGTTTTAAGCTTCCTGTGCCTCCCGAGGTCGGGAGGCCTCAAACAATCACAGGCACCGCTGTATGCATCCTGCAGGCAGGCTAAAGCGTTATCAAAGGGGGGTTGGGCTGAAACACTCCTTTCAAATTCAGGAAACTAAAGCTCTGAATTGACTTTTTTTCCGAGAAACTGTCAAGAAAATAGTGGGAAAACAGACAAATTCTTATTTTGGGGGGTACATGCTCAGGAAAAACCAGGGAGAAATCCGAAGACTCAAATTGCTCTGCCATCTGAGCCTGCCACGTGACAGAGTCATGGGTGGGATTCCTCGCTCTGGCTCCTGGCAAGAAACTATGGAAGTAATTTAAAATCAGACTTGTCAATACAGGGATTGCAGACTTCAGTTTTCAGTAAGATTACCAGAAGCATACTAAAGTATTTTTTATTGTGAAAATCTAAGAAAATTTTCAGAATATTGCAGGCTAGAAATGATGCTGAATTCTGCCTCTGTAAACTCATAATTTCTTAAGATATCTGAATTTTTCTTGGCAAAGGAGAAGATGTATGGAGCAGAGACAATTGGGAATAGGATCCACAAAAGACTGGTATGTATGTGTGTGTGTGTTCACTTGCTCAGTCGTGTCCAACTCTTTATGACCCCCTAGACTGTAGCCCACCAAGGTTCGCTGTCCATGGAATTTTCCAGACAAGAATACTGGAGTGGGTTGCCATTTTCTACTCCAAGGGGTTTTCCCGACCCAGGATTGAACCCACCTTTCTTGCATCTCCTACACTGACAGGCAGATTCTTTACCACTATCCCACCAAAGGCTGAGCTGCTGATAAAGCATAAAACAAATTTGAAATCACGTATATCAGCTACATGCCACCAGACACTAAGACAATTCCAGTGCCAGAAATGATCATGGAAGACATAGGAAGAAAATGCCATGAATTGTTGCAGTGTTGGCAAGCGAGTGACTGAGATTAAGAGAGTTAACAGAGCCTGAATTAGTATAAGTAGATCCAAATCCCCCAAATCATTGTGTTCTCTACAAGAATATCAATTGTACTTGAAAGGATCTGGGGCAGTGTGGACATTTGCCAGGATTCTTGTGTAAAATCTCCAATGTTTCAATGGGAAGGGGGATAAAAGATTCCTGAATTTACGGATATTAAGAACAAATGCTCAACACAAGAAACGTTAACTTGCTACATCAAGACAGTGTTAAAACACTATTATAAAAGCCATATATCAAAATTATTATAGTTATTATAAGAATAAAGTATATTTTAAGATCCAATTATAAATGCTATTGAGAATCTTAACGTGTTGCCTGATCTCAAGCTTCAGCATCCTTTTTCTCTCAAGAAATACTTAATCCTATATACAGCTTTCCTCTCAAGATGGATTTTAACTTTAGACAAAGGGATTTTAAAAGGTGCTGCAGGCTTCCCTGGTGGCTCAGCAATAAAGAATCTGCCTGCAATGCAGGACTTGTGAGAGACACGGGTTCAATCCCTGGCTCAGGAAGATCACCTGGAGAAGGAAATGGCAATCTACCCAGTTTTCTTGCCTGGAAAATTCCATGCAGAGTAGCCTGGTGGGCTAGAGTCCATAGTGTCATGAAAAGTTAGACACAACTGAATATGCATGCACAATGCTAATACTTTGAGTCATGTTATACTTGACTGCAATGCAATCTTCATGTGACATATTTCTTCAAACATGGTTTCTTTTCCCCTCAAAGACCACCTCTAATTTGTTATGATAAAGGGCTTACTCTTCCTTATGCACAAGTACCTGTGTTAGTAACCCATCAAAGATCTTGTTTCTTTAGGACTGAGTTCCTGCGTTGCTTTGTCTTTCAATACTTTTTTCCCAGAACATATTTGTGTCTGTGGCTCTGTTGTTGTTTGGTAAACTCCATGACACTCCTTTTGGCATCAGTGGATAAATCCTGCTCCAGAATTCACCACAAGCCAGGATTTACCTGCTTGTTAAGATTCAGTCCAGTCAGTCAGTTTAGTTGCTCAGTCATGTCTGACTCTGCGACCCCATGAATTGCAGCATGTGATGGTTTCCCTGTCCATCACCAACTCCTGGAGTTCACTCAGAATCACGTCCATGGAATCAGTGATGCCATCCAGCCATCTAATTCTCTGTCATCCCCTTCTTCTCCAGCCCCCAATCCCTCCCAGCAGCAGAGTCTTTTCCAATGAGTCAACTTTTCCAATGAGGTGGCCAAAGTACTGGAGTTTCAGCGTTAGCATCATTCCTTCCAAAGAAATTCCAGGGCTGATCTCCTTCAGAATGGACTGGTTGGATCTACTTACACTCCAATGGACTCTCAAGAGTCTTCTCTAACACCACAGTTCAAAAGCATCAGTTCTTCAGTGCTCAGCTTTCTTCACAGTCCAACTCTCACATCCATACATGACCACAGGAAAAACCACAGCCTGGACTAGACAGACTTTTGTTGACAAAGTAATGTCTCTGCTTTTCAACATGCTATCTAGGTTGGTCATAACTTTTCTTCCAAAGAGTAAGCGTCTTTTAATTTCATGGCTACAGTTACCATTTGCAGTGATTTTGGAGCCCCCCCAAATTAGTGTGACACTGTTTCCCCATCTATTTCCCATGAAGTGATGGGACCAGATGCCATGATCTTCATTTTCTGAATGTTGAGTTTAAGCCAACTTTTTCACTCTCCTCTTTCACTTTCATCAAGAAACTTTTTAGTTCCTCTTTACTTTCTGCCATAAGAGTGGTGTCATCTGCATATCTGAGGTTATTGATATTTCTCCAGCAATCTTGATTCCAGCTTGTGCTTCCCCCAGCCCAGCATTTCTCATGTCATACTTTGCATATAAGTTAAATAAGCAGGGTGACAATATACCGCCTTCACGTATTCCTCTTCCTATTTGGAACCAGTCTGTTGTTCCATGTCCAGTTCTAACTGTTGCTTCCTGATCTGCATATAGGTTTCCAAGGGGCAGGTCAGGTGGTCTGGTATGCCCATCTCTTTCAGAATTTTCCACAGTTTATTGTGATCCACACAGTCAAAGGCTTTGGCATAGTCAATAAAGCAGAAATAGATGTTTTTTTTCTGGAAATCTCTTGCTTTTTCCATGATCCAGCGGATGTTGGCAATTTGATCTCTGCTTCCTCTGCCTTTTCTAAAGCCAGCTTGAACATCTGGGAGTTCATGATTCATGTATTGCTGAAACCTGGCTTGGAGAATTTTGAGCATTACTTTACAAGTGTGTGAGATGAGTGCAATTGTGCGGTAGTTTGAGCATTCTTTGGCATTGCCTTTCTTTGGGATTGGAATGAAAACTGACCTTTTCCAGTCCTGTGGCCTCTGCTGAGTTTTCTAAATTTTCTGGCACATTGAGTGCAGCACTTTCACAGCATCACCTTTCAGGATTTGAAATAGCTCAACTGGAATTCCATCACCTCCACTAGCTTTGTTCGTGTGATGCTTTCTAAGGCCCACTTGTCTTCACATTCCAGGATGTCTGGCCCTAGATGAGTGATCACACTATCATGATTATCTGAGTATTGAAGATCTTTTTGTATAGTTCTTCTGTGTATTCTTGTCACCTCTTCTTAATATCTTCTGCTTCTGTTAGGTCCATACCATTTCTGTCCTTTATTGAGCTCATCTTTGCATGAAATGTTCCCTTGGTGTCTCTAATTTTCTTTAAAAGATCTCTAGTCTTTTTCCTTCTGTTCTTTTCCTATATTTCTTTGCATTGATCACTGAGGAAGGCTTTCTTAACTCTTCTTGCTGTTCTTTGGAACTCTGCATTCAGATGCTTATATTTTCCTTTTCTCCTTTGCTCTTTGCTTCTCTTCTTTTCACAGCTATTTGTAAGGCCTCCTCAGACAGCCATTTTGCTTTTTTGCATTTCTTTTCCATGGGGATTGTCTTGATCTCTGTCTCCTGTACAATGGCAGGAACCTCATTCCCTAGTTCCTCAGGCACTCTATTGATTAAGGCATCTCAAATACTCGAGTCAAGACATAGTACAGAAACTGCTTCTTCTGTTTACTGGTCTATTTCCCATCACCTACAAGTACCACTTCTTCTGTTTACTGGGCTATCTTTCATCACCTACACATGAAATGCATCTACCTAACAGTTGGGTTACACAGTCTAACTCTGCTATCTGTTCTGCTGAAACTTTTCCTAAAACAAGAGATCTAGATCTAAGAACTATTTGTTGCAACTATTCCAATAGCATCCCAGAGCATGATATCTCAGAAGATGCCCTGGGAAACCCCAGGTGGAGAGTACGAGGAGGCTCAGAACTTCAGAATGACCACCAATCTGTTTATTCATTAAAAAGTTATTACCTTCTATATGACAAGCACTGTACTAGGAAGTTCATTCAAAAGGGCTATACTTTTCAGTCTTACAGTTTCTCTGCTTAAAAATAGTTTCAAAACAATTTTGATAGTGAAAATACTAAAATTTTATATTAGTAAGAAAAAGAATAGAAGTTTTTGTGCCTTGTGCAGTCTTATAAAGCTGATGATGATTTCACTTATTAATTCCTGTGTGCCAAACACTGCACTAAGTTATTTTAGATGTGATATTTCTTTGTATCTCTTCAACAAACTTGTTGGATAGGTACTATCGTTATTTTCATTGTAAAAAGGGAAAAGTATTCTTGCCTAGAAAATTCCATGGACTGAGGTGCCTGGCAGTCTACAGTCCACGAGGTCACAAAGAGTCAGACATGAGTTAGCAACTGAGCACACAGGAGAAAAGGCAACATAGCTAGTAAGAGATGAAGCCAAGTTCTGCACCCACGCAGTCTATGTCTAGGACCTTCGTTTACACTATGTTGGAAAGCCTGAGCTCTGATCCAGAGACTTTTTGAACAAAATCATGGTCAAAAGGAGCCTCTCTTTTCCCTAATTATTTCTTTGCATAAGCAACATTCTAAAAACTTATTTCTCAAAACAATGATTTAATTTTTTTGTTCATTCTTTGAATTACTTGCATACCCTTGCTTTACAGTAAGTATATATTCTCTTGCCACTATCAACAGAGATTTATTATTTCTCCTTAAATCAGTTCTCAATCAATTTATTTCTCCTTAAATCAGACTGTACAACTCTTCTCCTAGCTGAAAGACTTCAATTTTCATGTGTAATTTTGCTAGAGATGAACTATAGCTAGACTTAATAAAATATGTTTGACATACCAGATTATTAAATCTTACTTGTAAATGATCGAATTGATTTTCTCATGATCTCTGTTTCATAGACAAGAGGTAGACTGAATGGGATAAAAAATGTACTTGTATTTATATATACTTATGGTATTGATTTCTCCCTTTATTAGATTCCATCTCAATATATTTAACAGAATATCTGTAAAGCAAATTCACTTTCCCAGTGAATTCCATCATAAAACTAGAGACGTGGCCTTTCAGAATAAAGCTTGTAAAAAAGATATTTAAAAATATTTCAGTATTTTTATTATTTTTATTAGAGATGGTTCATATCAAAACCACATCCATTGGGATTGTACAAGTGTATTTTGACACTTGTATAACATGACTCTGTGCTCCTGGAATATGTCTTTTCTTCTTTTCCTCTGCCTGCATTCAGTTCCGTAAAGTCAAGTTACAAGAGATGCCAATAAATACTCCACACAAAATATGCTTTACTGATAATACTACAAAGTTATAGCTGAGACAAAAAGTAAATGTTAGTAGGACAATGTAAGTAGAAGAGATAAAAAGATTTAGTGTTTGGGTATTTTGCTGAAAATGACACAGAAAAACTTTTAGTTTATATCTTCAAATATGCATATATTTTAATAGTTCACTTGTCTGCATGTTAAAGGGGAAAGAGGTATTAAAATATATGTGGATTTTCAGATATTTGAAATGTAACTTATGGGACTATGTACTATATCTTGATAAGAATTACAATAACAGAATCAAGGAATTAACATAGCTCCAGTGTATTAAATTAAGATGACATCAGCTTTATTTTGTTCATTCACAGGATTACAATTTATAGGAATATTTAGAGAAAGGAGCATCAAAATGATAATTTTCAGAGTGGGAAAAGATTTAGAAAAGATTCATATTTAAAGAAGAGCTAAAGAATGAGAGGATACTTATAGGTGTACTGGTTCAGTTCAGTTCAGTTCAGTTCACTCACTCAGTCGTGTCCGACTTTTTGCGACCCCATGAACTGCAGCACGCCAGGTCTCCCTGTCCATCACCAACTCCTGGAGTTCACTCAGACTCATGTGCGATGAGTTGGTGATGCCATCCAGCCACCTCATCCTCTGTTGTTCGCTTCTCCTCCCGCCCACTATCCCTCCCAGCATCAGGGTCTTTTCCAAATAGTCAACTCTTTGCATGAGGTGGCCAAAGTATTGGAATTTCAGCCTCAGCATCAGTCCTTCCAGTGGACACCCAGGACTGGTCTCCTTTAGAATGGACTGTTTGGATCTCCTTGCAGTCCAAGGGACTCTCAAAAGTCTTCTCCAACACCACAGTTCAAAAGCATCAATTCTTTGGTGCTCAGCTTTCTTCAAAGTCCTACTCTCACATCCACACATGACCACTGGAAAAACCATAGCCTAGACTAGACAGACCTTACTCAGCAAAGTAATATCTCTGCTTTTTAATATGCTGTCTAGGTTGGTCAAACTTTCTTTCCAAGGGGTAAGTGTCTTTTAATTTCATGGCTACAATAACCATCTGCAGTGATTTTGGAACACAAAAAGATAAAGTCAGCCACTGTTTCCACTGTTGCCCTATCTATTTCCCATGAAGTGATGGGACCAGATGTCATGATCTTCGTTTTCTGAATGTTGAGCTTTAAGTCAACTTTTTCACTCTCCTCTTTCACTTTCATAAGAGGCTTTTTAGTTCTTCTTCACTTTCTGCCATAAGGGTGGTGTCATCTGCATATTGGTGTCATCTGATTATTGATATTTCTCCTGGTGTACTGGTATCTGTTTGAAAATGAGTGAATATCTGTAATTAAAACAAACAAAACTGGATTAAGTATCAAAAAGTTGAACAAATACTGAAAGTTGAAAGTGTATAGATTTCTATTCAATATAAAAAGCAATTTTTTAATAATTATAATTGTTCCAAATACGAAAAAAGAGTAAATCAAGGCTGTATATTGCCAGCCTGCTTATTTAACTTATATGCAGAGTACATCATGAGAAACGCTGGGCTGAATGAAGCACAAGATGGAATCAAGATTGCTGGGAGAAATATCAATAACTGCAGATATGCAGATGACACTGCCTTTATGGCAGAAAGTGAAGAAGAACTAAAGAGCCTCTTGATGAAAGTGAAAGAGGAGAGTGAAAAAGTTGGCTTAAAGCTCAACATTCAGAAAACTAAGATCATGACATCTTGTCCCATCACTTCATGGGAAATAAAATGGGGAAACAGTGGAAACAGTGTTAGACTTTAAATTTTGGGGCTGCAAAATCACTGCAGATGGTGATTGCAGCCATGAAATAAAAAGATGTTTACCCCTTGGAAGGAAAGTTATGACCAACCTAGATAGCATATTAAAAAGCAGAGACATTACTTCGTCAACAAAGTTCCATCTAGTCAAGGCAATGGTTTTTCCAGTGGTCATGTGTGGATGTGAGAGTTGGACTGTGAAGAAAGCTATGCACCGAAGGAATGATGCTTTTGAACTGTGGTTTTGGAGAAGACTCTTAAGAGTCCTTTGGACTGCAAGGAGATCCACCAGTCCATCCTAAAGGAGATCAGTCCTGGGTGTTCACTGGTAGAACTGATGCTAAAACCGAAACTCCAATCAATACTTTGGCCACCTGATGAGAAGAGCTGACTCATTTGAAAAGACCCTGATGCTGGGAGAGATTGAAGGCAGGAGGAGAAGGGGACAACAAGGATGAGATTGTTGGATGGCATAACCAACTCAATGGACATGGGTTTGGGTAAACTCCAGGAGTTGGTGGTGAACAGGGAGGCCTGGCATGCTGCAGTTCATGGGGTCGCAGAATTGGACATTACTGAGTGACTGAACTGAGCTGAACTAAACTGAATTGTTCCAAAATGAATCCTTGTGTCACAAGTCTGTTAAACCAAGAACAGAATAATATCTCTTTCTTCCAGAAATACTTATTTGTAGAAATTTTATACTTTTAAAAAGTGTGTTTTGTTTTCAAAGCATAGGTAAATACTCAACAAAATTTAGAAAGCATGAAACTCGAAATAATATTTAGTAACATTAATTTTAGGACACAAATAATCACAAGAAATTTTTGATATGCACCCAGAGTAAGGAACTATAAGTGACCTAGCTCAAAATGTTAGAAGAAACCTAATTAGCAAGTCAAGGATGATTACTGGTGAGACTGGTATCTGTACTATGATGTGAAGTATAAGGAAAGGATAATTATACAAAAAAAAAATAGTTAATGGAGTGGGCAAGGCAGAAGCAAAAGAATAATTCGGTGTGAAAGTATAGGTCACTACAGGTATCTGTAGTACAAAGAAAAATGCAGTAAGAAGTGAATACAACAGGTGAGGCATCTGCTTATGTGTATGCTCAGTTGTTTCAGTCGTGTCTGACTCTGTGCAACCTTAGGGACTTGTAGCTTGCCAGGGTCCTCTTGTCCATGGGATTCCCTAGGAATGAATACTGGAAAGGTTTGCCACTCCTTCCTCCAGGGGATATTCCTGACCCAGGGATCAAGCCTGCCTCTCTTACACCTCTTGCATTGGCAGGTGGGTTCTTTGCCACCAGCACCACCCAGAAGCCCTGAGGAATCTAGTGTCTGGCTTAAATACATATGATTTTTCAGGCCCAACTAAAAGCCCCCTGGTAGTCCAACCTCTTAGGCATTCTACATTCCTAGACTGAGTAGAGGCCTTCCTGGGCCTTTATCAGGAGAGAGGAGGGGAGGGGGAGGCAAAGGAAGAGTGGAGGAGAGGGGAGGGGAGGAGAAATCTTGAAAATACTCTTTTTCTATCTGACTTATAGCTCAGTACTTTTCTACTCCTATCCTTTCTCCTTTCCCTCTCTCAGCCTGCAGTTTCATAAAACCTGCAGAAACACTTTGTTCTGGGCTTCATCAGTATTGAGGCAGTTTTCCACCTCTGTACTGATCTATCTGACTTTCTGTTGGTGCCACCTCCTGAGAAAAATGCAACAGTGGGGGCATCAATGATTTCTCTCCTGTAGCCTTTTGCTTATATGTCACAATATGTGACTAAAGGTTTGATTGTTCCTTTCATTTTGGCTTGTTATTTTATCTAATACCTGGCACCTCAGCTTCTCGAGCTCAGCTCCATATCCTACAAAAGGAAGGATGTGATCATTCAGATTATTTTAAGTAGTGTGGAGGTTTTCCTAAAAGTAACCCACATGAGTAACAATAGTGAGTGTTAAAATTAGTCTTTGGCAGTGGTTATGAGAATGCTGGATGAATTTGACAGCTGTCTAGGAAGTAGACTGCATAGAACTAGATGATTGGTAATGTAAAATTATGGTAAGTCATGAAGAATAATTGGGCTTGATTTTTACATTCATTTCTTGGGGCTTTGGATAGCCTGAGTTGTTCACTCACATGATAAGTAATACTGAAAGTAAATCAAGTATGGAGGGGAAAATTTCAGTTTGGGGCATGAGTAGGTACCTGTGGGACATGCAAATAAATATGGTCAGGATGCACTTGACCAATAACACTTATATTTAAGAGAAAGAGGAAGAGAGAGAGAGAGGGAAATGGAGAGAGACAGATTGGGGGGGGAGGTGGTGGGAGAGAGAGAGAGAAGGAAAGAAAGCTAGCTTTTTAAAGTATACTCAGAAAATTTTTTAAAGTAAAGTCAATATATATATATATCAGTTCAGTTTAGTCACTCAGTCGTGTCTGACTCTTTGTGACCCCATGAATCGCAGCACGCCAGGCCTCCCTGTCCATCACCATGAGGTGGTGGGAGAGAGAGAGAGAAGGAAAGAAAGCTAGCTTTTTAAAGTATACTCAGAAAATTTTTTAAAGTAAAGTCAATATATATATATATCAGTTCAGTTTAGTCACTCAGTCGTGTCTGACTCTTTGTGACCCCATGAATCGCAGCACGCCAGGC
Organism: Aepyceros melampus; assembly: GCA_006408695.1. Taxonomy (NCBI): domain Eukaryota; kingdom Metazoa; phylum Chordata; class Mammalia; order Artiodactyla; family Bovidae; genus Aepyceros; species Aepyceros melampus. The sequence goes on from SJXQ01010295.1 coordinate 123,408, forward strand.
CTCCCTGTCCATCACCATCTCCCGGAGTTCACTCAAACTCATGTCCATTGAGTCAGTGATGCCATCCAGCCATCTCATCCTCTGTCTTCCCCTTTTCCTCCTGCCCCAAATCCCAACCAGCATCAGAGTCTTTTCCAATGAGTCAACTCTTCGCATGAGGTGGCCAAAGTACTGAAGTTTCAGCTTTAGCATCATTCCTTCCAAAGAAATCCCAGGACTGATCTCCTTTAGAATCAACTGGTTGGATCTCCTTGCAGTCCAAGGGACTCTCAAGAGTCTTCTCCAACACGACAGTTCAAAAGCATCAATTCTTCGGTGCTCAGCTTTCTTCACAGTCCAACTCTCACATCCATACATGATCACTGGAAAAACCATAGCCTTGACTAGACTGACCTTTGTTGGAAAGTAATGTCTCTGCTTTTCAATATGCTGTCTAGGTTGGTCATAGCTTTTCTTCCAAAGAGTAAGCATCTTTTAATTTCATTGGCTGCAATCACCATCTGCAGTGATTTTGGAGCCCCCAAAAATAAAGTGTGACACTGCTTCCACTGTTTCCCCATCTATTTGCCATGAAGTGGTAGGACCAGATGCCATGATCTTTGTTTTCTGAATGTTGAGCTTTAAGCCAACCTTTTCACTCTCCACTTTCACTTTCATCAAGAAGCTTTTTAGTTCCTCTTCACTTTCTGCCAAAAAGTGGTGCCATCTGCACTATATAGTTGCTAATAGTGGTTTAAAATCTTCAAAAAAAAATTAGTGTAAAGAAAAGAGAAATGAGAAAGAATTCTGGGGCTATTCCCAGTGTATAAGGCCTGGAGTATGGAACAGATGAAATACACTAAAATGTAATGGTTGGAAGAAAATTTACCTCATTGATTTCTAAATTTATAATTTAAAACTCACCAGATGAGTGTTCTTCCAAATTCCCCAAAACCCAAGTTTCCCCTCACTTTAGGGTCTCTGGAACAAGTAATTTTTCTCTACTTGGAAAATACCTACTCCCTGCCTTCCCCTACTTCTGCTCAGCCATCTACTGTGTACTTGCTGGCCTCAATTTAAAAATCCTTCATCCCTAAGGTGCGCAGAAAAAAAATCAGGAGGGTGGAACTAGACAGTCTACTCAAATCCCAGCTCTTCTCACCTAAAATCTCTGTGACATTGGCAAGTCTCAACCTTTCTGTCCTTGAGCCTCTAGTCATTTTAAAATAGATAATAAGGATTAAATACCAGAAGCATATAGAACAGTGCTAGAGCAGAGTAAGTGCTCAATTAATTTTCCCAACTGCTGTGCTACTCTCTCAGCACTTGGTTTTCCCTACAGTAGACTTGAAATCCTGGAAGAGTAGGGACCATGACTGCCTCCTTAATTACTCTCTCCAGGATCTAGGATACAGAATATGCTCAATAACTCTTGATGGAATAAGTGAGTCAAGATTTTTTTCCAGTTTAGCTGCTTGTGGAATTTTAATTATTTTTGAATATGATGAATACTCAAGGACTATATTTATTAATCAGGTTATATATAGTTTCAAGGCTTCCCAAGTGGATCCATGCTAAAGAATTCACCTGTCAATGCAGGAGACAAGGGTTTGATCCCTGATCTCTGGGTTGGAAAGATCCCCTGGAGAAGGGAATGGCATCCCACTCCAGTATTCTTGCCTGGAAAATTCCATGGACAGAGGAGACTGACAGGCTATAGTCCATGGGGTTGCAAGGGTCAGTCATGATTGAGCACACATTCATGTGGTTTCAAGGATAAGAAACCCTGGTTTGCAAACCCAGCTTCTATTTCAGCTCAGAAAGATTTTCTTTTGTTTATATTGCAACATTTCTTCTGTTTTCCTTGCCTTGTTTTCTCCTTATGTAATAACTATAATTTATAGATGAACCCCAAGATGTATCCTACAGATCTATCTCTTTGACATACTTTACATCCTCTGATTTGGGAGTATTTTTAAATGGTGGCTTTTAATTCACAACCTACTTTCTGCAGAGAAAATCTGATTTTATTTATTCCAGTGTGCATTTAATTTGTTACATTCACCTGTTTGTTTCTTTTTGTTGTTCAGTTGCTAATTCATGTCCAACTCTTTGGGACCTTATGTATTGCAACATGCCAGGCTTCCCTGTCGTTCACTATCTCCCAGAGTTTCCTCAAATTCATGTACACTGAGTCAGCGATGCCATCCAACCATCTCATCCTCTTCTTCCATCTTCTTTTGCCTTTTATTTATGTATTTATGTATGTAGCTAGTTAGTATTTCATCCTATTCCTCCCCAATGCTTGTCAGGTCTATTACTACTATGATTCACATTATCCTTATTTCTCATATTTAACAGAGGCAATGCTTTCTTGAATCTCTTTTAGGGCTACTATGCAGGTTTATATAATCTTTTGTCATTCCTTTTTTTATAGAGTACATCACACATAATGTAAATATTTTCCTCAGTCTTCTGATGCCATCACTCATCTGAACCATCCAAACTTCCTTCCTTCCATAAACAAAACAGAGCAAAGAGTGTTGCTCATCATTCAGTTATACAAAGAGTTAAGGCACAATCCACTGCAATCAATCCTGGCCAGTGTACCCTGAAGGGAATTCTGGGTAAAATATCAGAAAGAAACATTCTGTGCTTTGGGGGCAATAGATATTTCAGATGCATATCTAAGGAAGGATTTCAATGACTTCAGTTTCTTGTATTTTTCCATACGCAGCAAAGCACTAAAATCATTAATTGAAGTATTAGTCCTGTTTGGTTAGCAGTAATCTCTTGCTTGACTACATGTATTTCCCAACCTTAAAATTCATACACACACTCACACACACACACACACACACACACACACTCCTCTACCTCTGAGGAGCAGTTCCTCAAAGCTATCTGATACACTATCTCCCAGGCTATAATCCTCACTATAACTGAAATTCACTGCTTGTATGCTGTGTATTTTTTCAGTTGTTATTTTGCTCCACCCTTCTTTCCTAATGTAGGGAAGGAAAATAATTTTCTCTTTACCCTTCTAGGTTCTTGGCTGAGGTCACACTGTAATAAAATACATATTAAAAGGAGAAATACAGAAGTTTAATAACATGTACTATGCTATCCAGTCATGTCAGACTCTTTGCCACCCTATGGAGTATAGCCCACCAGGCTCCTCAGTCTGTGGGACTATCAAGGCAAGAATACTGGAGTGGGTTGCCATGCCCTCCTCCATGGAATTTTCTCAAATCAGGGATTGAACCCATGTCTCTTAGGTCCTGCCTTGTTGGGTGGGTTCTTTATCATTAATGCCACCTGGGAAACCCATCATATATACCTCCTGTACATATGGGAGATACCCTGGAAAACTGAGCAACTCTCAGAAATGACTCAAGCCACCATCTTAAATACAATCATCAACTGAAGACAAAAGAACAAGGTATGGTTGTTGTGAAGATTTAAATCAGTTATTTCTCCATTGGTAAGAATTTCGGGAGATTTGGTCATCCTCCTCTTCCTGCTACAGAGAGAGAGAAACCTTTACAAATGGAGAGTTTTTTTTTTTTAATAAATGTAAATATCAGAAGGGTCATGTCTACCCTGTTTTCAGAGTTTTCTTATCTCTGCTGCTTCTTAAAAATCATTAGCCTAAAATGATCTTTATGCCAAAGAGGCATATTTTAGAGTGACAAACCCTCTCCTTTCTTCCCTCCCTCCCTGCTTCCTTCTTTTCCTCCTTCCTTTTCTGCCTACTTTTTCTTGATTGAAGATTGATCATATGACAGGTTATCAAATGTCTCTTTTATCTATGTATAGTTTCATATATTCTGCCACCATTTTCTGCCTCTAAATCCTAAATCCAGGAAGCACTGTGAAGACTTAGATAGTTCCTAGATAAAACTGGTATTCAATAAACACAACTTATTTTAGTTCAAAATGTATTATCATTTCTCCAGTAGAGTAAGAGTAATCCTGGTTTCAGGCCAGGAACACTTTTGTAGAGTCATGATTAACAGAACAGGAATGAAATTGAGAAGTGGTTGAAGCTAAGAGTTAAGGAATACTATTCCCAGAGTACCAACACTGCCTGAACACATGGATACAAACAAAAGCTTTGGCCAAAGTAACTTTGTGCCCTCTGCCCCACACTCTAGAGACTTGTAGTTCTCATATAGGCCATTTATCTTCCCAACAATTGTTTCCTTTATGATGCTCTCTCTCTCCAGCCATCTATCTTGATGGCAGACAAAACAAAGTTAACTGATAAATTACAGGTAGCAGTGTAGTCAATAAATGTCTCAGATCCCCAAATTTGTTTTACCATGTCCACCATAAAAAGATTGATAAATTCAAGTATGAAGGCCTGAAATTTTCTTATGACATAAGGGAGGGAGTAATGATTGAGGAACATAATTTGCTTGATTAGAATCAAAGTTATAGGGTTTACAAGAAAAATGACCACAAACTGGGGAAAAGAAGAAAAATCAAAGAACTATTTTTTTAATAAAACTACAATATATTATCCTTGTTTATATAATATGAGGATGAAATTTGATGACAACACTCATGATTAAGGTAAAACATGGAGATTCATGACAATGCACTAAAATGATAAAAATGAAAAATAAAATCTTTAATCAGATGAATTAACTCTACAAGCCAATAAAGCATAAAAGAAGAATTAGTAGCTAAGGCCAAGGCAATTCTAAATATAAGCTAAATGGGAATGTAGGAAATAAAGACCATGTAATCGAGAATTTAATTTTTTCCTGTGTGACTTCCATAACTCTGTTAATTTCATTCTTATGCTTCTCAAAGCTTGAGTTAGTATTTCACTTCACATGGACACTGCCAATTTATTGCATATTTGGGATCTAGAAAGCAAGAATATTCCTTATTTTTCAAAATAATACCATTTTCAATGCATCTGATAACATCACTCAATAGAACAGCTACAGACTTATTCCACTTTTATTCTTCCACCTTCGTTTATGTCATTATTTGCCCTACATCTTGTTATTAATTCTTTGTGTATTACCATGCTACAGTGGCTCAGTTTGACGAGACTTGAATTCTGTTTAATACAGTTTAATTAAGACTATTTTACTGTGCTCAGAATATACTGGTTACCATAACACAATTTCTCTGATAGTACTCTAATATTACTCAAAAACTTCTATGGATCACTTTTATTGGTTAATGTTACTCTCAGTAAACCTCTTAGGGCCATATATTACATGATTACCAATAACCTAAATAATAACACTATCTTATTGGCTATAAAAATGCTGAATCTCAAGAAAAATATGTAAATTTAGATCATAATTTGAAAATTGAAGTGTACTTTAGTTTGAAAATCATCTTAATTTAAATAAACATGTAACAGAGACCATCTTACTTCCCGTTCTAAGCAGAGAGTCCATGGAGTTAGAAACGAAATGAACTCAACAGGAAAAAAATTATTAATTCATTCCTTTATTCAATAAATATTTATTGACCATCTAATATGTGTTATATTACCTTCTAAGTACTAAATTATGGCTAGAATGATAAAGGTCCCTACTTCATTGGAGTTATCCAATTTAGAACTTGAAAATGTAGCATTGACAGGTAGCTTTTCACTCTTTGTTACTAAAACATATATAATTATTTTATTATGTTCTTGGTGTTGCCAGTCCAGATGGTCATCTATATCTACCATTTACCTCAGAGAATGGCCTTAAGTAGGGCTCACTAAGCTTTTAGAAGCCTGGACCTGTTAGGACAATGGAAATAGCAATGGAACAAAATGCATGTGCTGATGTATCTGCAGACATTTTGCTAAGCAACAGCAGGTTCTCATCAGTATTTGTCACTTTGTGCTGACTCTCATCTGTGTTCACTTGTGGGCAATGAATTTTATTCTTATAAAGCCCTCTGGCTGATGTTTGTATTTTGAAATTATAAATTTTTCACACATTGTTTTCTAAACAGAACACTACAATTAACTTTAGAATGGCAAAAAGGCAATCTTCCCCCATTTTGCCAATAATACACTACAATCTCTCATTTTTTAGTGGATCTTGAACCATAAAATGTGAGCCACATTTACAAATAAGTTTTCTAGTAAAAAATCAAAAGAAAGTCAATGTTTAAAAATCAAAAGAAAGTTAGTTTACTTATATATTTATAAAACATATATATATAACAATTTTATCATATAATCAATGTAAACTTATCACTGAGATGTTTTGTATTCTTCTGTTTTAAACTAGATCTTCAAATCCTGTATTTTACACTAAAGCACATTTAAATATATAGTAACCAAAATTCAAGGGCTCAGTAGACACAAGATGCCAGTGGCTACAATATTGGACAGTGTAGTTCTGGAACACTGATATGGGATTCTGTTCAATAATAGAAGATTTAACAGTCCATTATAGAAACTGGAGGTCCAGTTTCCAGACCACATATAAAGAATTTGAAAATCATCATTACCAACCCCACAACAAAAGAAAAGTTCAATAACTGAATTCCAATAACATATGTGGATTAAAATAAACTGTCAAAAATTCTTAAAGTGATGGGAATATCAGTCCACTTTACCTGTCTGCTGAGGAAATTGTATGGAGGTCAAGAAGCAACAGTTAGAACTGGACAGGGAACAACAGATTGGCTCCAAATTGGGAAAGGAATAAGTCAAGGTTGCATGTTGTCACCTCACTTATTTAACGTATATGCAGAGTACATCATGCAAAATGCCAGACTAAGTAGAGCACAAACTGGAATTAAGATTGTCAGGAGAAATATAAATCACCTCAGACATGTAGATGACACCACCCTTATGGCAGAAAGCAAAGAGGACTGAAGAGCCACTTGAGGAATGAGGAGAGTGAAAGTGCAGTTCAGTTCAGTCGCTCAGTTGTATCTGAATCTTTGCAACTCTACGGACTGCAGCACACCAGGCTTCACTGTCCATCATCAACGCCCAAGCTTGCTCAAACTCCTGTCCATTGAGTCAGTGATACCATCCAACCATCTCATCCTCTGTCATCCACTTCTCCTCCTGCCTTCGATCTTTCCCAGCATCAGGGTCTTCTCCAATGAGTCAGTTCTGCACATCAGGCAGCCAAAGTATTGGAGTTTCAGCTTCAACGTCAGTCTTTCCAATGAATATTCAGGACTGATTTCTTTCAGGATGGACTGGGTAGCTCTTGCTCTCCAAGGAACTCTCAAAAGTCTTCTCCAACATCACAGTTCAAAAGCATCAACTCGTCAGCGTTCAACTTTCTTTATAGTCTAACTCTCACATCCACACATGACTACTGGAAAAACCATAGCTTTGACTAGACAGAGCTTTGTTGGCAAAGTGAAGTCTCTGCTTTTTAATATGCTGTCTGGGTTGGTTATAACTTTTCTTCCAAGGAGCAAGTGTCTTTTAATTTCATGGCTAGAGTCACCATCTGCAGTGATTTAGGAGCCCCCCAAAATAAAGTCTTTCACTGTTTCCATTGTTTCCCCATCTATTTGCCATAAAGTGATATGACCAGATGCCATGATCTTAGTTTTCTGAATGTTGAGTTTTAAGCCAACTTTTTCACTCTCCTTTTTATCTTTCATCAAGAGACTCTTTAGTTCTAAGGTTTCTGCCATAAGGGTGGTGTCATCTGCATATCAGATTATTGGCATTTCTCCCAGCAATCTTGATTCCTGTTTGTGCTTCATCCGGCCCAGGATTTCTCATGATGTACTCTGCATATAAGGTAAATAAACAAGGTGACAGTATACAACCTTGACAATACTCCTTTTACAATGTCCAGTTCTCAATTTTTCTTTCTGAATGGCACTCTACTCCAGTACTCTTGCCTGGAAAATCCCATGGATGACGAGCCTGGTAGGCTGCAGTCTTCACTTTCACTTTTCATTTTCCTGCATTGGAGAAGGAAATGGCAACCCACTCCGGTGTTCTTGCCTGGAGAATCCCAGGGATGGGGGAGCCTGGTGGGCTGCCGTCTATGGGGTTGCACAGAGTCGAACATGACTGAAGTGACTTAGCAGCAGTAGCAGCAGCAGATGTTTTTTTCTGGAACTCTCTTGCTTTTTCAATGATCCAGCCAGATGTTGGCAATTTGATATCTGGTTCCTCTGCCTTTTCTAAATCCAACTTGAACATCTGAAAGTTCACAGTTTATATACTGTTGAAGCCTGACTTGGAGAATTTTGAGCATTACTTTACTATCGTGTGCTGCTGCTGCTAAGTCGCTTTAGTCATGTCCTACTCTGTGTGACCCCATAGACGGGAGCCCACCAGGCTTCCCCATCTTTGGGACTGTCCAGGAAAGAACACTGGAGTGGGTTGCCATTTCCGTCTCCAATGCAGGAAAGTGAAAAGTGAAAGTAAAGTGGCTCAATCTTGTCTGACTCTTAATGATCCCATGGACTGCAGCCTACCAGGCTCTTCCATCCATGAGATTTTCCAAGCAAGACCACTGGAGTAAGTTGTCATTACCTTCTCCATACTAGCATGTGAGATAAGTGCAATTGTGCAGTAGTTTGAGCATTCTTTGGCATTGCCTTTCTTTGGGATTGGAATGAAAACTGACCTTTTCCACTCTTGTGTCCACTGCAGAGTTTTCCAAAGTTGCTGGCATATTTAGTGCAGCACTTTCACAACATCATCTTTTAAGATTTGAAATATCTCAAGTAGAATTCTATCACCTCCACTAGCTTTGTTCATAGTGATGCTTCCTAAGGCCCACTTGACTTTGCATTCCAGGAGTTCTGGTTCTAGGTGAGTGGTTCTAGATAATCACAGCATCTTGATTATCTGGGTCATGAAGATCTTTTTTGTATAGTTCTTCTGTGTATTCTTGCCACCTCTTCTTAGTATCTTCCTTGTGGCTCAGCGGTAAGGAATCTGCCTGCAATGTGGGAGACCTGGGTTCAACGCCTGGGTTCGTAAGATCCTCTGGAGAAGGAAATGGATACCCACTCCAGTATTCTGGCCTGGAGAATACCATGAACTGTATAGTCAATGGTTTCAAAAAGAATCAGACATGACTGAATGATTTTCACTTTCATTTTATTTTAAGTCCATACCATTTCTGTCCTTTATTGTACCCATCTTTGCATAAAATAGTCCAATTTTCTTGAAGAGATCTCTCGTCTTTCCCATTCTAGTGTTTTCCTCTATTTCTTTGCATTGATCAGTGAGGAAGGCTTTCTTATCTCTCCTTGCTATTCTTTGGAAGTCTGTATTCAAATGGGAATATCTTTCCTTCCTTCTTTTGCCTTTCGCTTCTCTTCTTTTCACAGCTATTTTAAGGTTTCCACAGACAACAATTTTTCCTTTTTGCATTCCTTTTTGTTGGGGATGGTCTTGATCCCTGTCTCCTGTACAATGCCATGAACCTCTATCCCTCTATCTCTATCTGAATTCTTCAGACACTCTGTCTGTAATATTTAATCCCTTAAATCTATTTTTCACTTTCATTGTATAATTGTAAGGCATTTGATTTAGGCCATATCTGAATGGTCTACTGGTTTTCCCCACTTTTTTCAATTTAAGTCTGAATTTGCCAATAAGGACTTCATGATCTGAGCCACAGACAGCTCCTGGTCTTATTTTTTGCTGACACTACAGAGCTTCTCCATCTTTGGCTGTAAAGAATATGATCAATCTGATTTCAGTATTGATCATTTTGTGTTGTACATACTTAGAGTCTTCTCTTGTGTTGTTGGAAGAGTTTATTTTGTATGACCAGTGCATTCTCTTGGCAAAACTCTATTAGTCTTTACCCTGCTTCATTCCATACTCCAACACCAAATTTGCATGTTACTCCAGGTATCTCTTGACTTCATACTTCTGCATTCCAGACCTCTATAATGAAAAGGACATCTTTTTGAGGTGTCAGTTCTAGAAGGTCTCAAGGTCTTCATAGAACTGTTCAACATCAGCTTCTTCAGCATCATTTGCATCCGGTCCCATCACTTCATGGGAAATAGATGGGGAAAGCAGTGGAAACAGTGTCAGACTTTATTTTTAGGGGCTCCAAAATCACTGCAGATGGTGATTGCAGCCATGAAATTAAAAGACACTTACTCCTTGGAAGAAAAGTTATGAGCAACCTACATAGCATATTCAAAAACGGAGATATTACTTTGCCGACGAAGGTCCATCTAATCAAGGCTATGGTTTTTCCAGTAGTCATGTATGGATGTGAGAGTTGGACTGTGAAGAAAGTTGAACGCTGAAGAATTGATGCGTTTGAACTGTGGTGCTGGAGAAGTCTCTTGAGTGTCCCTTGGACTGCAAGGAGATCCAACCAGCCCATTCTAAAGGAGATCAACCCTGGGATTTCTTTGGAAAGAATGATGCTAAAGCTGAAACTCTAGTACTTTGGCCACCTCATGGGAAGAGTTGACTCATTGGAAAAGACTTTGATGCTAGGAGGCGTTGGGGGCAGGAGAAGGGGACGACAGAGGATGAGATGGCTGGATGGCATCACTGACTTGATGGACACAAGTCTGAGTGAACTCCGGGAGATGGTGATGGGCAGGGAAGCCTGGCATGCTGTGATTCATGGGGTCACAAAGAGTTGGACATGACTGAGCAACTGAACTGAACTGAACTTATACTTGGATTACTGTGATATAAAGTGGTTTGCCTTGGAAATGAACAGAGATCATTCTATCCTTTTTGAGACTGTATCCAATTATTGCATTTCAGACTCTTTTGTTGACTGTGATGGCTAATGCATTTCTTGTAAAAGATTCTTGCCCACAGTAATAGATATAATGCTCATCTGAGTTAAATTCACCCATTCCATCCATTTTAGTTTCCTGATTCCTAAAATGTCAATGTTAACTCTTGCTATCTCCTGTTTTGACCACCCAATTTAACTTGATTCATGGACTAACATTCCAGGTCCCTAAGCAATATTGCTATTTAAGCATTGTACTTTATTTCCATCACCAGTCACATCCACAACTGGGTATTGTTTTTGCTTTTGCTCTGTCTCTTCATTCTTTCTGGAGTTATTTCCCCACTTATTTCCAGTAGCAAAGTGAGAACCTATAGACCTGAGAAGTTCATCTTTCAGTGTCTTATCTTTTTGCCTTTTCATAATGTTCATGGGTGAAAAAGTGGACTTAAAATTCAACATTCAAAAAAGGAAGATCATGTCATCCAGTTCCATCACTTCATAGCAAATAGATAGAGAAACAACTGAAATAGCAACAGACTTTATTTTTTGGGGCTACAAACTCACTGCAGATGAAGAATGCAGCCATGAAATTAAAAGATATCTGCTCTTTGGAAGGAAAGTTATGATAAACCTAGAGAATCTTTAAAAAGTAGAGACACTACTTTGCCAACAAAAGTGCATATAGTCAAAGCTACTGTCTTTCCAGTAGTCACGTGTGGATGTGAGAGTTGGACTATAAAGAAAGCTGACTCCCAAAGAATGGATTCTTTTGAACTGTGATATTAGAGAAGACTTTTGAGAGTCCCTTGTACTCCAAGGAGAGCAAACCAGTCCTTCCTGAAGGAAATCAATCCTGAATATTCATTGGAAGGATTGATGTTGAAGCTGAAACTTCAATATTATGGTCACTTGAGCTCCAGTACTTTGGGCACCTTATGCGAAGAGTTGACTCATTGGAAAAGACCCTGATGCTGGGAGGGATTGGGGGCAGGAGGAGAAAGGGACGACCGAGGATGAGATGGCTGGATGGCATCACAGACTCAATGGACGTGAGTCTGAGTGAACTCCGGGAGTTGGTGATGGACAGGGAGGCCTGGCGTGCTGCGATTCATGGGGTCGCAAAGAGTCGGACACGACTGCGCGACTGAACTGAACTGAACTGAACTGAGTTGAAGCACTAACTCACTAGAAAAGACCCTGATGCTGGTAAAGATTGAAGGCAGGAGGTAAAGGAGACAACAGAGGATGAGATAGTTGGATGACATCATGACTCAGTGGACATGAGTATGAGCAAGCTTGGGTGTTGGTGATTGACAGGGAAGCCTGGCATGCTGCAGTCCATGGGGTCACATATAGTAGGCTATGACTGGGTGACTGAATTGAACTGAACTGAACTGAACTGTATCTGAAAAGACCTGTAAGATTCATATCCCACTTACAAAGGATCCTCTAGGGAAACCCAAAGGCAACAAGAGAAATAATGCAAGGACACTGCAGGACATTTTAGCCTCTGATGCCTACAGCTATGAGGACATGTGATGTCCAGTCACAGGGTGCCATATCTTTTTCCCTTTTCATAGTTGTCATGTAGGCCTCTATCATCAATCTGATTTGAAGACTCAGGGTCTCTTGCCTAATCACATTGCACTGAAATATTTTTGGACCAGGGTTTTTCAATGATGAATACTTATAGAATATTTATAACCTAATAGGGATGAAGTATAAAAGTTTATATTTCCCTCTGAGTGGATGTGTAAGTGTTAAGCATGTATTTCTCCACTGTCTCCATTGATGAATGTGTATGTGTGATCAGTCGCTTTATTCGTGTCTGACTCTCTGCCACCCCATGGACTGTAGCCTGTCAGGCTCCTCTATCTATGAGATTTCCCAGGCAAGAATACTAGAGTGGGTTGCCATGCCCTCCTCCAGGGGAACTTCCCAACCCAGGGATCAAACCTGCATTTCCTGTGGCTCCTGCATTGCAGGTGGATTGTTTACCACTGAGCTACCTGAGAAAGCTCCCATTAATGAATATTCTTATACATTTTAGGAAAAATTTTGGTAATGGTGTTTCTAAGACCATCATCGAGGTGTCCATTTTCTTTAAAAATTTCTTTCTAAACACACTCCAATATAAACACAATACAGTTTTTACTTGGTTGACTTTTTGGACTACTTGGTTATAAGAAAAGCATGTATGTAAGAAATACAGTTCATGCCACTATATGGATATGACACCTGGAATTTGATTGCTCCCCTCAAACAATTTTGTTTATGTTTAGATTCTGCCTGTATTGTAGGTAGCTGGTTTTGCTGTATAATTGATGTGCAAATAGTTGTATTTTTCACTTTCTTTCTCACTTTACATTTAAAAAAGAACATGTGAAACAGCTAAATCAAAACCCTCACTAATATCCATGATGAATAAGCAAATACATTAATTATGCTTCTTTAAACTGTCAGTTACTCAAATAACATTTCTACCTAATTTACATTAATTAAAGTTCATATTTAATCAAGGATTAAATATATATATATGTATATATGTATAAGGAAGGGAAAAAACTTATGGGAAAAATAATAAACTAAAGCTAAGAGATTATGAACATTCTGGCAGACATTTCTCTTAAATGTGAAGTTGATAAAGAATTAAAGTCTCTTTCTTCAGCTCCACACATACATACATATTCTCAGCCAGCTCCAGATTGTTGCTATAACCCCAACTTCAGACAGAAGGTCACCTTTATCTTATAGAGAAGACTTCTATGTACTTTAGTTCTAACAGTAACCCTAGGAAACAAGTTTTCAAAAATAATAAACACAGACCTCTTGGCACAAAATACCTGTGAACTCGCCATTGAACTGATTTTTATTTGTCTACCATTTGAAATTTTCAGTTTCTTTGTTTCAACAGTTATAATTATTAGGACAAAAATTTGCTGGAGATGAGTAGGGACACAAATCACCATTGGATGCATGGTTAACTGAGGAAAATAAATTGAAAGTATTCCTAAATATTAGAGTTAAAAAAGTATTTTATATTACACGAGTTAAAGAGAAATTGCAAACTTCATCAGACTCATCACATAAATCCTTAGAACTGGAGCAGTGAATTAAATGTTCCAAGTCCAGAAGACCACATACAAACATCTGGTATAAACTAGAAATTGGGTTCAGGTTTGTACATTATTCCATGAGTTTCCCAAGGGAAATAGAAATACGAAGGAAAAGGTCAAAAAATGAACACTGATGTTTGATGTATTAGATCAGTAACTCTCATCGTGAAGATCTAGGCAAAACACCATGATACAAGAAAGTGTTCACTCAGAAGTAGACAACAATAGCAGTAGTCTTGTCATTGTCAACCTAGTCTTTATTAAATATTAAGTACATTATGCTTCACGCTTAGAGCTTCTTTGGTGACTCAGTGATAAAAAATCCACCTGCCAATGCAGAAGATGAAAGTTTGATCCCTGGGTCAGGAGAAGGAAGTTTGATCCCTTGGAGAAAGAAATGGCAACTCACTCCAGTATTCTTTTTTTTTTTTTTAATTCAAGGATAATTGCTTTACAGAATTTCATTGTTTTCTGTCAAACCTCAACATGAATCAGTGATAGGTATGCATATATCGCCTCCCTTCTGAACCTCCCTCTCATCTCCCTCCCATCTCCTTCCCCATCCCACCCCTCTAGGTTGATACAGTGTCCCTGTTTGAGTTTCCTGAGCCATACAGCAAATTCCCATTGGCTATCTTTTTTACAAATGGTAATGTAAGTTTTCATGTTACTCTTTCCATACATCTCATCCTCTCCTCCCCTTTCCCCATGTCTATAATTCTATTCTCTATGCCTGTTTCTCCATTGCTGACCTATAAATACATTCTTCAGTACCATTTTTCTAGATTCCATATATGTGCATTAGAATACAATATTTATCTTCCTCTTTCTAACTTACTTCACACTGTATAATGGGTTCTAGGTTCACCCACCTCATTAGAACTAACTCAAATACCTTCCTTTTCATGGTTGAGTAATATTCTATTGTGTATATATACCACAACTTCTTTATCCATTCATCTGTTGATGGACATCTAGGTTGCTTCCATGTTCTAGCTAAGGTAAATAGTGCTGTAATGAACAATGGGATACATATGTCTTTTTTGATTTTGGTTTCCTCAGGGTATATGCCTGGGAGTGGGATTTCTAGGTTGTATAGTGGAGTTATTACTAGTTTTGTAAGAAATCTCCATACTGTCTTCCATAGTGGCTGTATCAATTTATATTCCCATCAACAGTGCAAGAGCGTTCTCTTTTCTCTACATCCACTTCAGCATTATTGTTTGTAAAACTTTTGATGATGGTCATTCTGACCAGTGTGAGGTGATATCTCAGTGTAGTTTTGATTTGCACTTCTCCAATAATGAACGATGTTGAGCATCTTTTCCTGTGTTTGTTAGCCATCTTATGTCTTCTTTGAAGAAATGTTTGTTTAGGTCTTTTTTGCACTTTTTGATTGGGTTGTTTGTTTTTCTGTCATTGAGTTGTATTAGCTCCTTGTATATTGTGGAAATTAATCCTTTATCAGTTCTTTCATTTGCTATTATTTTCTCCCATTCTGAAAGTTGTATTTTCACCTTGCTTATAGTTGCATTTGCTATGCAAAACCTTTTAATCAGGTCCCACTTGTTTACTTTTGTTTTTATTTCCATTACTCTAAGAGGAGGATTTAATAGAGGATCTTGCTTTGATTTATGTCATTGAGTGTTCTGCCTATGTTTTCCTCTAAGAGTTTTACAGTTTGTGGCCTTACATTTAGATCTTTTATCCATTTTGAGTTTATCTTTGTGTATTGTGTTAGTAAGTGTTCTAATTTCATTCTTTTCCATGTAGCTGTCCAGTTCTCCCAGTACCATTTATGGAAGAGGCTGTCTTTGCCCATTTGTATATTCTTGCCTCTTCTGTCAAAAATAAGGTACCAATGTAAATGGATTAAACACTCCAACCAAAAGACACAGACTGGCCGAATGGATACCAAAAAAGACCCATATATATGCTCTCTACAAGAAATCCACTTCAGATCTAAAGACATATATTGACTGAAAGTGAGAGGATGTAAAAATATATTCCATGCAAATGGGAAGTAAAAGAAATCTGGAGTAGCAATCCTCAAATCAGACAAAATAGACCTTAAAATAAAGAAGATTATAAGAGATAAGGAAGGTCTCTACATAATGATCAAGGGATCAGTCCAAGAGGAAGACATAAAAATTATAATTATCCACTCCAGTATTCTTGATACTTACCTGAGAAATCTCAGGGATAAAGGAGCCTGGCAGGCTATAGTCCATAGGATCAAAGAGTCAGACACGACTGAGTGACTGAGTACACATTCTTCATGCTTTGCACTAATTTCTCAATTAATCTTTAGAATAATCACATGGTACAGATTTTTTTTCCCCACCTATCAGATAAATATATTTATCAGACTAATCAACTTTATCTGGCAGATAAATCAACTAAAGTTTCAAATAGTTAGTTACTTCAATATCACAAAGGTTCTAAAGATGGAAAATTTAGTTCCTGAGCCTTACTTAAAGCTTTAAGACTTACTTAAATACTATACTCCATCTAAGTGTATATGTAATATGTATTACAGTATTTAGCCCTTACTTAAATACTGTACTCTATCTAAGTGATCTTTGAATCCTCTGTATTATTTTCTGAGAAAGCCCACATTTATTAAATGAATGTCTCCAAGTAAAAGTCTTGAACAATCTACTGAACATACTTTAAAATCTTTTCTGAATATTCTTCCATTGCAAGCTAGATCTCATGATTTCAAAGTCATATTTCTACTTATATCTGAGCATTTCTCTATGTCTGGCTTATTTCACTTAGACAGATGTCCTCCAGGCTCATCTGCATTTTTATAAATGGTAGGATTTTCTTCTTTGTTAAGTCGAATAACATTGCATTACATGTGTATTCCACATTTTATCTCTTCATCAATCAGTATACATTTAGATTGCTTCTATCTGTAGTATAACAACACTATGATCTAAAACAAAAACAAATTAATTAAAATTAATGGTATAAACTATCAATTCTGCAATTATAACAGTGAGTATAATAGGCAAACTGCAACAGAATATGCAGTTACTTCTACTACCCAAAATATTCTTATTAAATAACACCTCTAAGTATCAAATATATTAAAAATATAAATTTATACTAGCATTAAAATGTTTACTTTTTGTTTGGGAGAGAAAGTACAGTATGGGAATGAGGAAACTTTAGTGATATTTGTAAATATTATTGTTGATATTTTATGAAAAAATGAATCAAATATGCAAAATGTTAACATTTTAAAACTAATATTAAGTTCAAGACAAAGTCTAGAAAATACATTAAAATAGGATTTTCAGACAGGGCTTAAGTAATACCATTGTAGAGAAAAAGAGTGATTATGAGGACTGAAGAATCTGATAGCAAATAATAGACATTAATCATAGTACTGTACCCCTTTGGCAATTTTCAAAATCTTTGCCATCTTTGACATGCATAATTATGGTCTCCAATATGTTTTGGAACACTTATTTCAATTATATGTCTGACCAATGAAATAACCATCGAATTCAATCATCCCCAAGTATATTATTTAACAATAGTAAATTAATGTGGTGTTGTGAAGATAGAATTTTAAAGCAGGAATAGTTTTGACTTGATTACTTTAAAAGGGTTTTAATTTTAAAGAAGCATCATAGATTGTAAAACTAATTATCATTTTGAATGTTTCTACATTTAAGAAACTATTTCCATGAAGATCAACAATATATATCCTGAACATTACTTTTTAAATCCTTCTCACCAAATCTTTCCATATAGAGAATGTGGTAAAATAGACTCAGATTTCTCCACTGGCTCTGATACTTTCTAGCTGTGTGACATTAAACAAGAACCTCTCTAAACTTCTATCCTCACCTGTAGTAACTAAAAGAATGGCTATTATTTCAAAGAGTAATTTTTGTGCTTTGAAATTGATAATCCACATATGTGTGTGTGTTTAGTTGTTCAATTGTATCTCTTTGCGACTCCATGGACTGTAGCCCACCAGGCTCCTCTGTCCATGAGATTTTCCTAGCAAGAATACTGGAATGTGTTGCCATTTCCTCCTCCAGGAATGCACATATTAATCATTTATTCAATAAAGTTACCAACAATTACTATTAAGTAATTTAATTTTAGGGACATTTTATTATTCTGAAATAAATTATTAAGTATTTTTTTATGTTATATACTACATGTAAGTATAATCTACATATGCATGCAAACTTGATAGGGTTCTATACTTTTTTCTAATATTATTTTCTTTTAAAGGGAGAGAAAATCATTCAAAATCAATTTGTTAGGTTCCTAAATTAATACAGACTTCTATAGGTAGGTAGGTAGGTAGGTAGGCAAATAGGGGAAGGAATCAAGGAGAAAGATGAAGAGAGTAAAGAGAGACCACTTTTCCAGCAATTTGTATCCTGAATACACTTAACTCTATTTCCCAGTCAGATAGGTCAGCATTTCTCATGGGTGTTAAGGGTAAAATCAGTTCATTTTACAGTTTGCTCTTGGGAAGTAAATGGTCTGTATGATTTTACTTGGGAAAAAATTATCATAAGGGATTTGTATTTCTTTTAGCTTCTCTGTGTCTCTCATTTTCAGTAATTTTGTTAGATAATTTTAACAAGGGAAGATTCTTAATCAGTAAGTTGTATTTGTGATCATGAGCATCTTTACGTTAATTGGAAAAAAGGAAAATAAATGATACAGAAGAATGCATGGATATGTATGTATGTAGCCACTCAAAAAAGAGTTAAGTGGTTTTTTTTGTTTGTTTGTTTGTTTTTGTTTTTTTTGGGAAAATTCTAGGGATTTCACTCTTTTATAAAAATGAACATGGATTTATGTCTTTGAACAATAAAATTATATGTTGTCAAATAAATACTCCAAATGTTGTAAATCAGGGCAATAATTTATCTTTATTTTTATAAATAGAATTCAAAAATTTTTAATATTTAAAGTATGCTGATTGTATGGTTAAATAAAAATATGCACTTTTCCAACTTCTCAAATGTAAATATGTGAAACCTCTGCTGAAGAAAAGCTATCTTGACAGCTTCAGAACAGTATTGTCTCATAACCTTCATTCATGTAAACATAAATACATATTGAATTTCTTTTTCAGTCAACACTTTTTCAGGAAAGTTTCCAAAGCCCTATCCATGATTTGCTTTTGTCAAGTCATATCCATCAAGCAAAGACTCTCTAAGAAAAGAAAGGTTGTAATGAGCTCTAAGGACAAAGATATAACCAAACTTTGTCTTATGTCTTTCACATTCAACTGATGTTACTGAGATATTAGGTGGTTATCCAGAATTGAGGCTGAGGATAAAGAATCTTACCCAGTCTACTGAACTATATTGAAGAATACATGCAAATCTAGATAAATAAGGTATGGTGGTTGTCAGTAGGGATAAAAATAATAGAAAATATTTAAAAGGAGTGATAACATAGAAGGGGAAGCTAACTCTTTTTGCTAGTCATGTACTGTAGAAATTAAAAAAAAAATCTAATGGTATAATTTTGAGGCAAATTTTAAGTAACATAATCCCAAATCTTGTGTTAATAAATCTTATCACTTAGCTTTCCCCTAAATAAAAAGCATATAACATTCTGAGGCTTTATTCCAAAATGATGATAGGCTATAAGTTTGAGGAGGCAAGAATAAACAAAAGAACAATGCAAGAAAGGTCTTAATAACCCAGATATTCATGATGCTGTAGTCATTCACTTAGAGCCAGAATACTGCAATGTGAAGTCAAGCGGACCTTAGGAAGCACAACTGTGAACAAAACTAGTGGAGGTGACAGAATTCTGGATAAGCTATTTAAAATCCTAGAAGATGATGCTGCTAAATCACTATATTAAATATGTCAGCAAATTTGGAAACTCAGCAATGGCCACAGGTGTGGAAAAGGTTAGTTTTCATTCCAATCCCAAAGAAGGGCAATGCCAAAGAATATTCAAATTTCATACAGTTGTGTTCATTTCACATGGTAGTGAGGTTATGCTCAAAATCTTTCAAGTAAAGCTTCAACAGTACATGAACCAACCAAGAACTTCCAGATGTTCAAGCTGGGTTTAGAAAAAGCAGAGGTACCAGAGATCAAATTACCAACATTCATTGGATCATGGAGAAAGGAAGGGAATTCCAGAAAATCTCTACTTATGCTTCATTGACTATGCTAAAGACTTTGTGTGGATTACAACAGGAAAATTTTTAAAGAGATGAGAATACCAGACCTCCTTACCTATTGATGAAAGTGAAAGAGGAGAGTGAAAAAGTTGGCTTAAAGCTCAACATTCAGAAAACGAAGATCATGGTATCCGGTCCCATCACTTCATGGGAAATAGATGGGGAAACAGTGGAAACAGTGTCAGACTTTACCTTTTTAGACTCCAGAATCACTGCAGATGGTGATTGCAGCCATGAAATTAAAAGACACTTACTCCTTGGAAGAAAAGTTATGACCAACCTAGATAGTATATTCAAAAGCAGAGATATTACTTCGCCAACAAAGGTCCATTTAGTCAAGGCTATGGTTTTTCCAGTGGTCATGTATGGATGTGAGAGTTGGACTGTGAAGAAAGCCGAGCGCCGAAGAACTGATGCTTTTGAACTGTGGTGTTGGAGAAGACTCTTGAAAGTCCCTTGGACTGCAAGGAGATCCAACCAGTCCATTCTGAAGGAGATCAGCACTGGGGTTTCTTTGGAGGGAATGATGAACTGAAACTCCAGTACTTTGGCCACCTCATGCGAAGAGTTGACTCATTGGAAAAGACTCTGATGCTGGGAGGGATAGGGGGCAGGAGGAGAAGAGGACGACAGAGGATGAGATGGCTGGATGGCATCACCGACTCCATGGACGTGAGCATGAGTGAACTCTGGGAGTTGGTGATGGACAGGGAGGCCTGGTGTGCTGCGATTCATGGGGTCGCAAAGAGTCAGACATGACTAAGTGACTGAACTGAACTGAACTGAAGAAATCTTAGGGTAAAAAACCAACAGTTAGTACTGGACATGAAACAATGGCTTTGTTCCAAATTGGGAAAGGATTATGACAAGGCTGTATATTGTCACCTATTTATTTAATTTACATGCAAAGTACAAAATGCAGGAAGTCAGGGTGGATGAATCACAAAATAAAATCAAGATTGCTGGGAGAAATATAAACAATCTCAGATATGCAGATGATACCAGTATAGTGGAAAAAAGTGAAAAAGAACTAGAGACTCTCTTGATGTGGGTGAAAAAAAGAGAGTGGAAAAGCTGATTTGAAACTCAACATAAAAAAACTAAGATTATGGGAGGTGATCCCATCACTTCATGGTAAATAAAGGGGGTGGGGGAAGTGGAAGCAGTGATAGATTTTATGTTCTTGGGCTCCAAAATCACCGCAGACAATGACTGCAGCCATGAAACTGAAAGACAGTTGTTCCTTGTGGGGCGGGGGGGAATTATGACAAGCCTAGACAGCATATTGAAAATCAGAGACTTCACTTTTCTGACAACTGTCTGTATACTCAAAGCTATGGTTTTTCTAGTAGTCATGTAGAGATGTGAGACTTGAACCGTAAAAAAGGGTGAGTACCAATGAAATGATGATGCTTTTGAATGGTGGTGCTGGAGAAGACTCTTGAGAGTCTCTTAAACTGCGAAGGGATCAAATCAGTCACTCCTAAAGGAAATCAACACTGAATATTCATTGGAAGGACTGATGCTGAAGCTGAAGCTCCAGTAGTTTGGCCACTAGCTGCGAGGAGTCAACTCAATGGGAAAGACCCTGATGCTGGAAAAGACTGAGGGCATGAGGAGAAGGGAGCCAGAGAGGATATGGTGGTTAGATAACATCACTGACTCAATGGACATGAATCTTAGTAAACTCCTGGGGATGGCACTGACAGATGAGCCTCACATGCTGCAGGCCCTGGGTTGCAGAGTGGGACAAGACGTAGTGACTGAACAATACTAACAAGGCTAGGAGATTTTCTAGCATCAGATGCAAAGGTATATGCTTCTTTCTTCACTCAAAAATGATTTGGTAAAGAGTTCTACCATTTTGATGAAAATATACTTTCTTTGTTATCAGTCTTATTGGAATTATTTTTTCTGCTTTATTATATTTCTAATGAGAGGCCAGGGAGTTTGAATTTGACTGGTTTCCTTAGAAATTACAGCACTTGTACTTACAGCACTTGTGTGCCATCTGTAAAATTAATAAAGGTAAGAAAATTTATTTCTAGCACAGTGAGAAAAAAGGAGGTAAGTGAGTGGGAAGGCTGTGCTTTTCCTATCAAAATGCAACATTTTTTGGCAGTGCAGAAATAAAAATAAATTCAACCTCAAGACATAAGCATATGCTCTAAATTGTACTGAGGTTTCCTACTAGCTATTTGGTCTAAACACTTCAAGTTCATAATGCAGTGTTAGACTACAATAAAAGCAAAGAACTGTTTTTAAAAAATCTCTCAGTGGTTTGCTTCAAAGAAGGATTACTGGAATCATTGACAATATTATCATAATCATATCTCCTCCCTTATCAAGAGGTTTACAAATCACTAGATCTGTGTGACTTATCCATCTGCCACATGGTAGTTATTGGCATTTTTTGAATGAGTGCCTAAAGGAATGAATGAATAAACCATCAGCAACTTAAATTATACAACTTCCCGTTGGTATTTACATATGGTACTTATATCATTTTTATGTAAGAATATTTTCTTTATTAAGTTAAAATGAAACATATATATATATGTTTACAAAATAACTTCATAGATGTCTAATGTTGGAGATATTTTTGAAGTGTTTTTCAAAGGATAAATATAAAATTATACCATGTTTTATTCTGATGACTAATATGGGTCTGCTGCTGCTGCTGCTAAGTCGCTTCAGTCGTGTCTGACTCTGTGCGACTCCACAGAAGCAGCCCACCAGGCTCCCCCGCCCCTGGGACTTTCCAGGCAAGAACACTAGAGTGGGTTGCCATTTCCTTCTCCAATCCATGAAAGTGAAAAGTGAAAGTTAAGTCGTTCAGTTTGACTCTTCGAGACCCCATGGACTGCAGCCTACCAGGCTCCTCTATCCATGGGATTTTCCAGGCAAGAGTACTGGAGTGGGTTGCCATTGCCTTCTCCGTAATATGGGTCTACCTCTTCTTAATTAATATTAATAACTTATAGACTCTCCTTATTTGGATCATATGTCTTTATATTTACATATACATCACTTAAAGTATATAATTTGTCCTATGGAGATCAGGAAAAAGAGGTGTTTTCCACTACTACCTCCATCTCAGTTAAAACACTCAGATTGTAAATAATTTCTTATCTTTTTTTCTTCTCTGTGTGTAGTTAGTGTATATATTACATTTCTTCATGATTAATATCTATATAACCAAATGTCAAATTTTAGGTTAAGACCCAAGCATAAATATATTACATAGACTTAAATTTTATTTATAGGGTTGTCAATATAGCCTTATTACTCTATTTCATTTTTGATCTTTAATGAAGTACCTGTGAGTTATGATGTGGAAAAATGTCAGGATGAGAAAATGATGATCTCCATTTTTTTCCTAGCCATGACATTTCAGTATTATGAGCTATATTTCATAAGGTCGGGACTCTGTGACTTATTTTGCTGTACTCATTATCTACTAATCCCAAAACAGAGGCCAAGATAAAAGGAGTACATTTTAAAAGGATTGCTGGCCATGGCTTTATATGATGTGTTGCCTGGATGTATGGGGCAATATTGAACATTGGCTTTTCAAGGTGAGAAAACCTAAGTTGTCATAAAAATTAACTCATGCTCCACCATTAAAGAAAACAAACTAGCAGTAAGATGATCTCTTACCACTTTGTACCACCTTTTTGTATGACAGAGAGGAAAAGTGAAGCCATCTTTTTATGGAATCTCCTCTTTTGCCTCATGAGCATACATTGTGAGGATAGGGTTGAAATACAATTTTAAAAGTATCACAAAATTATTTTCATTTATTTTTACAACTATCCTATCATGACAAACAATAGTAACATAATGTTGAAAGCTAATAACAAGTTAACTATATCTACAAAAAAACATCTAGGTTAAGAATCACAATTTTGGCAATTCCAACCTGGGAACACTCTTTTTTTTTTTTCCCTGTAATCTTAGAAGAAAAATTGAGAGTTCCTTTTATTCCTGAGATTAATCAGCTAAAGAAAATGGGTCTTCACTCCACTTCTGAATAATGTCTGTAATATCTAACTCCAAAAAGAAAAGCTAGGTCTTAAAACAAATGCAAACAGAACAAAACTGAACCAAACCAACAGACTGCAAATAAACGAATCATGAATCACGAGTTGCCTAGCCCCGCTTATCCTAGACTGACTCAACTGGAGCAAACCTAGATACCCGAGGACATTGAAATGACCATTTAGAGGTCACTGAGTTCTGGGGCAATTTTTTATGCAGTATTCTTGTGGTTGCAACTGGCTAATACAAATATCAAAGTCCCTGAACTTAAAATAAATTTTGTTTACATGAGAAACTTAATTAATTCTTTTACAACTCACTTTTGTATCTTTAGAGATATTTGCTCATATTTTCTTGGTAAAATAGAGACTAAGGTGACAACTAAAAATAAGAATGGGGGAAGAGATGTTGAAGTGAGAATAATGGGAGTGTGAATGTGTTAGGAAATACAGAAAAAATTCTGGGCAGTATTGTATGTTTTAGGATTGTTGAAGAATTGCTGAAATTTAGTAATCAAAAAATGTGAACCAGAAAGAAGAGATGGTTTTCATAGGGTGGGGCACATGTATCTGAGATTATGGAAGGGCTGAAGTTATTGGTGGATTTCCCAAGTGGCACTAGTGGTAAAGAACTTGCCTGCCAATGCAGGAGATGCAGGTTCGATCTCTGGGTAGGGAAGATCCCCTGGAGGTGGAAATGGCAACCCACTCCAGTACTCTTGCCTGGAGATCCCATGGACAGAGAAGCCTAGAGGCTATAGTCCATGGGGTCATAAAGAGGTAGATATGGCTGAAGTGACTTATTGCTTGCAAAGTTACTGGTAATGACAAGGTTTAGAAAATGATCGTGGTGGTGAATATCTAGAGGACAGACATTAGTGCAACAACCTTAATGGAGGATAATCATTCAATAAACTGAGCAAAACATTGCAAAGATCAACAATTTGTGCATCGGAATAAAAAGAATGTTAAAGAGAGTGACAGTTACCTAGGAGCCCAAAATCTCTAAGAAGCAACAGAGAATCATGTAAACATCTGTGGACTGATTCAAATGTATTCTTTTTAATGGCCGAGTAATACTCCATTGTGTATATGTACCACAGCTTTCTTATCCATTCATCTGATGATGGACATCTAGGTTGTTTCCATGTCCTGGCTATTATAAACAGTGCTGCGATGAACACTGGGGTACACGTGTCTCTTTCAACTCTGGTTTCCTCGGTGTGTATGACCAGCAGTGGGATTGCTGGGTCATAAGGCAGTTCTATTTCCAGTTTTTTAAGGAATCTCCACACTGTTTTCCATAGTGGCTGTACTAGTTTGCATTCCTACCAACAGTGTAAGAGGATTCCCTTTTCTCCATACCCTCTCCAGCATTTATTGCTTGTAGACTTTTGGATCACAGCCATTCTGACTGGTGTGAAATGTACCTCATTGTGGTTTTGATTTACATGTCTCTGATAATGAGTGATATTGAGAATCTTTTCATGTGTTTGTTACCCATCTGTACATCTGTATGAGAGACGGCAAAAGACACAGGTGTATAGAACAGTCTTTTGGATTCTGTGGGAGAGGGAGAGGGTGGGATGATTTGGGAGAATGGCATTGAAACATGCATAATATCATATATGAAATGAATTGCCAGTCCAGTTTTGATGCATGATATTGGATGCTTGGGGCTGGTGCACAGAGACGACCCAGAGGGATGGTATAGGGAGGGAGGAGGGAGGGGGGTTCAGGATGGGGAACACGTGTATACCTGTGGTGGATTCATGTTGATGTATGGCAAAACCAATACAATATTGAAAAGTAATCTCCAATTAAAATAAATAAATTTATATTTTAAAAAATTAAAAAAAAAGATCTGTGGACTGTGGTGACAGTAAGTATTGCTGGTACTTATAGTTTGATAACCAATTTATTTATTTATTTATTTATTTTGGATGGAAGAGATACTGATAATCACTTTGAATGGGCAGTAGGGAACACACACGGCACCTATCTAGCACGTAGGGTTGAAGAAAACTGCCACTATCTGCAGTGAACTTCTGATGCTAACTAGTAGAGTAATCATAGATATTATAGATTAAGGGTGTGAACTCCTACAAGATATTTTTACTTTAGATACCAGCCACTGTCGGGAGCCAGCGTGAGGAATCCCACCTGTGACAGGGTCACGTGGCAAACTCAGATGGCAGGGCAATTTGAGTCATCGGATTTCTCCCTGGTTTTTCCTGAACATGTGCCCCCCAAAATAAGAATTTGTCTGTTTTCCCATTATTTTCTAATTTTCTCTGGAAAAAGTTAATTCTGAGCTTTGGTTTCCTGCATTTGAAAGTGTTTCAGCCCAACCCCCCTTTGATTACACTCTAGCCTGCCTAAACAGGGTCCCTTGACTTTTTGCANGCCAGCGTGAGGAATCCCACCCGTGACAGGGTCACGTGGCAAACTCAGATGGCAGGGCAATTTGAGTCATCGGATTTCTCCCTGGTTTTTCCTGAACATGTGCCCCCCAAAATAAGAATTTGTCTGTTTTCCCATTTTAGCCCAACCCCCCTTTGATAACGCTCTAGCCTGCCTAACAGGTTCCCCTAATTTTCTGCAAGCTTGTGAATTGCTCACAACCTCCCAAATGTGGAAGGCACAAAAGCCTCAAAGTATCTTAAAGTTTCAGAGTCTTTTCAAATTTATATTGGTGACAGGATTTCATGGTTGACTCAATGATTGCTGCCAGACCTCCTCATTTCTTATCTCTCAGGCACCCAGGAAGATGTAATCTATATAAATGGGATATGGAAAAAAGGGATATGTAGTAGTTTTGATATTAGCAATACTGAACTTTTGAGTAAATTACTTTTCTTTTGCTATAAATCACTGTACTTCCTTTTATTACAAACTGCTGTATTCTTATTTAATGTTTTCTGAGAGTGGCATTCAGACTTTAGAAAGATTAACACAAATAAGTCTTCTCGTTAACAAAAACTTCATCAAAAGAGAGCCATAGAAATGTTAATAGGCCTCTTGGCCAGAAGATAGTGTAAACCACCTGAGACTTTTGTAACAGGAGAGTATGCAAAAAAGAAAGCCTTGTCTCAATGAGGGTCGGGACTGCTACTTCTGCGTAACTCTGTATATTCTATTATGTATAATTTGGGGTATATAAGTTGATTCTGAACAATAAACGCTCTTTTGGAGCCTTACGCCGACGTTGGATTTCCCCTTTTTTCCCTTTTCCCCCCTTTTTTCCTTTCTCCCCTTCCCTCTCGGAGAGCCTTGCACTGATGCTGGGCCTCCCCTGTGTCTCCTATTTTCTCTCATTTCTGGCTGAATTCCCATCTGGGGCGCGGAGGCTCGCCATGTCTACTTACCTGTCCCGGCTGCTAAGATCCGTGAGAGAGCTCAGGGCGGGGCCACTCTCCGATATTCAAACGAACACCGGTGGCCTAACGTAGATGGTGCAAACCTCTTGTCTCGAGGTTTTATTGGCTCTCCACATAAACCAAGTTATCCAGCCTTCTTTTCTCCATCTTAAATCTCCTACTATACTATTTCTTCCTAATCTATTTTTATATTTCTAAATAAGTAACTTTTTCCTCGCCGACGCCGTCCCCCCTTTGAAATCCCTGGATCCACCAGGGCTGGACCCCGGCAGTTCACCATGTGAGTAGGCTAATGATGGGTGCATCTTAGAGGGACTCTTCATCTACTGTTGGGGGTCTGAATGTGTTTTCAAGTTTTAGAGGATTTTAGAGATCACCCATTCCAACTTTACTGGAGACTGACTACCAAGCATCGTGTAAACAGCACAGGCTTTGAAGATAGAATTAAAGTTAGCTCTTGACTCTCTCATAATTAAATATATGGTTTTGGATAATTAATCTCTTTCTTTGAGATTCAATTTCTTCCTACCGAAAATGGGAATAAAATGACTTTGTTACAATAATTCTGTAAGGAAGATGTTAATAAGGTGCTTGTACATAAATGGGCATGTAATTAATGCAACTGTTTTTAAATGAGTGGATGAGCAAACAAACTAAAAGAGTAGCTTGATTCCCATAAGTCCTTGAAAGAACCTGGGCAACAAGACACCGCATCTTTTTGACTACACCATGCTTCTCTAGGTAGAGAATGCTGCTGCTGCTAAGTTGCTTCAGTCATGTCCGACTCTGTGCGACCCCATAGACGGCAGCTCACCAGGCTTCCCCATCCCTGGGATTCTCTAGGCAAGAATACTGGAGTGGGTTGCCATTTCCTTCTCCAATGTATGAAAGTGAAAAGTCAAAGTGAAGTCATTAGAGAATTGTTCACTTCAAAAAGGCAAAGGCTTTAGGTTAATCCAGTGATCTGGATGGCATAAGCTTTGGAGTCCCTATCTACAAGAAAAATAAATAAATAATGTTTTTATAATTATTTTAATTTTAGAATCTTCACACCCTTCATGCAAATGAATACTTGTTAAATGAATGAATGTATTTTTAAATGAGAAAATGTGGAGGAGAGCATATTTTTAGTTTCAATAATAAAACCCAGATTAACTATGTAACAGTATCTGCTTAAAACATGCTTTATTAAGTCCCTTCAGTAAAAGGTATATAAAACTTAACTGGTGAACTGGATTATCAATTTACAGATCCAGGAGAGCCAGTGGCTGACTGTTCTCTTTCTATCACTTGCTGTGCTTATACACTGGCATAAGGACTCTGGCTTTCTAAGACAGAGCAAGTAATTGATTTGCAGAAAACATAAAGTCACTTTCTGCTTTTATATACACTGCCAGACTTATTTTAAAAATTTATATTCTGTACACCAGTAGTCTTTCTTCAGTTCTTATGAAATAGTTTTTACAAAAACTGAAAACATTACTCATAACCAACTACAAGGAACTATAAAACAAGCTTAGTAGATTAAAAACATTAAACATTTACTTTTTTAGAAGTAAATGACTATATGTTATGTACCTTCCTTATGGCTGTCTCTTATGTTAAACAAATTCTAGATCCAACAGTTCCCTCAGAAAATAATCAGCATTTCCAACCCCTCTGAAAAAATGTGAAGACATATATAAATATATATATGTATATATTTTATGCACAAATGAAATAGTCACAAGGTAATTAGCAAAACGTGTGTTTCTTAAATAGTTACTGGATTTTTAAGAGTGGGTTTAAAACAACTTCAAAGTTGTAAAATATATCTAAATGCTGAGATTTTTAGTTTCCTTGTTTTAAATTTACAAAAACCAAATGATAATTTTTACTAGATTACCTAAGACCTGATTCTGGTTGAAGCCTGCTTATTCTCAAATTCTCTAATGCTATTTAAAGAGAATTATATCTTACAAGTCATATACTAAATCTACATATCTCTTAATTCCCAAAATTTTATGTCACCTAAGAGAGGGTCTACTTTAATCGACATGTTGAAACTACATAGCATGTCTGTAATTCATGAGTTCTGATACCCCATAGTATTGCTAAATAGATTATTTCCTTGAACTCATTATCGACATTCTAGAGCTGTTTGGTGTGTTTGCTTTTATGTCCCATCTTTTAGAAAGAAAGAAAAAAACAGTATAGCTTCCCAAAAGAGCCATTTTTTCGTTATACCAACTGCAGCTGGCATTTTCCTAAGTATCATATACAACACTTGGTTGACCTATTTTAATGTATCCTGAGCAGGGTGAGAAGCCTCTATAGGGATATCA
Source organism: Aepyceros melampus (assembly GCA_006408695.1). NCBI lineage: Eukaryota > Metazoa > Chordata > Mammalia > Artiodactyla > Bovidae > Aepyceros > Aepyceros melampus. Next base: position 153,125 of record SJXQ01010295.1, read on the forward strand.
ATGGGAAAGAACGCAAGAGTAAAGAATTCTTCAAACAAGGCAGGTAAAGAGACTGATTTAGGCTTTTCTGAGTGGTCTAGCCAGAACACCTCTCAAACAATGCCCTGCTTTCAGAACCTGACCAAAACAGAAATATTTAAGAGAATTTTTGCATGCAGATATTTCTGTTATAATTCTACAAATAAACTGAATTCAGTAAAACACACATTTGCAATGACTTTGTTGCAAAACAAATGATCTGTTTAGTTAGCCAAAGCTGCCATGGATCCCCAGATACTGTCCTCAGGTGAAGTGCCAAAGCAATGACCTTCAGTGTAATGGAATTTCATGCTAGCTGAAACAATGTGTGACGCTACTGGCTGCCAACTGGAGTGCAGGCACTGTTTTTTTCCCCTTCTCAGTAACTATGAGGCTATAAAATATATTTCTTCACCTTTCACACAACCATTACTTCAGTGCTTCTACTACAGATAAGGCCAAAACCTCTGCAAACTGGCTCGTTACACTATATGACTGATTAGAGAAGAAAAAATAATTTCTTTAGGCAGGTAATATGTTTATAACATATATTGACTGCTTGCTATGAGTAGAGCTTTTTAGTCAAACTTTTTTGTCCTGGAAAATGGAATCCATTGTCTTTTTTGCACGTTTTTCAGAGGATTTTTTTCTAATGTAACTTTAAAGCCTAATTACTTTACATTTCCAAAGTACCAGACCATAAGATGGTCTAAATTCTAACAGGCAAGATAATCCAACATGAAAAATAATTTTATGCTTTTAGAAGTCAGTGACCTTTCCTAACTCACATTGTTTCTTGAGAAATGAGATTGAATTTAAGTGGGTACGGTAATTCTTTATTGATAGCTAAGCTATCCAAATCAGATACTATTTATTTCTTCTATTTTAAAAGTTTATGATTTTTTTCTTTTTTAAGTAAGTAATAGTAGGAAATGCTTCTTTGAACTTCACCAAGCTGTAAGTTTTGAGAAGGAAATGGCAACCCACTCCAGTATTCTTGCCTGGAGAATCCCATGGACAGAGGAGCCTGGCAGGCACAGTCCACGGGATTGCAAGAGTCGGACATAACTTAGTGACTAAAATACACACAAGCTGTAAGTTTAGTCTTTGTCCAAATGCCCTGAAAGCAATTCACTCATAGCAACCAAAAGGCAGCTCTTAGGAAGTGTGCTCTGCCCTCACTTGGCCACAGTCTTACATGCTCAAGCATGGACACACACACATATGTACAGGCACATTAATTCACTTACCACATGCTTCCTGGAATTGATTTTAAACAGTTAAGCAAAAACTGACCAGTGTAAGTGGAGGAGAGTAGTTTCGATTCACGAGAAGACTCAGTAAATACTGTAAAGGCTGTAAATTTTGTAATATAAGCAAAGGTTCTACTCAACTACATTACTCTAAATTATCCCTAATAAATTATCCAATAATTAAGTTCATATTTTCAGATTATAAAAAGGTCATGCCTATCCTTCCCAACCCTGACAGAAAACAGTCTACACATACATGAGACTTACACCTTTATTTGCCTCATAAAAAATAGCTGCCAAACAGCTAGGCCATTGTTCTCGACTAACTTCTTCTCAGGTGGCATGAAAACCACATTCCTGGGCAGCATGTAATCACAGTGTCTGACCCCTTAAGAACCATTAAGTCAAATTCCCTTACCCCCAGAAGGCAACATACTATTGTACCCTCTCCACTTCTGCGCCAGCTATGAACAATGGACAGTAATTGCAACTGTCATGGGCAGTCAGTAGGAAAAGTAACATAGTGCTTTCCCCCCGAGTTTTCTGCCAAACCTGATCCAAGCAGCTAACAACCATGCCCCCCAGCAGAAGAAAGATCTACAGGTGCTTTTAAAATGCATCAGAAAACTGCCTTTTGAACAGAAACAGAGGACAATAACCAAACTTGTGCTCTGAATGTTCAGCTTAAAAACCTCAAAATTAAAGTCAGAAACTTCTTTTGTGACTGTACTGCAGCTTCCTGAACTAACCCCATAGGCAAGCCTGAAAGGACAGCTGAGCTTCTTTCCTCTAAGCTTATCATCACTGCTGCTGGCTGCTTTCAAGTTAGACTTGTGAGGAAAACCAGGTAGGGAAACATGCTTGTCCTCCAATGGAATGAGATCACAAGGCTGGGAACAGGCTGTCTTCTTGGCTCAGCTTAGTTATTACCCAGGTCATAGCAGAATAAAGAACCTTGGAGAATATGTCCTATATCACAGGTGCAAATGGGTTAAAATCCCACAAATAAAGGACCTGCTCTTCAGAAAAAGAAGAAACTTCACTGTTCTCTTTAACCTCTGTCTTCAAGCTCTGTAAGGGATATTAATTACTATTTGCTTGAATCTCATTTCATTATAGATTATGGTTACTTAATTTGTGGATTAGCAGGAATTTATTCTCTTACCACCTATTCACAACTAACAATAGCCAAACTCCAAACAGTTGGATAAAAAGTGAAATACTCAAACACTTCCTGGAAGTTTTCCAATCCGAGATGGTTGAAGTCACCTAAGTCAAACTTTTGAGCAGACTGATTTATGGTTTGTCTTTCTCTAGGATGCTCTGATGTAGCAGAATGTTGAGAGACGATTGCCTCTCACTGGGAGAACACGTGCATGAACAGACATATGCAAAAAAGCTATTTATACACATATTTCTACATGTATATTAATACAAATCTGGTGATATTTTAAATATATATTCAGTTTCTATCAAAAATGTACAAAGTAATACGTAACAAAATCTATTGATATCGGTAAGTATATTCTTCTTTAAAATTAATCCTTTAGAACTTAGAATCAAAAGTGTCCTATTGGCAACACTAGAAAACCATGGGTGGCCTACTATGTTAGCAGAAAACCCACTTTTAAATTAATTGAAATGACCATTTGACTTTATTTTCATATGAAGAATTAAATCTTCATCCTGCATCATTCCTGGTTTTAAATGTAGATTATGTACCTTCATAATTTTAATATGTAGACTGTGTAAAAGTATTATCTTGTAATATACAGTTTTAACCCTACTATATATCCTTTTGTACTTATAAAGTAAATCATTTAAAATTTTTAAAAAAGATGAAAACCAAAGACTGTTAAAAATATAGGTCATTCTGTTAAGACAACATATTATTATAAGGCACAGAGAGAAAATAAGAACTCTCGTATATCCTCTTTCAAATCAGAGAGAAGAAACAGCAAAAATAGAATGCGTGGGGGCAAAAGTAGTTTACCACCATTCATATTTCTAAATATCAGACTCATTTTGGTATACTTTGGGTAAAACAATTGCAAATATATTACCTTTTATTTCACCAAAGTTCCCTGATCCCATTGCAAGAAGCTTGTCTTTCCAGTCTTTTGAGAGTAGCTTTTCAATACTGGGGGTTTCTGAGTAAAGGAAAAAAAGAAAGGTAGGCAAATCAACATGACTATCTTTCTAATGTAGTTCATTAAAAGTCTATCTGCTAAAAATAAGGCCACCCCTACCCCGCCCCCAGTTCATAATGACTTCATCAACACACTGATAACAGGGGAGGAAAAAAAAGAATGTGTTTTGTCACCTGCTGTTTCAAAATCATTAGCTTTTTCCTCTTGCGGAACAAAGCCTAACTAATTCTTTATGACAATGGGTACATATAAACCTGCAATTCATTGTTTTTCAATTTGGTGAACAAATTCCTGCTATAATGGATGCTTGTCAATTTCAGGGTGTTAGTCTGCAGTCAAAAAATAATTATGTTGATAAAATGCAGAGTAAAAAAAAAGGCAAAGAATTAGCTCTTAAATCTGCTACATGTAATTATATCCCTCTGTGTGTTTACAATTACAACCACTTTATAATATGTGTTTAACATCGTGGTGGTAAGCACACTGTGGAAAGATTTGCCAGTATCACAAACATATAAAAATAAGTTGGTATAAAAGAAGCTTTACAAACACTGCAAAATCTAGAGATGGGAGTAATGCCCGTAATGGAAACTTACTTGCTTATTTCAGATTTGTATCATACTCTTTTAAAATGCCCTGTGTTAAGACAGGACACAGGTTTGAGAGAGCAGAGTTATGCGGTAGTTTGATCCTTGTTTCTTTATGTCACATGGTTTTGATCTCCTTTTGTGTTGAATTTTAATGTATAAGTAAACATAAATGCTAATAAAACACCCAAACATTACACTCAGTTCCAAATAATGTAATTGTATATTCTTGTCAGCATTTAGATGGGTACACAATTACAATGGCTTTCAATCCCGCGATTAGCACTGCATTCAGTTAGAAAATGGTGTGTACTAAAAGATAAGTGCCCAGTATGCTCCATCTAAATAACAATACCCACACTTATTATCTAGATCGAAGACACACACTGCCATTCTCCACATTGGTGTTTATGTGTATTTGTGTTTGTTCAGACATTTGTTTACCCCCTACTAAGAGCATAAAGGGAGTACATGTTAACTTATCAAAGGAACCGTCTGGCCTAGAGACCATAAGATTATTAGAAACGGGTTAATTTTCCCCACAATAAAATGCGTTTGTAAAGCGTCTCCTTGGTTAATGCTTTCTACTATTCTCAGGCCCTCATCTTAAAGACAACAGCTATCAGAGTCAAGAAGCCTGTGTAGAGGTTAGAATGAGGTGAGGTGTAATTTTCCTTGGAAAAACTGTGACAACATGAATCCTTTTTCACATGCCAAAAACTTGGGGAAAATAAAATGCTGAAATATCTGAATAATTACTTCTTCAAAAAGCTTGTATAAATAGTGTGTGCACACACACACAACTACTGTATGCACATTTACATGGAATGTGTGAAATGTATTTTTTCCTTTGTAACAAAATATACCTCTTCATTTGTCGCATTTAATGGAAAAGGATGTTAAAGATTTTACTTTTTCTTAAAATATCCCTATTTGTTTACCATGTTGTTTTGAAGATAATAATGGCAATTCTGAGTAATAAAATGCAATATATCTCTTCTTACTATAATCAATATATCTGTTCACTAAGGCTTTAAAAGTAACTTTAAAACACTTCTACTGGGATTTTCAATGTTTCTACATTCCTAGTAAACACTTTGTGAGTGAAATCATTTTTTAAACCTTATCAGAGTAGGTCAAACACCACTGTTTTCTTTTTACCAGCACCCTACAAAAATTCTTGAGTAGCATGTAAACAGGGCACAGCCAGTATGGTATTTGCAATAGAGTACTGTCAGTCACTAAAAGCTAACAAACCTTTGCAAAGCAGGAATGCACCAATAGAAATTCATTGTGTACTAACAATAGGCCCCTGAACCTCCAGCACCAAAAGCAGACCGTTTTACTTTAAGGCTATTGTCTGCAAAGTCCATGACAAAGCTTTTCCCCTGCAGCTAGACAAAATATTCACTGTAGTGTGCTCATAAAGAAACAGAAGTCTTCTGTCTAAGTTGCAGAGTTAAAGAAACAGCCGCCAGATTTCTGAAACCTGCAGAACATTCCTGGCCTCTTTATTAACTTGCATGAAGATAGAAGGCTTGCATATAAAGCCACTTTTTTTTTCCAAGTACCTGATTTTTAACGTACACTAGAGAAAAATGAATAACTTCTTTAAGACCAAGTAATTTGAAAGATGTAAAATCAGAAATATATCTAACTCAGGGTTGTGCCTTTGGATGAATAAAGACAATAATACTTGGAATTTGGATGAGGTATATTTTTTAAAACGCAGATTCAATAAACATGTATTGAACATCCTGTGTGCAGGAACTATGCTAGATGCTTTTACCAGCATTGTCTTCATTTAATCAAAGCAAACACCTGAAGAATCAGATCATGTTATTATATCTATCTTCCAGGTTTTTGGTTTCTTTCTTTTTTTAAAAAAAAAAAAAACCCAAAGGACTTGTCTGAGGTTTCACAATATGTAGTGGGCAGAGCTGAGTCTTGGCCTAAGGTTTGGTTTTGTTCTGTTTTCTCTGCAGATTCCTAAGTCTCTTCTTGTCAACGAAATGATAACGATAGCTACTATTTTGAGGTTAAGTGCTAAATAGCGCATCATGTCCTTTACAATAGGTATCTCAAGCTTCTCATAATAATCTCCTGAATTATATATTGGTACATCTGTTTCACCATTGAGAAACAAATGCTTTGAGAAAGATCGTGACTTGATCAATATAGAGCTAATTTCAACTTATTGGACCCCAAAGCCTTTGCTCTTTCCAATACGTACACATCACTGCATTTTACTTGCAAAACAGTCATGGATAGACAAACTCTTGTTATTAACTTCAGTGGATGGATGAAGTAAACATTTGAAAGCATAAATTGAATATCCCAGGGTAATATGTTCCTATGGGCAGCACAAAGGACAAAATGCCAAGATTCCTTAGAGCTTTCCATATGTTCAGGATGTATTACCACTGTACGACTTTGAACTTTGAAATTCTGGATGACTTCAAGAGAACCTATGATGATTTCACTTTCACTTTCACTTATGACCATATAGCAGATATACACATTGAAATGAAAATGTATTCACATAGTGGAAGGACTATTGGGCTATATGTGAAGCAATCTGGGTTCTCACCAGGACTCTGACACTGTCTAGCTCCGGGAGGAACTAAAGCATATCTTTTCACCCATTTCACCCCTCTATTTGAATTAATCTAAAACAAACAGCTTTAAGCAAATCCATGTTTGGTATTCTACAACTGCTACTGTTCCAATTTATTTCCACTAGTAGTTCATGAAGATTAGGAGACTTCCCTGGTGGCTCAGAGGTTAAAGCGTCTGCCTCCAATGCGGGAGACCTGGGTTCGATCCCTGGGTCGGGAAGATCCCCTGGAGAAGGAAATGGCAACCCACTCCAGTATTCTTGCCTGGAGAATCTCATGGACTGAGGAGCCTGGTGGGCTGCAGTCCATGGGGTCACAAAGAGTCGGACACGACTGAGTGACTTTACTTTACTTTACTTTTAGTTCATGAAGAAATGTTAAGAAATGATCTCACATTAATGATCACGATAAGTGGACATGTACCAGTGACTGGATTTCTCTGAAAACAATAAAGATCCCATAGAATATAAATGATTAGAACTGCAAAAGACCAAATGGCAAAATATCAATATTTATAATACACCTATCATTAATATGTGAATATGATTAAAGTGAAATCTGACACAACTACGTAATGGCTGCTTCAGTGCTTATGCAGTCAAAGAGAGAGTAGTCATCTATTAAATATTCAATTTTCTAAACATTTTCTAAAATGTGATTTAAAAAAAATATGCATACTTAGGATTGTATTTTATACAATTGAGTATGACATGTTTCTGGACATATAGTTATTTCCAAATGTTTAAATTCTGTATTAGCCATTACTTTCATATTAGATGTATCATAATTTTATTTTAAATGCTTTAAAGAGTCTCCTGAGTTGTATGTACTTCTCCCAGGCATCAGAGTATCATGATTACCATCAAAATGAAAGCTAGGGTTCTCTTTATTACAATAAGCATGATGGTTAATATTAGTTATTATTATTTGCATGGCATTTCAGCTTACAGAATGCTGTCAGATACAATAATCTGTCAATGGTGTATATTATTATTATATCCATTTTGCAGATGAGAAAACCAAGGCTCAGAAAGAAAACCAAGACCCGGCATCACCTAGCCAGAAAGTAGAACAGATGGAATACAAAACCATGGCCTCTTAATTCAAGAATCCCCCTTCTTAGGTGAAGCATAAAAATGTATATATATTTTAAAGAAAAAATAAAATAAATATTAAGAAAGAAGCTAAAAGATAAATTAGAGAGAACTGAAAGCTCTCCTTATCAGTCAACCTATTATTAGTAAGATGAATATAACTGGATTACTTTTGTCTTTTTCTACCATCAGGACAGAATGTTATGATTTGGTAAGTTTGCTTGCCTTTCCCTTCTCACCCTTGCCTCTTTTGCTCACATATGCTTCTTCACATCAATGCCTATGGCAATCCCCAGCAGTGAATGGCCCCCTTAACCGTGCCAGCCATTGTTAGAACAGCATCCTGCCTCTTTAGGCCTGTTCATTCCCTATAACTCTCACTCCTTTTTCCCTTCAGTGCCAAACACTCTTAAGACTGACTCCCTCATCTGGAACAATGAGACCCAGAGACTCATGCCAACATATTGTAATTCACCAACAAGCTCCCAGTGCCAAGAATTAAACCACATTCACTCCAGTGCAGTAGCTTTACACACAAGCTCAGGTTTTTGCTTTGTGTTTATGTAGGTTTTTTTCCCTTAATCTCCCTTGAGCTGCAGTGGCAGAACTCATTGAAAAATCAAACAAGCAAAAAATAGGTATGGATAATATGTGATTTTTCAAAAAGCCCTAGGAGTTAGGTCATACCAAATCTACCACTGTTATACTTTCATTTTGTGGCTTAAACTAAGCTGTGTTATTTCTGACATGTGATAGGTGAACATTTAGGGATGAAAGCTATCTTTTGGAAGGAACAACAATAGGGCTGAAAGGCAAAAATATACTAATATCTCCTTCAAAGTCAAGAATTAAAAGCATATGTAGATTTTCATGTCATGGATTCAGCATTTTAAACCTGGATGAATCTTTAGATAACATTTAGATAAACATTCCACAAACGTAATTTATGAAAATATATATTAGACATAAATGGAACATAAACTGCTTGGCTACAAGTGAAACTAAAACAAATAAGCATTCCATTGTCATGTAAATCTAATTAATATAAAGCAAATTTACATTTCTCTCTATAAGATGTAGACCATTTTATGTGCTAACAGACTGTGGATCTTTAAGTGAGTTATGGGTTACATTTGCTGTTGTGTTTAGTCACTACTTCATGTCCAACTCTTTGTGACCCCATGGACGATAGCCTGCCAGGCTCCTCTGTCCATAGGATTTCCCAGGTAAGAACACTGCAGTGGGTTGCCATTTCCTTTTCCAGGGGATCACCCTGACCCAGGGATTGAACCCATGTCTCCTGCATTGGCAGGAGCCACCAGGGAAGCCCATGGATTATGTAATATTATTTACATATTTGACCAAGGAACTAGTATTGGGAGATGACTGTTTTGCTCAAGTTGGGTAATAACTAGTCTAGGCCAAACACTTCACTTTACAGACTGAAAATATAAATAAAGGTTAAATGTTGCCTAAGATCATAAATCTAATTAATAATTAAGGCAGAATTTGAAGTCCAACTCATAGTTTGGTGTTCTTTTCCATATACCAAACATCACAACATGTTTTAATAAAGAGTGAAACTTTTCACAACAAAATATTAGTCTGGTTTTATTCACCTCATCTAGTTTTAGACAATAATTAGATGATAGGTGGTCTGGGTGGTGAACCTCTGTTAGTATTCAGTCAGTCAGTTCAGTCACTCAGTCGTGTCTGACTCTGCACCCCATGAATCGCAGCACGCCAGGCCTCCCTGTCCATCACCAACTTCCAGAGTCAACTCAACTCATGTCCATCAAGTCGGTGATGCTATCCAGCCATCTCATCCTTGGTCGTCCCCTTCTCCTCCTGCCCCAATCCCTCCCAGCATCAGAGTCTTTTCCAATGAGTCAACTCTTTGCATGAGGTGGCCAAAGTACTGGGAGTGTCAGCTTTAGCATCAGTCCTTCCAATGAACACCCAGGACTGATCTCCTTTAGGATGGACTGGTTGGACCTCCTCACAGTCCAAGGGACTCTCAAGAGTCTTCTCCAACACCACAGTTCAAAAGCATCAATTTTTCAGTGCACAGCTTTCTTCTCAGTCCAACTCTCACAACCATACATGACCACTGGAAAAACCATAGCCTTGACCAGACAGATCTTTGTTGGCAAAGTAATGTCTCTGCTTTTGAATATGCTCTCTAGGTTGGTCATTACTTTTCTTCCAAGGAATAAGCATCTTTTAATTTCATGGCTGCAGTCACCATCTGCAGTGATTTTGGAGCCCAGAAAAATAAAGTCTGACACTGTTTCCACTGTTTCCCCATCTTTTCCCCATGAAGTGATGGGACCAGATGCCATGATCTTCATTTTCTGAATGTTGAGCTTTAAGCCAACTTTTTCACTCTCCTCTTTCACTTTCATCAAGAGGCTCTTTAGTTCCTCTTCACTTTCTGCCAGAAGGTTGGTGTCATCTGCATATCTGAGGTAATTGATATTTCTCCCAGCAATCTTGATTCCAGCTTGTGCTTCTTCCAGCCCAGCATTTCTCAGTATGTACTCTGCAGACAAGTTAAATAAGCAGGATGACAATATACAGCCTTGATGTACTCCTTTTCCTATTTGGAATCAGTCTGTTGTTCCATATCCAGTTCTAACTGTTGCTTCCTGACCTGCATATAGGTTACTCAGGTTCTGCTAATTCAGTACTCTCCCCTCTGAAGTTTTCATTTGATGGCCTCCATTAAACTAAAGAAAATATCAATAGTACATTTGGCTAACCATATTTTTCTTTAAAAAGTTATTTATAATTTACTATCTTGCTATTTAGCTATTCAATTACTGATTATTTTTGGGGGGAAGATTTTGCTGAATCTGGATATCACATACCAGCATGAGTTCAATTCATGCTGATAATAGCTGCATGTCTAGATAACATCTGGGGCCAAATATTAAACAATGCAATGGACTAATATAAAAACTTCTACATTGTCTGGAAAGTACCTGTGCAATGAAGACCAGAAGGCCTTGTAACAGTCCCATTAGGCAAGTGCTACAGCTAGTCTGCTACTGGAAATGTCAAGTTCTTCTAGGAAATTTTAAAAAAATGACACACCACAACACACAATAGAAACACATCTGAAATTCCAAAGCACTAGGATTTCAATAAGCCTCCTTTTATATATAATCATCCTGAAGTGAATTAAGCTCTAGAAATATTTAACTTGTAGTAGTGCCAAAATATTTCTTTGTTTCCACTTGAAATTTAATAAGAGCTTGGTTAGGAGGAAAAAAAAAATCTTTGGCCTGCTGACTCAAGTTTTGAAATTTTAATGTACAATCAGTTTTTCTGCACATTGAAATATCTAAAACATTACACACAGGCTTAACTTTCCTCAATGTACAGCCTAAAACTATTAAAACACTTGTTCAATTATGCCTAACTTTATACCATATTTTGGAAAAATATTTTGCATCACATGATTAAATACACCATAATCAATAAGATATAATTGCTATATATCAATAAGCTTGGTTTTCCTCTTCAAAAGATGACTCTATATTTCCTTCACAAAATATCCTTTAAGAGACAGTCTTACGAAACTCTCCTAGTTTTATCTACTCCGTCACTTGGCAAGTAAGTGCATTTCTTGCATAGACGAAAACATTCTGCTTTTTTCTTGTTTTAAATATTAGACCCCAGCAAAAAATAACATAACTATTTTGGGGGCAGCATTTCAAAAAGGAACCGCAAAGAGTTTTTCCTCGTGTACAAAATCTCTCTTATTTTTGCTACAAAATGTAAAAAAAAGAAAAAAAAGTCATACGACATGACTCCATCACTTACTATGACTAATTTTGTGATCTTTGGGAAGTAATTTAACCATTTTGTGCTTCAATTTACTCACCTATTAAAGGGGATAATAACTATACTTATACTATTGTCAAAAGAATTAAATAACTTATGTAAAGCATGGAAGACAATGCTGGGTTGACAGTAACATTTAAAAAGGTTGACTAACATTACAACTACAACTTAGCATACAACATCTCAAGAGAAATACATCAATAACCAAATGAAATATATACACACATGCATCAATTTACTCATCATTAAAACTACCCAGAGATCAAACGCTATATCAGTTATAGTTTTATTTATTTTTTCAATAGTTCTATGTATATTATGAAATTGATCATTACTATTAGTTTCATCAATTTATCTGTCATTCCAATGAATTTCTCAGTTGGTTCATGTCAAAAAAAGATGACAAAGAAAGAGATATACTAGCAAGAGGGACAAAGTAGTGCGAAGGACAAAAATAGTTGTCACTTCCATTAGGTTAATGTATGAATTGTCCCCAAAAAGCACAGACATACAAAAATATTTTTTGACCATTGTCTTTCTAACTTTCCAAAGGTTCCATTAGGTCCTCAACAATGGCTCAAGCTTTTAAGCCAGTGCTGTTGACAAGTGAAAGGGAACAACAAATAGCTTTGTAGTTCTCTTCTCCCAGGGTCACTCAGCCAGCAGTAATAGTTATTATTTTTATTTATTAGCACTGTAGCCCTGTTCTCCATCATGGTCAACTCACCCCAACCCCCAAGACAGGAAAAGCATTTTTACTTTTAATAAAAATGGGGGTGTGCAGCTCTCCTGTGTCAGGCTCTTTGGGCAGAGTGCACATCTAATGAATATTGTCCATCTGTATCCAAATAATTCATGATATCAGCCTAGTGTGGGTGGTGAAATGTGAATTAAGTTCTAACCATTAGGCACGATTAGAGGGGGTGAGAGTGGAAGGTAGGGGAAGTAGCAGGGTTACTAAGGCAGGAGGGATAGAACAGGAGAGCAAAGGTAACTTGAGAGAAAATTGGGAGGAAGGTGGTTGTGATGGCATCAATTAATAGTCAATTCATAACAGTTAAAATATTCCTCATAAAATATTTTCAAGACTATTTCATCCAGCAATAACCAACTTTCTCAGAGACCAACTGTAATGTACCTGTTTTTTCCATCTATTTTATTTGAAATAGTATTATTTCAATTGTATATATATATATATATAGAAGATAGAAGAAGAAAAATAGAAGAAAGACAAGCCATAAGAACTCAATTATAGTAAAAGGTATATAAGAATGCGGCATACTTAAAAGTCTTAACTTCAGGAGACAAATTTATAAACAAACAGGAAAAGTTTGGTTAACAATATCACAGTTTAGTAAAGAAGCATAGTTCTAAGCAAATTCTAAATGCCTATTGACATATTTTAAGAATTACCTATATATGTGTTTGAATTATAAATGAAGCAATTACCCAACTCTTACAGTGTGTTCAGATAACCATCCATTCAATTAGGTATCTAGACCATGTTGAAGACAAAAATTAATGATCATATTTGAAGAATTTTATCATTGTTGTTTATAAATGGGAAGGTGAGTGGTAGAGATGACAAAGGAGATCCAAAAAGCATAGAAATAGAAATTCACTTAACATACATTAGAGTAAGAATTCCAATACTTTAAAAATATAACAGAATGTTTTACCACTGGAAGTGAGAATTAAAGCACATAGAGCCTGATGCTAAACCACTACACATCCTGAATCTTCTCTATCACAACATATGTGAAAACAAATCACAGTCTCAGCTTGCCAGATGCCTGAAAAGATATGAACAATAAAAACTGACATGATTCATATGATAAATCAGAGATTCTGATATGCAGGTAGTTGAACAGTTGAGCCGAAAAGCTACTTATAATTCAAATTATATTTTTATGTTCTAATACATAGCATCAGATTTTAAAATTAAGGAGTAAAATCCTCTGATTGCTTAAAATTATATATCTAAATTTGCACATAGCCTTCGCAACCAAAGTCGTCCATCTGGCTCAACAACTTGTTATATTTGGTCTCTCATAACCTTTCATGGATTTTGGATCGTGTCATTTTTAGAGTAATTTTAGATGAGAAAATACAATAGTTTTATTTGCAAAATGACATTTAATGTCCACAAGCTTAGATACAATCTAATCAGCAATGAAACTTAAAGTTGTGTGTTAGGTATGACTTGCTGTGAACCAACAAAATGCAGAATAGCAAAAATACAAAAAAAAAAAAAACCACAATGTGTAAAAGGCATTTTCATTTAAGAAGGAACAAGTAAAAGAAGACAAAAATAATTTTAAAAAAAAGTCTGGAAAAATAGCAAAAGGCATACTTTGGCTTTCATTTTTCTTACATTACCAGAAATGCAACCATTCTCAATGTTAAAAGCAGTGGGTATAAAGTTAGTCGAGTACAGTCTGTTTGTATATTCTTTAATTTCTGGAATTAATGAATGCACAAAACTACTGTCTTTGCTTTTAGTGGCATGATATACTGAGTTATTAGACTATTTTTAAAAATATATAGGTACCTTTACATTTTCTTTATTTGCACAATTTACACATACATGAAGGTGTGCACACACACACTCGAGCAGGAGGCCTCCTATTCTATTTATTCATCCTTTTATCTAACAGTTATCATTAAGCCACAATTGTTACACTGTGATACTAAGACATGGCCTCTGAACTTCAAGAACTTCACAATCTCTTATAATATACCACGGATTGTTTAGATGTATAGACTAACGGTGATCAGATGCTAAACCTTGGACTCAAAATGCTACAGAGTCACTGAGCTGCTCTCCTTTTGTTTAATTTACTGCAGTCAATGTAAATAGAAAACTGCTTTACTTGAATCATTATGTTAATAAATAGTAAATAAATGTGCTGGTAGATTTTTTTCCCCAAATGTTATTATTGCAACATTGCCATAGATTTCTAGTCTTATGCTTACCAATTAGTTAACCTGCTATAAAATATTCTAGGAGGCAATAATTTCCAGAAGTGGGATCGATCTGTCATCTTGTCTGTAATTAGGAATATGATATGAACGAAATCATGCTAGGAATAGAACAGTAAACTAAAAGGTAAGAATATAAGAATAGTGGAGCGGGTTGTTTCAACAAATAGTGTGTACCATGTATTTTTCCAGGTATGCTGGATACGAACAAGAGGAGAACAAATGTAGACCCTATCCACCTAGAGTCCTTAGTCATGGGGAAGCTTCTTTAAAATGCAAAACTCCAGGCCACTGACAGGTCTGGCTCTAATGTCTTAGCTGAGTCCCGGGAGTCCGCACTTTTCCCGGACCTGAGTTAATTTTATGACGAGTAAACACTCTTCAGGGTATAAAAATATTCCATTAAATCTTCAGAAACTTGAAAACCTTTTTTCAACTGAAGAAGAAAAAGTAGAATCTATAGAACTCTTTTGTGAAGGGTAAAAAAGAAAAAACATTTACTAACACCAAAATGTCATTTGAGTGATAATTTAAACATTATTAACTAAAACCATTCAAATATATTCCAACACTTTTCTATGTTACAACTCAAAGAAATAATAGCATCTCAAAGGAAAAACAAACTTACAGTAAAATGCAATAATAAACTTCCAGAAACCGATATACATTTTATTTATTAAAAAGGGGGGCAATGAAGAAGAATGATTAGTGTAGCATTGTGAAGAAAATTTTTGTTTAAAAATCTTTAATAAGGGACCATGAACCACATTACTACATGTTAGAAATATATGCCTATTCTTTCATATAATGTATTACACACATAATATAAGTGGTAAAGAAAGAGAGGAACGCCTGTGGTGTCAGTCAAATGACAAGCACAGCCACTTGGAATGGTTGAGAACTAAGGGGGGAAGGTTTAAAGAAGAAGGTGGGCTGATGTTCAAGTAATTTGGTAAATGAGAGAAAAATGAATGGGATAATATTCATTATTAATTTTAAAAAATGGCAGGACAACAAGTCACAAACCTGGAAACGGTGTCAATGGTAGAAAATATAATCTATACTTTGAATGTAATTAATACGGATTTCTACAGCACCACAGCATTTTGCCTGCTTATTCTTTCTACATTCTTAAAAACACCAATCAGTAACATCTATAGATCATGTCTTACATCTAATAACTGAGAGAACATTCTCACATAAACTTTTGAAAGAATAATGACATATGCAGGGAGAGAGAGAAGAGGAGAAATGAGAGAGTGTGCCATTAAACAACCCTCTTTCTCCTGTGCTCACCTATCCGGAAGTCATCACTGAACTTAACTCTCATATATGTAATAAATGGTAGACTGAAATGCATATCTCCTGAATCTTTATCTTTCATATGCCTGTATTTAGTCAAATTAGTATAGATTATTTATATATAATTTCAACTCATTTATTTCATTAGACATGTATTTGAGGAGAAAAATTGGGTGATGCGGGGTAAAAGGGCACAAAGACTGTCCACTATACTACGACGTGTATCCCATGCTTTCCTAATGAGTTACTGATCTAAAAGAATGAAAAAAAAAAAAAGATAGTGAAAAGCTGATTTAAAACAGCCTAGAGATTTTGGTGAAGTGCAATGAAACATCAGTAGTTTAAAAACTAAGATATAGGTCAAAATTTTATCACAAAAGGATGGATGAATCCAGTAAAATGACAGACCATCCAATTTTCTGACCTGAGGGTCAGAGAGCAAGCTTTTATAAACTTGGGAATGGTCTCTCAAAAGCCACAAAGGTCTGTGTTCCACATGTCAGAAATTTGAAAGTGTTTATACCTCTGAGAATTTTCCCTGAGGGAATTGAAACCCCCCAGGAACCTGCTATCTTAGTTCTCACAAAAAGGTGCAGACTATGTTTAAGCCCCACAGGGTCTCTGTTGTTGGACATCAGATCTTCTATCCAAAGGGAACACTGGGACGAATACTGAAGAAGGTTTCAAAAAGCCTTTACTGCCCTCAACTATTTGGAAAAATCTAGTAACTATTCTAGGAAGATGATCAGATAAAACGTTGTTAAAATTATGCTAAATTAGAAATGCATATCTAATCCTCAAAAGTTAAACTGTTCCAAGGAAAGGAGTCAAGATCTTCACTTAAATTTCAAGCATTTCAAAAAACTCCTTCCAAGTGTGGTAGCTGCTTATAATTTTATTTGCAGAAAGCAAATAATTTATTGCAATAAATTTGATAAACTAAACTTTAAAGTCACAGCAATAAATTTGTAAGCATCCAAATAAATCTTTATTACTAGACAGGGGCACATTATCTCCTTAAAATATATGGTTGTGGAATTAAAAAAAATAAAATACAGTGTTCTTTTTCTAAAGCAAGAAAACACATCTTTGTCCCTCAGCAGCTACCAAAGAACAAGAGACAAATTACTTTGTTTAATTAGGGGATTACATTATTTATAAGAATATTTCCAAAATGTATGAAGTATATTAAAGAGGATATATAATCTAATAGACTCTCCTATTATATACTAGGTGTCAAATCATTTTAGTCCGTAATTCTATATGTAGAACTTGGCTTATTTACTTCCCTTCCTTTTCTTCTCAGCAGATTGTTCAGCTTATAGTGCAGCACCCTCAAAATGATAAAGCAGCCAAAAGCCAAATCTCAAAACACGTGGTTACGAGCCAAATGAAGCTGTATAAAGACTAAAAACCAACACCTTAAAAAAATACTTGATTTACGTTTAATTGAAACTCGTGTTTTCATACATATTTCAGCCTCTCTGTTTTTGTTATGACACATAAAGTGCCTAAAAAATAATGATCAGTGAGGGTTTCACAGCATGGAGGGGAAAAAAATCATAGGAAAAAAAAAGTTTATTCCACGCTATTTGAATTCATTTAGGTAGTTCTCTATGGGGCTGCTACCAAATCCTTTAAGCCCACCAGCCTCTTACCTACATTAAATTAATGAGGCATCTCAAGCATTCATACTCCGCCAGCAGCTCTAGGCTCTCCAGTTGGACACCTACAATTTACTAAATTACAAACAGTGACCTAGGGGAGCATGTGTTTGTTATATACAACATTGTATCATAAACTAGAAAAATATTGGGGAGATTAAGATGATAAGATATATGTTGAATTGTATTTTCTGAGGTTAATAGGGGCCGGTCTACAATTCTGTGATCTTCTCTTTACCAATTCAGGGTTTCTATTTTCCCATCAGGAAGTAAGGGCCTCCACAGATTAACATTATGAAATACAATACTTATGAACAATCCAATACTTAGAGGTCTGTATTATGCCATGATACTCACTACCTTCATACAATACTTTTATTAAGCTGCAAATACATTAAGCTTGATTATAATCAAATTTTTTTTTTTATAATACCACCTTCTTACTAATGCTTATAACACTTGGCTCCCAGGGACGTACTTATAATGAGATGGCCGGGTGTATTTTCCATTAAAGGCCACCACTGGAGTTTCTATAGTGCTTTTACTCATATATTTCAAGTTAAACGTGCCCTCTATTTTTATGTTTGCTTCACAATAGCCATTCCCTTTTCAATGATTAATTTTCTATTCAAAAACAATTTGCTTCTCTTTCCTTTGTCCTGTCACGGTTTCAGAACAACCTCTTTTCCCTTGTCCATGGCAGAAACTCACCTCCTCTGAACACCCACCCCCTCAGACCACTACCTTCTAGTCTCTAAATTCTTTTTAGTGACACACCGTCCAAAATATTTAGGAGCTCTCTCCCCAGCAGGGGGTTACTCAATTAACAAAAACAAAGCTCTGAATGATCAAGGCTATAACTGAGCCAAGAAGTACTGTAGCCATTTATATTATATGACCTCAGCAGTCTCTTGATTGAATTGCAACCCTGCATTAAATCAAACACTATGTGTTGTGTGTGTGATTTTCTAAATGCTTGGGTGTGTGAGGTGGAAACAGGAGGGTGAAGGGGGGTGGCAAAGAGATGATAAATACTCTGAGAGAAAAATTCTCCAATCCCAGTGTACTTGGGGTTTCTTTTTAACAAGCTCTCTGCTTTGTTTTCGAACTTAGATGCATTTTGTAAAATCCTCTGAACTGGTATTCCAAAGCATGTTTAAACAACAGAAATAATGGAAGCATAATTGATTGCAGCTGGGAACTGTCACCCGTATCAGTAAACAGCACCTAACTGGCAAATACTACAAGCTTGTAACAGATTCCTTTATGAATTGGGCACTGTACGAAGACTGGGCATTCCTTGTACCACACACTCAAATCAAAATCTTCACTGATTTATTTCTAAAATTTTACTAGACTAGAAACAGTAAGTGGCTAGTCTGTTGGCCTCTCACCAGAATGTTTGGGAAGAAAAGGTGGAGTGCTTATTTCCTAAAGTTAAATACATTAACAGATTTATAAACATGCTGTGTCTTTCAGCCATGGAAGAGATAGTCAGTTAAAAAAAAAAAAAGTCGTCTCAGTACCTACATGTTCATAGGAGAAAGGAGGAAAAGAAAAATATCTTATTTAGAAACCACTTTTTGTGACTCAAATTACTATACATTTTTCCACACATATTCTAAACAGCCTATCAAGGTTCAATTCTTATCAAGAAGCAGGCTTTTATATCACTCTTTTTGTTTATTTACTTAACTCAAACTTTCCCCAAAAAGGATCAACAACAGAAAAGAACGAAAAAGAAAGAAAGGAAAACTAACTCCACATTAACTTGCTGAGAGAAAAGCTACAGTAAGTCTCTTTTCCTATTTTCTTATATTTGTGTAGCTGTTAGACATTTTGCAAAGGAGGGGAGTACCAGCCAGCCTTTCACAACAAAAGGCCCACTGTCACTGAGCCAGTCCCAGACATGGTGGAAACCAGCCCACAGGAAAAGGCCTGGCTCCAATGTTAGGCCCCGGCCGAGTACAGTCACTATATTCACTCAAATTGGCAACAGGTCTCAGTGTTCCTGGCTTTGAGCTGTGAACAAGGGTCGGGATTGAATAACCAATTATACAACCGCTGACTGAGTTTATCCAAGGTTTGCAAACTGCTATAATAGCCCAGTATTCAACCAACTGTTTTATCCTTTTCCAGATATAGTGCATATCTCCCCTTGTGCTCCATTTACATGTCACTTTATTACACACATCCATTAAAAAGGTTAATACTGTGTCACACTCAATGCCTAAATGTTGCCATACAGGAGTTCTGCGGCTCTCTGGGGCATTTCATATAGACACCTTTCTCTGTCTTTCACTTTCTCTCTGCAAGCTAAACCAAGTTTCTGTCAAGACTACAGAACAGTGGATGAAAGAACAGTAGCCAAATGTCAACAGTTTCAAAAATACTCCTTACACTAATAAGCTGTTTTAACCCACCTTGGTATATTAAAAATGTGAAAATTCTGAACTTTGGCAGTTCATACCAGCACCCAAATTTGAGGTGCACATATAAATTTATCCAACCATGTGCCTCCCCCTTCGCCAAAATGGACATTTTTCTCAAAGTTCAAGAAGATCTACATTTTTTTTTTCGGCATTTTTGCATGCCTGCCTTTATACACAGTGGCTGCGATAGAAATAAAAAATAGAAACAGAATTTTCAAGTACTTTTCCTAAATATCTACAGACCTGGAATTCCTGAATGAGTATCTTCAACTCAATAAACAGAATAAAAGAAACAGTAGGAATAACAAGTAGTTAGGAAAGAGTGAGCTTTTTTTTTTTTGATGCCTCCATCTTTGGCCTTCTATTTTTACTCTAAGCTGGTATAAACTGGTGTAATACACAGTGTAAGATTATTTCTCCATTGAGGTTTTTATCTTTAAAATCAACAATACAGATTCCTTTTATAAATATGTGATACACATTGGATTATATAAAAACATCAGTATTTAATAGCAAAGCTGGTTAAAAACAAGAATTAGTGATATTATGCAAAATCTTTACATCTTCAACTATTTAGAGATTTTAAAAAATCTGTAATTAAAGAAAGAAATTTATGTCTAAACTCACAATGAATACTTTTTATATAATTGTAGATTGTAATGATAATAGCTAACAACTATTAATTGAGAGCTTAAGTGGTGTTAATTTTTAAATGCTTTACATATTATTTTACTTCAGCAAAAATATATGTGGAGCTGTGTATTAACAGCTGAGATTTTGTAGCCAGGGTCCTCTTCCTTCATTTACAAGCTTAAACATCTTGTAAAGTTACTTAACCCCTTGCCCCTCAGTATCAGTAAAATAAATATAAATATAACATACCTACCATATGGGGCTATTGAAAGTATATTACTTTCTCTAAGTGTCTCAATACAGTATTTTTAGGTCCTTGTCATCATTGCTCTCAGTATCCCCCATCCCAATCATCATTGCCATCTTTATAAGTGATTTACGGTTCAAATAACTCTCAAGCAGCTCAGTGAGTGACAGAGTTCATAACAATCTTTTGTGTCTTAAAGCAAATCTATGTAAGAATTCTCATGTTTGGGTGGCTTATCAATAATAACATCAATCTTCATTTAAAGAGCATCTTCGGTGTTTAGCTGTTTTCCAAGCAAAAGTAGCAGAAAGGCGATTCTCATAAATAGGGTTAATCTTATTTTTGCAACTCATGAGTGTGATATGAACATTCAACATTCTAAACTTTACCACGGGCTTCCTTTTTAAATCATTATTAATTCTAGCTAAAAGTTTTAAGCATGACTATTTTGATTATTTTATGTTTAAAAGCATAAATACTTATAATTTCTTGACCTTTACCTGCGACCAGAAATAATTTGATCACCAAATCCATTGGCAGTGTGTATAGAAAGGATGGGTCTATTTAGAATATCAAAACTGTAAGCTGTCAATATAACTATTTTGTGTAACCCTTTCACTGTTACCAGGACATTCAGTAAGTCAGAACTTGGTGCTGATCATTGAAAAAGGAAAAAAAAGTGAGTGTTTACATTTTGGCAGGTTCTACAGATACAAAGATGTCAGCCAGGAAAATCAATACAAAACCTTAATATCATTATAAAACATTAGGATGTTAATAACAATCAAGATGAATAAGGCTAACATTTGTAGGTAGGTGAAAAAATCGATTTCATTACTAGTGCATGAGTGATAAAGAATCCACCTGCCGATGCAGGAACTCAGGTTTGATTCTTAGGTAGGGAAAATCCCCTGGAAAAGGAAATGCAACCCACTGCAGTATTCTTGCCTGGGAAATCCCACGGACAGAGTAGTCTGGCGGGCTACAGTGTGTGAGGTCACAAAAGAGTCGGACACAACTTAGGGACTAAACACCACCACCAGTGTAGTATGGGGAGAAGAAAACTGGAGTCAGAACTAGGTTTGCTGGTTCTGTTCTTCATTAACAAGTGGGTTCGAGCAAGGTATTTAATTAGTTTCAGTTTGCTCATTTTTAAAAGTGAAGTTGGCATGGCTGCTTGCCTGATAAGGAGTAGTGAGAGAGACAGTAAGACACTACTGCAGTGTCTAAGATACATTAAATGCTTAGTAGAAGATGGCTGCTATCAGCATCTGCCTCATCCTCATCAACCGACCATCATCTTGGTCCTCTTCTACTGCTATTGTGAAGAAATCTGCAACTGGAGAAATTTTTTATTAAGCAGAATTCTAGAACTAATGACTCCAAGTAGGAACTTTGGTGTGTAAATGTATATTCTCTAAAGCAAACTGATACCCTATAGCTGGACAATGGTAAGAAAGAGGGCAAAAAATAAATTCCAGTCTTACAAATATTTTGTCTATAATCATAAATGAAATTAGCTTGAATATTTATCTAATGAGTTTCAAAGTTTGGAGTGATGTGAAAGACTGGCACTGAAAAATAATATTTTTATTTCCTTTATTTTCTCCAAAAATTAAAAATGGCATATCATTAATATTTTGGTTACTATTATAATTATACCATGAAAGTATCAACATGGCAAAGAGAAGAAATAAAGGGAGATGAGAAAGTCTTCACATTATCTTACCCTAAGGAAAAGAATAACTGTGTGTTGAGAAGTCCTCTATTTTTAATGAGACTTATTCTTTAGGTCATTTTCTCTGAAGAAAAAAATATATTACTGGAATATTATACTAGCCAACCACAGAAAACCTGAAGAAAGTAATACTATACAATCTACACAGCAAAATACTGAATTATGAAATCATTTTCTGGGATACATCTATAATCTGAATACATGACATTACAGCAAGATTTTCCCCAGAGATGCTCTTTTAAAATATGCAAAACACAGCTACCTATCTCTTTTTGTGCATATGCTAACCAGAATTAACCTTATGAGACTCGGCTTTTGTAAAAGCTAGGATGAACTTACATAACATTGATAACAATTATAAGAACAAAGTGATAACTTTGAAGCCTTAAACAAATGATCTTGGTATCATGAGTATCTCCCATTTTAGAGCCACATTAGGCATTGCTCCCTCTTCTCTATTTTGGTTATCATAATAATGAAATATTTAATATTCACTGACTTTTAACATGTACCACACAGGTAGTTTATGCAATTACCTCATTTAATTCTTAAAATATCTTAAGAGGTAAGTACTATTAGTATTTTCTGTTTTACAGAGGAAACTGAGCTTGGGAAGGTTAAGTCATTTCTTAAGGACACATACCTAGTGAAGAATTCAAACATACTTCATGGTTTGCTCTCTTATCTAGTAACCATGTTGACTCACCAACCCTACTAACAATGACACTGCAAATAGAATTGAGTGTGAAGTCAGGTGGGCCTTAGGAAGCATTACTACAAAGCCAGCGGAAGCGATGAAATTACAGATGAGTTATTTCAAATCCTAAAATATGATGCTATTAAAGTGTTGCACACAGTATGTCAGCAAATTTAGAAAACTCAGCAGTTACTACAGGACTGGAAAAGGTCAGTTTTCATTTTGATTCCAAAGAAGTGAATACCAAAGAATATTCAAACTACTATACAACTGTGCTCATTTCACATGCTAGCAAGATTATGCTCAAAATCCTTCAAGCTAGGCTTCTGTGGTACATGAACCATGAACTTCCTGATGTACAAGCTGAGTTGAGAAAAGACAGAGTAACCAGAGATCAAATTGGCAACATCGACTGGATCACAGAGAAAGCAAGGGAATTCCAGAAATACATCTAATTCTGCTTCATTGACTACACTAAAGTCTTTGACGTGTGGATAACAAGAAACTGTGGAAAATTTTTGAAGAGATAGGAATACCAGACCACCTTACCCACCTCCTGAGAAATGTGTATGCAGGTCAAGAAGCAACCATTAGAACCAGACATGGAACAATGGACTTATTCCAAATTGGGAAAGATGTACATCAAGGCTGTATATTGTCACGCTGCTCATTTAACTTATATGCAGAGGACATCATGTGAAATGCTGGGCTGGATGAAGCACAAGCTGGAATCAAGACTGTCAGGAGAAATATCAACAACCTCAGATATGCAGACGATACCATTCTAATGGCAGAAAGTAAAGAGGAACTAAAGAACCTCTTGATGATGGTAAAAGAGGAGAGAGAAAAAAGCTGGCTTAAAACTCAACATTGAAAAAACTAAGATCACGGCATCCAGTCCCATCACTTCATGGAAAATAGATGGGGAAAAGTGGAAACAGTAACAGACTTTATTTTCCTGGGCTCCAAAATCACTGCGGATGGTGACTGAAGCCAGGAAATTAAAAGACGCTTGCTTCTTGAAAGCTTTGGCAAATCTAAACACTCTCTTAAAAAGCAGAGACATCACTTTGCTGGTAAAAGTCCATATAGTCAAAGTTATGGTTTTTCTGGTAGTCATAAAGTTGGACCATAAAGAAGGCTAAGTGCCTAGGAATTTATGCCTTCCAACTGTGGTTCTGGAGAAGACTCTTGAGAGTCCTTTGGACTGCAAGGAGATCAAACCAGTCCATCCTAAAGGAAATCAGTCTTGAATATTCATTGGAAGGACTGATGCTGAAGCTCCAATACTTTGGCCATGTGATCTAAAGAGCCTTTTCATTGGAAAGGTCTTTTCATTGGAAAAGATTTTCAAGCTGGGAAAGACTGAGGGCAGGAGATGAAGCAGGTAACAGAGGATGAGATGATTAGATAGCATTACCAACTCAATGGACATTAGTTTGAGCAAATTCAGGGAGTTAGAGGAGGACAGGGAACCGTGGTGTGCTGCAGTCCATGAGATCACAGAGTTGACATGATTTAGTGACTGAACAACAAGAACAACAATGCAATACCACTTGCAGCACAGATGGTAATGACTTTGGAATTCTCAAGGATATCCCTGATTACTTGGAGGCTTAGAATAACATCCATATCTCTTACCAGGGGCTACAAGGTTCTATAAGCTTTTGTTGTTCAGTTGCTCAGGCATGTCCAACTCTTCACGTCCCCATGGACTGCAGCACTCCATGCTTCCCTGTCCATCACCATCTCCCAGAGTTTGCTCAAACTCATGTCCATTGAGTTGGTGATACCATCAAACCATCTCATCCTACGTTGCTCCTTTCCACTCCTGCTTTTAATCTTTCCCAGCATCAGGGTCTTTTCCAGTGAGTGAGCTCTTTGAATCAGGTGGCCAAAGTTGGAGCTTCAGCTTCAGCATCAGTCCTTCCAATGAATATTCAGGGCTGATTTCCTTTAGGATTGACTGGTTGGATCTCCTTGCAGTCCAAGGGACTCTCAAGAGTCTTCTCCTATACCACAGTTCAAAAGCATCAGTTCTTTGGTGCTCAGCCATTTTACTGTCCAGCTCTCACATCAATACATGACTCCTGGAAAAACCATTGCTTTGATTTATACGGACCTTTTTGTAGGGAAAGTAATGTCTTTCCTTTTTAATATGCTGTCTAGGTTTGTCATGACTTTTCATCCAAGGAGCAAGCATCTTTTAATTTCACGGCTCCAGTCACTGTCCACAGTGATTCATTTATTTCTCCGGAGGCATTTTCTACTACTCTTCCCACCATGCACTAGTCACCGTGGCCATCTTTATACTTCAACTAGCCAAGTTCAGTCTCACTCATGTGTGGTTCAACTGTCTGTTCACTATTTTTTTTTGGATAATCCTCTCCAAAAACTTCACATAACAGACATCATCTCTTATTAACATCTTAACTCATATCTCACCTTTTAAGAAAGGCCTTTTTACATGCCATCTAAATCTATTACATGCCAATCTTTTACATGCCATCTATAACCCTATTATCTCTTAGTAATTTTTGCCCAATGTTCTTTATTTTTTATAGCATTTATCTCTAATGGAAATCATTCAATCTCCCTTCCCACTAAACTATAAACTATAGGAGAACTAAGGACTAGGCTCTCTCACTCACTATGTACTTCTGTTTCCTACATGGAAGCCTGGCATATATTAGTCACACGTGAAATTAACTGTTGAATGAATGAATGAATATAGGAATTTCTGCCAGATTCTTAGAGCTCTTCTTTGCTTTAAGATGACTCAAGTTTACGTATGATTTGGAAGTTATTGCCCTGTGGGAAGACCATTTTTCAAGTTACTGATAATTAAGGCATAAAATGATAAATATGCATTATCCTAGTTTCTTAATTATCTCCCATAGATGCTATACATCAAAAGAGTTATACTGTAGATATAGGCAGGGCTATATTTATTATCTCTAATTAAATACATTAAGCAAAGAAGGACAGAACAGCATAGGTTACAGAAAACTAATAGTCACTTAATTTCCGTGTCCTTTAAATGATTTGGGGCTTACATTTTCCCTAATTTTGGATGAATTTAGGCTCTTTTTGAATGCATTCATTATGTCACAGAGATATAACCTGGAACCATAACATCTACTTCTGTATCCAAATTGCATTCTATATGTACATATACTTATAAATACATAACTTCTTATTGCATGTACATTTAACATATCTACATGTGCATATTCTCTGAAGGACTTATAAAATTATGACAATTAGTTGGATAAATTGAGTAAAAAATTCCCTTTCTTTCCCTTCTTATGGAGTCTCATTATATAAATATTTAATTCATCTATAAAAGAATAGCAAGTTAAAGTAACAATTCAGGTAGGGCAGATGATACTGTTCGTCACTGCTGTCAATAAACTGCACTGAGTAAGGTGACGCATGATAAATGACTGGAGACTGCCGATCCCTCAGCTGGTCTCAGCTCCTGTTTGTCTCTCCCAGTTTGAGCATCTACTTCTGCCAAATGTTGGTTTCATGTTTAAAGGCAAAAACTTTTCTTCAATACAAAACTCAAGTCAACAACTTCATTTGAGGCTCAACCAAAGAAACAGCAACATGCTGCAGTGGTTTGGTGGACTGACCACATGATGATGGTGGGATGGTCTTCATTGTGGCAAGTTCCGAAGTTTTTCCAAGTGTAATTCCGTCCTTCCTACTGACTTAGAATCTGAACCCAGTTTAAAATGTAACTCCCCTTACTGATTGCAAGTAAAAGACCTATTGCACATTGCATACTATGCACATATAGGTGAGAAGAAGTAATTTTTCTACTTGCTTTCATTTTTCTAAAAAAACTTGGGGGCATAATATTGCAAATTTTTATAATCTCTTCAAAAATTGACATGAGTTAGGAATTGAGAGCAGGAATGCCTGCTGTTCACTAACTTAACTTACATAACAAATATTCATTTTATGCCCACTGTGCACTAGTACTCTCCTATGTACTGTGGATACAAAGACAAAAAGATATATTCCTCACCCTAAAAATGCTTATAAGTTAGAAACATAAATTATCACTGTACTAGAAGCAGTGACAGAAGAATGCTCACAAAATGAGGCTGTTCAGCTCAGGGAAGAAAGGATATTAAGGCAAGGAGGTCTACAAAGGAAAACTAGGTTAAATGAGCTAAATTTTGAGAACTAAGAGGAGTTTTTCATGTGACTGAAGAGGATACTATCACCCAAGCAGGGGAGGCAATCTCGTAAAGTGGAGGGTAACGAGAGCTCAGCATGCTCAGTTAACCAAGAGAGGTATGATATTTTTAGGGCAAAAGATGGATATCAAAAAGTGGAGAGAACTAAAACTAGAAAGGCAGAAAGAATCATGAATATCTTCTGCATTCAGTCATGTCCAACTCTTGTGACTCCATGGACCATAGATTGTAGCCTGCCAGGCTTCTCTGTCCATGGGGATTCTCCAGGCAAGAACACTGGAGTGGGTTGCCATGCCCTACAACAAGACTTTGAGTTTAAGCAGGGGATTGACATAACCAGATTGATAAATTCCCCTTTTTTAGAAGAAGAGCTGGGAAAGCTAAATTGTATGTAGGGTCTTGTAGTGCAGTAACCTTGTACTAGAAGCTCTGTTATCCTGAGTTGTAGATTTAGAGGGAAAAAGGGTGGTTGGCGATGGAGAGAGGCAGGGACAAAGAGAGTATCAGGTCTTTTCCATAAGAGAGTGGTTAGGCTGAAGGCCAAAAAAATGTCTGAATGGTTTATCAAGGACCTGCCTCGTGATTCAGTGGCTAAGACTCCACATCCTCAATGCTGGGGCCTCACGTTCAATCCTTGGTCAGGGAACTAGAGCCCATGTGCCACAACTAAAGATCCTGCATCTACATTCCACAATTAAAGATCCTGCATGCTGCAAATAATATTATTTATTATATTTATGAGATTAATGCATTATTTATTTATTAAATAATCATTTGTTTAATACAAATAAATAAATGGTTTATGAAAGCAGATAGAGCCTGAAGTTGGTGTCTGAAACTGGGGTACTGAGGGTAACTCCCCCTGCAAAAAAATAGAAAAGTGAGAATAAAATATCTCAGATCAAAATGATCAGAAGAGCGTATAGTCTACATTACTGTAAGAAATGTAAGGTTTTTGAGTCATTCTACCTAAGAAAATAACTACTAGTGAAATCATTCCAAGTAATGACCACTGTGTATCTTTACTGCTTTCAGCAATCTTACAGTAAAACTTTTCCATAATGAAATCCAATGTTTAACTCATGTGCCCCAAATATAAAATGACAACTTTCAAAAATTATCATTTAATAATACTATCGCCTCACAGAAGCTTTAATAAATGCTATTTTGAAAAATGTTGATTTTTTTTCCTCTTCATGCTATAGCCACAAGAACAAGTTCAAGAGTAATCACTGCAATAAGAAGGGATACACTCATTACATAATTGTCTGAATTCAATGAAATCATTTGACTTTACTTATGCTGAAGGGTCTAACTTAGAGCCTTCTAAAACTTGTGATACTTGCTACCTAGTGTTTGCCTACATTCAAATGATAAAAATAATTGACAAGTAGAATTAATTTTAATAAATATTAGTATATAAACAAAAAAATAAACACATTCATTTTGAGTTTTTAAATTCTTGGACTAGTATATAGATATCTGTGATTTTAAAATGCATACCTATGATACAGTCATACTATCTGCTAAAACTACTTTTAGTCCTTATGATGAAATTATTTTTTTCTGAGATTGAAGCAAAGTACATTATGAGTAATAAATACTGGCCTATTTCCGTTTTCTGGCATTTTTTGATCTCAAATATAAAGCTCTTGGAAATTTCCCAGAAGTTTTCCTTGTGTCTTTAATATATGATCATATATATACACAAATATATATATATGCACATATAGACATAAATGTAAAAATATATAATCATATATGCACATGCATGTGCCATCATTCACTCAGTCATGCCTGATTTTTTGCAACCCCATGGACTGTAACCCACCAGGACATATGTGTATATATAATGGTAAATAATTTAACATCTCAATATGTTATGCTTTAATTAGGGAAAAGTTCTGTGTATGTGTGTGTGCTTGTGTGTGTGTTCATGTTCCAGTTTAAAAGATAATGTTAGATACTATTAATAGATAGCATGATAATCCATGCACCCTTCCTCAAATCAATGTTGTTTTTTCTATAAGCTATTGACAAAACTTTTAAAGTTTGTATTGCCAGTAAAGATTGATAATATTTATTACATTGGAAAAATTTGGATACTGTATATCTTATATATTAAATAGCCACACCTAAAATTACATTATTCAGTTAAAATCTGATTAATCCCTAACTGCTATCTGTCAACAGAATCAATATTCATTTTCCTTAATTTTTAAAGTGAATTTTGAGTTTTCTTATTAAAAGACTACAGATTATGCCATTTATAAAACTCCCAAAGAGTAAAAATGTAAGTTACATATTCAGTGCTTTGTTGGGTATTTTGTACACTCAAAAAATGATTTTAAGTACTTGGTCCCTGCTTTTTTTAAAATATGGATTTTATAGCCAGAGGGGAGAAATTAAAATGCTGATATATATGAACCAAAAGGAAAAAAAAAATACTAACCAAGTGATCCTGGATTTGAATGATATAAAAAAATTTAGAAAGAAATATACTAGAGCTAAGATTAGTCAAAACCTTTTAAATGAGGCAGAATTTATTTTAAATCAGCAGAGGAGATTAGAACAAGACAACAAAAGCAGGAGGTAGAACAAACAAGCGTACAGAATAAGTGCGGAAGTTCTACTTGGCGTTATTGGTAGGGGTTTGAAACATAAAAAGGAATTGATTTGATCATATTTGGGAGGCCCTGGGAAGGTGGGAAGAGTCTGTTTTGATGGAGTGAACAATATTCAGACACAGAAGTGTTTTAAACAGGACTTTAAAATAAGAAAACTGGTGTTTTAAAACTTGAGTCCAGCATGATAAGATAGTGTGTTTCAGTAAGGACCAGGCGAATAGCAGGGAAGTAAAAGCCTCTATTTTCAGAGACTTAGGGTTGGGTGCCCGAGGGTGAAGAAGTAATTTCTGAAAGGGAAGGACGAATCAAGGGAGAATGGTGGCACTCCTCTTTTGTAATAGAAGAGCTCATTTTGTGATTATTAACCATTTTTATTCTGTTAGCTGATTTTGCCAGTCACATTCCCCTGGTGACATCCTAGACCTCAAATATCTTATGAAGATCAAGACAGTGGTATCCTTGTTTTGGATAGAGGGCAAGGCAACAACGGTAAGATTTCTTACCTAAGAAAGAGTGAGAAGCTCAACTATCTGTTCTTTCTTCCCTTTCTGCTTTAGTGGAAATCTCTGCTGCTGCTTTGGAAAATTTAAAAATAACAAAAAAAATTTCTCAACTCTGCTCTGGCCAACTAACCATGAGGCTAAAGGCTGCCTCTTTCTAATCTATGTGCTATTATATTAGTAACAGATAACTGCTACTAACAGATAACTCCAAAACACATGGAAGCAAAGAAAACATGCAAACACACAAGGTCTGATTGTTCAAAACAGCTGTGACTGCCGTTTTCTAATAGAAAATAAAAGGGATGCAAAACAGTTTAATTGTATTACCCACTATTCTCCTGAATTTAAAGTAATTTAAAAATTAACTGATTAAAAATAAAAGAAGGGAGATGAATTCAGGTAGACTATCAAAAATGAAGAAAGGTATCAGCCAAAAAATACTGGACACAAAATAAACCTTAAAACAACTTGAATGTGTTTTATTTCCTCTCTCTTCTCTCTTGTATGCCTTTCTCTCTCTCTCTCTCTCTGTGTTCTTCCCTGTCTGTTCTTTAGAACACAATCAGTCTTTCTTTGCAGAGTATGTTTTTTCTTTCTTCCTAAATCAACACAGTTGAGAGAATTTGGAAAACTGAAGTTAAATTAAAGGCCAAATCCAGACACTACTTTTATTTAGGCTAACTTCAACTGAAACAATGAGTCATGATGATTGTTAAATTGATGGAAAATAATGTTTTAAGGTTAAAAGTAACTAAGGGGAATTTAGGTTAAAAAGACTGAGATTTGACAGTGAAACTGAATACATATGGTTTTTCATGGACTAGACATTTGTATGGCATTACTTCTAGCAAATTTGAGGCATGCAACAAGCATGAACTTTAATCTCCATTAGCATATCATAACATATCCTAGCATGTTTTCAGTTTTGAACCCTAAGGTGCCTCAGATGGTAAAGAATCTGCCTGCTGTGCAGGAGACCTGGGTTCGATCCCTGGGTCAGGAAGATCCCCTAGGAAAGGGAATGGCTACCCACATCAATATTCTTGCCTGGGAAATCCCATGGACAGAGGAGCCTGGTGGAGCCATGGGGTTGCAAAGAGTCAGATATGACTGAGAGACTAAGACTTTCAAAGGCTCAGAACTGACAGCAGAAGTGTGGAGCTAAGAGTATTTATATCATTTATTATTTATATAGCATGAAATATGCACATTTTTTAGGAGACTGAGAATTACATTTTTCTATATAAGCTCTGATCCTGAGTCATTTTCAACTAGGTAGACATAAACACTGAGTACATGCCAGGTTTTATGCTTTCCCCATATTTTGGCAGTACCAAATAGAATTCTCTAACAGATTAAAAAACATAATAAAAACATAATGGACAAAATCAGTATATGTAAAAGAAGAATGGCTCTTCAGGTCCTTAAGGATTTAATGTAACCATACAGGGTATTATGATTGAATGTATTAACATATCAAAAAGCGGAATGTCAACAGGAGAATAAGTTCTGGGCATCAAAAAACTGTGGGTGGGGTGGGGCTGGTAAGGTCCGAGTTGTACAGAGCGAAGGAGCATAAAAGTAGATTCAGTCAAAATGACCCAGAGTCTAGACACACTGGCAGGATGGACGCCTAAAGATACAGTCAACATAAGTCAGTTTCACTGGCAGAAACATCCCTGCTGTGGTAGGTAGATTAGCTATAAATACCAAATTCATATAACTCCCTTGTTCTAATAACATGTTTACCAATATCTTTAAGGCAATTATTTGGCTTTCCACATGAATCTACATGCCTACAGGAAGAAAAGTTTTTCTATAAGGATTTTCAGTATTCTGAACGTTGTGGTAATTATTTACTTGTTTTAAAAGTGTATTTTTGCATTTTGGTTAAATAAGTTAACCTCCTGAGTTTAGATGAAGTGAGTCTACTGCAGAGAGGTGAATTTGCTCTTACTGTGCTGGTAAAATCAGATTCATAAGCCGGGAAGCTATCTGATCACCAAGTTAATGAATACTCTCGTATAAGACACCTTGAAAATCTTCCTTATTAAGAAACCACACTGTCATCCTCGATAGTTCTCAGTTCAAATGCCGCTTTCTTTGCAGATCTTTTCTGATCATTATCTAATTAGCTCATCACAGTCATTGTTTATTACACTGACTTGTTTTTATTCATAGCACATATAATATGAAATGATCCTTTAAAAAAAATTTTTTTTCAGCTGTGCTGCGCAGCTTGTGGGATCTTAGTTCCCTGACCAGGGATTGAACTTGGGCCCTTGGCAGTGAAAGTGCTGAGTCCTAATCACTGGACCACTAGGGAATTTCCTGAAATGATCTCACTGTCTCGATCCCCTAGACTGTAAGTCCTATGTGAGTCTACCTTGCTACTCAATGAATAGATCATTAAAAAAACCACCTTAAAATGTTAGTTTAATATCAAATTAATAAAAGATAGAGGAGGAATGCTTAGTTCCTGTATGTATAAGAAACAGTAACTTGATGAAGAAAAGGACTTTAGTCATTGTATGATCCTGGAAGATGCACCAGTTTGGGGAGATTCAGTTCAGTTCAGTTCAGTCACTCAGTCGTGCCTGACTCTTTGCGACCCCATGAACTGCAGCATGCCAGGCCTTATATGCAGAGTACATCATGAGAAACACTGGGCTGCAAGAAGCACAAGCTAGAATCAAGACTGCCAGGAGAAATATCAATAACCTCAGAAATGCAGATGACACCACCCTTATGGCAGAAAGTGAAGAAGAACTCAAAAGCCTCTTGATGAAAGTGAAAGAGGAGAGTGACAAGGTTGGCTTAAAGCTCAACATTCAGAAAACAAAGATCATGGCATCTGGTTCCATCACTTCATGGCAAATGGATGGGGAAACAGTGGAAACAGTGGCTGACTTTATTTTTGGGAGCTCAAAAATCACTGCAGATGGCGATTGTAGCCATGAAATTAAAAGACACTTACTCCTTGTAAAGAAAGTTATGACCAACCTAGATAGCATATTCAAAAGCAGAGACATTACTTTGCCAACAAAGGTCCATCTAGTCAAGACTATGGTTTTTCCAGTGGTCATGCATGGATATGAGAGTTGAAGAAAGCTGAGCGTCGAAGAATTGATGCTTTTGAACTGTGGTGTTGGAGAAGACTCTTGAGAGTCCCTTGGACTCCAAGCAGATCCAACCAGTCCATTCTAAAGGAGATCAGTCCTGGGTGTTCTTTGGAAGGAATGATGTTAAAGCTGAAACTCCAGTACTTTGGCCACCTCATGCGAAGAGTTGACTCATTGGAAAAGACTCTGACGCTGGGAGGGATTGGGGGCAGGAGGAGAAGGGGGCGACCGAGGATGAGATGGCTGATGGCATAGCCGACTCGATGGACATGAGTTTGGGTGAACTCCGGGAGTTGGTGATTAAGGGATGATTAAATGATTTTGTTTTACTACACAGAATTAAGCAAAACTTAAAATAGTTTTAGCTTAGTACTATTTAGAAATTTAGCAACTAGACCAAATGCTGAGAGAAAGAGAAGTTCACTTTAGCCAAACATGAATTTAATTGAAAACTTTTCTGTCTATAACACTTTGCTTTTGTCCTACCAAAACAGAAAATGATACTATTACTATATGTTAATACTAATAATACCACTGTAAGAAGTAGAAAGGAAGATATTAATCCCCAGATTAAATAACTAGCATACAAAAACTATCTCATGCACATAAATGTTTTTTCATTTTACTTCAGAGTAAATCTGAACAAAATTGGCGAGATATTCTGTTCATGTTCAATTGCCATGGGAGCCTCCAAATAGGAAGTTCAAGTTCATGCCTTCAGCATTCAACATATAGAGATTCTACTATGAACCAGACATAGGACAAGCATCTGGAAATTCATCAGTGAACACATGAGGTACTCTCCCTTCTATGGAATTAATAACCCAGAAGAATGGTGTAAGAAATAAACTAAATTTCTGTGACCTAATTACCTTAGTCTTTTAAACAACCTAATTCATCAGAAATTTTTTTTTCATCAGAAATTAATTGCTAAATAACTTACCCCTGAAATTTCCCCTCAAAATCTTTTTAAAAACATACCAAAACAAGAAAACAAGGAATAATGGAAAAAACACAGGCTTGAGGGTAGAAAGACCTAGTTCCTATCCTGGCTCTTCCATCAATCACTAGATAGCTTTGAATAAAACATAATATCCTGGTAGGCTTCTCTTCGGCAAGATGAAGGGCTGGCTGACAGAACATCTTAAGTTCCATGTAAACTTATGGACACCTCTAATTTATTTGATTAACACATCAATTAATATATAAAGAAATAAAATGGGAACATGGAGCAAAAAATGATCTTGTAGAGTACACAGACTTCTCTAAGGGCTACTTATTATTTCAGTTTTGTAGAAGTATTGCAATGCTTTCTTCATGGCATTAAAAAAGGAAAAAAAAATCTGTCATCCATTAATCAAAGCTTTGTACTTCCTCTTTGGGAAAGATCATAAAAACTGGCAAGTGTTTTTGATATGCATTTT
The DNA here is from genome assembly GCA_006408695.1 of Aepyceros melampus. NCBI lineage: Eukaryota > Metazoa > Chordata > Mammalia > Artiodactyla > Bovidae > Aepyceros > Aepyceros melampus. Next base: position 188,276 of record SJXQ01010295.1, read on the forward strand.
TAAAAAACATTTATAACATAAGTTATATAAAGTAAATTTTATGAGGTGATTGTTTTCCAACCTGACAGCTTTTACTAAGAATTTAGACATTTGGACAGTCATAGATTTCATGTTTCACTGTTAGAAGTTGTAAATTAAAATCTACTTTCTTAAATACATGATTATTGCATTTCCATCCGTTTGTCGTTATAGGATTAGTATAAATGATGAATTGGTGTCATTTGTGTTTAAACTAAACATTAAATTATTTGTGGAAAAAAATTAAAGTGGATGGAGATTGCAAAATTAAATAAAAGCATTTCAATGAAAAGTCTAAATCATTACAAATATTTAGCAAATTTTGATGTCTATTTCAAAAGGTTATTTTTTATCTAATTATTTTCCTAAGAAAGAATTACAAGAAAAAATACATAGCTGAGCAAACTTTTTTGTTTTTGTTTTTTTTATCAAGTGAAAATTCACTCATTAGAAATCCATGAATAAATCACTTACTGGGAAAATAATGTGAATTAATGCTATGCATTTTTAAAAAGTATTCACAAAACACTGAAGTGATGGACAGTTGGAAAAAATACATACATATAGATATATATACACACACACACATATATAAATAGAATGCACTGGAATGCTTTGATATAAAGAAAACATATGATTCCTAAGTTTAATATGCCCATCTAAATCTACTTAGTTTCCCAAAAATTAAGGAACAATAGAAGAATTACAGATTTTTTTTCTAACGGTGATATTAAACTTTTCCTTCTAATTATGTTGGCATTTCCTTTTCTTGTTTGGGCAAGAATTATAAACAGACTATGAGGGAATTTAAAATAGTGGGAAAATAAGTTACTTTAGCTTCTTTAACTAAGTACCATCTTTCTAGATATTAATTCAGTGTTTTTTATTTCAAAAGAATCTTTAGGACATTCTTCTGACACTCACCCAATTCTTTTCCCAAGGATGATATTTCCCTTAGTGTAATAGGGATAAAGATCTATTATCTTTACAATAGATAACAGGATAAGGATCTCAAGAAATCATTGACTTATCTCACAACAGCTGGTATTTCAGTCATACCAGGAAGATATCCTTCCACTTAGAATACCGAAAAGTAGATTCTACACTCTTGGTAACAGGTTATTTAATTATAAGAAGTCTTTAGTTTAAACACACAGTTTTCTTTTCAATGATGATAATAATTGCTTGTATCTTGATTAGTAACTAAGAAATTTAAGAAAAGTCTACGAAAATGGTGACATGAATGGATATTGTTTTGAAATAATTTATTTCAATCCCATAAATATTTATTAAACACCTACTTCTCTGGTGGTAAAAACCTATGCTCCTATTATTGTTCAGGAATTATTTTCCTAGAATAAATTCTAATAATAGTGTAGGAAGGAAACTATGATTTTAAAAAGACAAATCCACAAAGTACATTTCATGCTAGGAAAGTTTTACTGTTTTTGACTGTCTATTAATATGTATTTATACCATTTTTCATTTGTTTTATATCAAATAAGCAAAGAATAGCATCAAAAGTTTAAGAGAAAATTATAAAAGAAAAACTTGAAATCAAACAAATAATTTCTATTAAAATGTTTTTATCTTCTCTTTTATGATTTAGAAAGACTATTGATTTTAGTAGTGAAATACAGGGTTCTCTGTGATCATGGTTTGAGAATCACTATTATTGTCCATGTAGGTCTTGTAGGCAGAACAAAAAAGGTCAGAGGAAACTATTTCTCCCATGGATACTCTGCCAAATTACCTATAGATTTTGGTAAACCACAAAACTTTTTTTGTCCCAAGTACTGGGGTGGAGGGATAGAAAATAAACTAGAAGTACATAATCTCTAGATCCCTTTAAGTTGTACTTTTAAAAAATAGATACTCATTAAAAATGAACTAACTATAGGTTTATCTCCGTACAAACAACAGATAAAGTAAATATTCATGATATTGAAAGGAAATGGCATAATAAAATACATAAGATTTTGAATATATGGATCAGGAAGAGATCTGAAATTTTGAAGTATCAATATTGTCTGTGGTATAAATATAATATTTTTTAAAATACAGAAAAACCTTCAGGTTACCTTTTCCCATCATCAATTCTGTCATATTTATATTTTAAAAGCAACTCAAATCCAGTAAATACAAAACAGATGCAAATCTGGTAATTATTTAAGTTTGATAAAACAAGGCCAAATGTACTTAAGGTGTGCTATTAAGTCATTCTAGCCACTTAAAAAAGAAAAAGGTTTTGAGAACTGAAAGTATCCCATGACAAGCTCAGTTGCCTCATGAAGTGCTCACTGCTTGAATAAAGACTTGTTCACACAAGGACCTGATGATGAATCAATTAATGGGGATGCTATATAGGTTTATTATTCTCTTTTCCTTTAACTAATGCTCACTCGTTTTTTTAGAAGTCAGCTTAAGCACATCTTCCTCCTGAAACTGCTCTCTGAGGTCCCAGTTTGATTTGGATATCACTGGAAAAGGGAATGGCTACCTACTTCAGTATACTTGCCTGTAGAATTCCATGGACAGAGGAGCTTGGTGGGCTACAGTCCATGGGGTCACAAAGAGTCAGACAGGACTAAACGACTAAGGATATAACACAGCAATCTTACTAATGACAAGGAATGATTTTAATGTTAAACCTGGTGAATACCGTTTTTATCTTAACAAAACATCTATAAGGATAAGCTATAATTTATAGACTTTTTTTAATTGTCTCTCAACTAAACAGTAAGATCCATAAGAGAAGAGACTATATCTTATTTTCCTATTTTCTTTGTATTCCCAAGAGTTAGAATAGTGTCTAAGACAAAGTAGGCAGTACTTTGGGCACCTTATGCGAAGAGTTGACTCATTGGAAAAGACCCTGATGCTGGGAGGGATTGGGGGCAGGAGGAGAAAGGGACGACCGAGGATGAGATGGCTGGATGGCATCACAGACTCAATGGACATGAGTCTGAGTGAACTCCGGGAGTTGGTGATGGACAGGGAGGCCTGGCGTGCTGCGATTCATGGGGTCGCAAAGAGTCGGACACGACTGCGCGACTGAACTGAACTGAACTGAAATATTGATTGAGTTAATATATGAGATTTCACATATCAATATAGGGGGGAACTAAGTGGCTTTGACAGTTTAAGGTTATAATGCGAAGGGTTGACTCATTGGAAAAGACCCTGATGCTGGGAGGGATTGGGGGCAGGAGGAGAAAGGGACGACCGAGGATGAGATGGCTGGATGGCATCACAGACTCAATGGACGTGGTCTGAGTGAACTCCGGGAGTTGGTGATGGACAGGGAGGCCTGGCGTGCTGCGATTCATGGGGTCGCAAAGAGTCGGACACGACTGCGCGACTGAACTGAACTGAACTGAAATATTGATTGAGTTAATATATGAGATTTCACATATCAATATAGGGGGGAACTAAGTGGCTTTGACAGTTTAAGGTTATATAACTCTACTCTACAGTACATTTAAATTCTTAAAAATATCATAGGTTGAATATAGTGGCCATTTAATTCTGAATTTTGCAATAAGGAATTCATGATCTGAGCCACAGTCAGGTCTCGATCTTGTTTTTGCTAACTGTATAGTGCTTCTCCATCTTTGGCTGCAAACAATATAATCAGTTTGATTTTGGTGTTGACCATCTGGTGATGTCCATGTGTAGAGTCTTCTCTTGTGTTTTTGGAAGAGGATGTTTGCTATGACCAGTGCATTCTCTTGGCAAAACACTATTAGCCTTTTCCCTGCTTCATTCTCTACTCCAAGGCCAAATTTGCCTGTTACCCCAGGTGTTTCTTGATTTCCTACTTTTGCATTCCAGAACCCTATAATGAAAAGGACATCTTTTTTGGGTGTTACTTCTAAAAGGTCTTGTAGGTCTTCATAGAACTGCTCAACTTCAGCTTCTTCAGCGTTACTGTTTGGTGCATAGGCTTGGATTACTGTGACAATGAATGGTTTGCCTTGGAAACGAACAGAGATCATTCTGTTGTTTTTGAGATTGCATCCAAGTATTGCATTTTGGTATGAATTTGGTTATTGCCAAATTCAGACTTAAATTGAAGAAAGTGGGGAAAACCACTAGACCACTCAGGGTATGACCTAAATCAAATCCCTTATGATTATACAGTGGAAGTGAGAAATAGATATAAGGGACTAGATCTGACAGAATGCTTGATGAACTATTGACAGAGGTTTGTGACACTGTACAGGAGACAGGGATCAAGACCATCCCCATGGAAAAGAAATGCAAAAAAGTGAAATGGCTGTCTGGGGAAGCTTACAAATGGCTGTGAAATGAAAAGAAGTGAAGAGCAAGGGAGAAAAGGAAAGATAAAAGCATCTGAATGCAGAGTTCCAAAGAATAGCAAGAAAAGATAAGAAAGCCTTCCACAGTGATCAATGCAAAGAAACAGAGGAAAAGAACAGAATGGGAAAGACTAGAGATCTCTTCAAGAAAACAAGAGATACCAAGGGAACATTTCAGGCAAAGATGGGCTCGATAAAGGACAGAAATGTTATAGACCTAAAGGAAGCAGAAGATATTAAGAAGAGGTGGCAAGAATACACAGAAGAATTGTACAAAAAAAATCTTCATGACCCAGATAATCATGATGGTGTGATCACTCATCTAGAGCCAGGCATCCTGGCAAGGGAAGTCAAGTGGGCCTTAGAAAGCATCACTATGAACAAACCTAGTGGAGGTGATGGAATTCCAGTTGAGCTATTTCAAATCCTGAAAGATGATGCTGTGAAAGTGCTGCACTCAATATGCCAGCAAATATGGAAAACTCAGCAGTGGCCACAGGACTGGAAAAGGTCAGTTTTCATTCCATTCCCAAAGAAAGGCAATGCCAAAGAATGCTCAAACGACCACACAATTGCACTCATCTCACACACTAGTAAAGTAATGCTCAAAATTCTCCAAGCCAGGTTTCAGCAATACGTGAACCATGAACTTCCAGATGCTCAAGCTGGTTTTAGAAAAGGCAGAGGAACCAGAGATCAAATTGCCAACATCTGCTAGATCATGGAAAATGCAAGAGAGTTCCAGAAAAACATCTATTTCTATGACTATGCCAAAGCGTTTGGCTGTGTGGATCACAAGAAACTGTGGAAAATTCTGAAAGACATGGGAATACCAGACCACCTAACCTGCCTCTTGAGAAATCTGTATGCAGGTCAGGAAGCAACAGTTAGAACTGGACATGGAACAACAGATGGGTGCCAAATAGGAAAAGCAGTACGTCAAGGCTGTATATTGTCACCCTGCTTATTTGACTTATATGCAGAGTACATCAGAGAAATGCTGGGCTGCAAGAAGCACAAGCTGGAATCAAGACTGCCGGGAGAAATAACAATAACCTCAGATATGCAGATGACACCACCCTTATGGCAGAAAGTGAAGAGGAACTCAAAAGCCTCTTGATGAAAGTGAAAGTGGAGAGTGAAAAAGTTGGCTTAAAGCTCAACATTCAGAAAACAAAGATCATGGCATCCGGTCCCATCACTTCATGGGAAATAGATGGGGAAACAATGGAAACAGTGTCAGACTTTATTTTTGGGGAGTCCAAAATCACTGCAGATGGTGATTGCAGCCATGAAATTAAAAGACACTTACTCCTTGGAAGAAAAGTTATGACCAACCTAGATAGCATATTGAAAAGCAGAGACATTACTTTGCCAACAAAGGTCCGTCTAGTCAAGGCGTTTTTCCAGTGGTCATGTATGGATGTGAGAGTTGGACTGTGCAGAAAGCTGAGCACCGAATAATTGATGCTTTTGAACTGTGGTGTTGGAGAAGACTCTTGAGAGTCGAGTCCCTTGGACTGCAAGGAGATCAGTCCTGGGTGTTCTTTGGGAGGACTGATGCTGAAGCTGAAACTCTAATATTTTGGCCACCTCATGCCAACAGTTGACTCATTGGAAAAGACCCTGATGCTGGGAGGGATTGGGGGCAGGAGGAGAAGGGGACGACAGAGGATGAGATGGCTGTCTGACATCACCGACTCGATAGACATGAGTCTGAGTGAACTCCAAGAACTGGTGATGGACAGGGAGGCCTGGTGTGCTGCGATCACGGGGTCGCAGATTCGGACATGACTAAGCAACTGAACTGAATATAGTGGCCATGTAATTTTACAAGGCAGTAGAGTTAAAATGCTTTTGTATTCATAAGAAAACAAAGCATTTTGTATCAGTAAGTTTTAAACAATTGGCAATGACACTGGAAAATCTCATTCGTCCTAAAGAGTCATTGTCAGGTATTCATGGTCATTTTAAACATTACACAAATGTGAAGTGAAGTGACAAAGTAGTTTGAATTTAGATTTTATGTTGTGTCAGAAAAATTATATAGACTATAGAAAAATGTTCTTTATACTAGAAGACAATTAAAAATCTATCTTATTATTAAAGAGAATTATACATTTGATCCAAAGTGTGTACATATCAAAAATACTGCTATCTGAAATATATCAATACGAACTTATTATAATTATATTCCTTACGAGAAACACTCATTGCTAACATGGGAATATTCAGTTGTTATTATTGCAACACTGTATTGCGCATAAAGTTGTATTATCTGAGAAATAAACCATACTGCTAGCTTTCTAATTAATCAGAGATACTTCAGCTTAGTACAGACAAACTACAAAATATAAAAATAGTACTGATATTATTGCAAAGGAAATGAAATTTTAAAACTACAAGCTCATGATACTATGGTTCCAGGTTCAATGATCATGGCTCAGCAACATTAGCAGGGAAACAGTGGGAAAATGAGAAAGTACTCTTGTTTGGACCTGAGATGCGACAGAGAGAGTAACAATGTAAAAAGAAGGAAAGTTGTCTTGACATGTGGACACAATGAAAAGGATGGCTGCTTATATATTTATTTAATATTGGTATTTCCATAGATACTATCCTAGGTATAATAAAAGTAGGGTTGAAGGTACCTAAAATAGACATTCAAACGTCTTGAAAAACTGAAATATTCATTATTTTTATGCTCTCTGCTTATTAAAAACTCATAGCTATAGACAGAAATAAAATGCAACAATAAAAATGTGAGAAAATGTAGAAGAAAGATTTGAAATAAAATCAATCAAGGGGGTCAGATCACAGAGTAGCATATACAAACCTAAGGTCTGGTACAACTGCCAGTGCCTGCTACACACTCAGACCCACAAGAGAAGCCATTTACAGCTTCATGATAGCCATCAGATAGAAACAAATCATTGGATAGGTATAAAAAAGCTTTTCCTGATGCACAAATCTGAGTGAAAAATCTTCCCATGGGTCCTCATTAATGAAATATCTGATTTGATTTAGTGAATTATACCTTGAAATAGCATTTTTAATGAACATTTCTTTTTAAATTCTTCAATGCAGACTAATGATATAATGCAAAGCACAGTTTAATTAAAAAAAAATTGTACAATGGCCCAAGAATGGAACATGAAATTCTGGTTCAACCAGGGATAGCATGTTGAAAACTTTAGGTAAGGTTAGGCTAACACTAATCAGATATGAATATTTTATTTTGCAATTGAGCTTCTGATAATAATTGAACAACAGATATGGGGCTTCATGAAGGCGATGGCACCCCACTCCAGTACTCTTGCCTGGAAAATCCCATGGATGGAGGAGCCTGGTGGGCTGCAGTCCATGGGGTCGCCAAGAGTCAGACACGACTAAGCGACTTCACTTTCACTTTTCACTTTTACGCATTGGAGAAGGAAATGGCAACCCACTCCAGTGTTCTTGCCTGGAGAATCCCAGGGACAGGGCAGCCTGGTGGGCTGCCGTCTATGGGGTCGCACAGAGTTGGACATGACTGAAGTGACTTAGCAGCAGCAGCAGCAGTTTGACAAGAGCGTGGAAAGCAGAAATTATTATTGCTTATTAGATTGACTCAATAAATATGTATAAAGCACATAACAGGTGCAAGGTACTATTCATTGGAAATAGAGAATACTGATTCTTAACAAAGAAATAAATTAAGTACCAATAAATTGTACTGCTTCTGTATACTGTTTCTTTTGCTAAAGAAGCCCCATTGTGTGTGTGTGCTGTTTTGTCCAACTCTTTGTGAGACCATGGACTATGTAGCTTGCCAGGCTCCTATGTCCACTGGGATTTTCTAGGCAGTACTGGAGTGGGTTGTCATTTCTTTCTCCAGGGGATATTTCTGACCCAAGGATCAAACTTACATTTGCTGTGTCTCTTGTTTGGCAGGTGGATTCTTTAGTACTGAGCCATATGGAAAGTCCAGAGAAGACCCATATAAGATAAAAACAAATATATTAAGGGCCACAGAGAATATTTATAACCTACCCCAAGGTTTGTCAATGAATCTTTACTCCGATTGGAGAATTGCATTATTTAAGAACAAAAATTCTCAAAATCTTAAGTATAAATCGTAAATCTCCATGGCTGATATAAGAAAGATAGATGTCCAAGAAATACAGTTTTATAAAAATGCATATTACTATATATTCCTTTTAAAGGCATGAGATGGTATATAAATAAAAAGATAGCTTTTTCTGACTATTCTCCTTGCCTGTTTCTCAGACATCTTTCCTTGGATCCCAAACCATTTACAACACAAAGAACAGTGAAGGGGACTTTTGGGGTTCCCTATCACCCAGCTAGGAATTATATCAGTAATTCTTCAATCCTGTCTACTTGACATCTGATGATATATGACACAGATCATCTCTGATACAGAGGAAGGAAGAAAAAGAGGGTGGAGGAAGAAAGAAGAAGGGAGAAAGAGAGGGAGAAACAAAAAAAATAAAAAAGGAGAGAAAGAAAGAGAATTAAATAAATGACTGAATTACAATGCAATCAAAGGTTATCCATTTTTATAAGTTAACTTGGATCATTTTTTCAAACAAAAACATTAAATTACATTAATATTTTCAAAACTTGTCTTACCCTATCCCTAATATATTTTAATTCCAATAGTAATAATACCTATTTCCAACAATATTCTATGAAAATGTGTTTCTTCCTATTTTTACCAGTAGTGATAGGGTGAAAACCACCATTTCTAGTAAATGTGATCTGAAGGATAAGGTGAACTGCTGCTGCTGCTGCTAAGTCGCTTCAGCCATGGCCGACTCTGTGCGACCCCAGAGATGGCAGCCCACCAGGCTCCCCCGTCCTTGGGATTCTCCAGGCAAGAACACTGGAGTGTGTTGCCATTTCCTTCTCCAATGCATGAAAGTGAAAGTGAAGTTGCTTAGTCCTGTTGTGACCCCATGGACTGCAGCCTACCAGGTTCCTCTACCCATGGGATTTTCCAGGCAAGAGTACTGGAGTGGGTTGCTATTGCCTTCCCCTACTACTGTGATTTTTCCTCATTCTGTCTGTGTGTGTGTAGTCAGTCCTTCAGTTGTGTCCAGCTCTCTGGGATCCCATGGACTATAGCCCCACCAGGCTGCTCTGTCCATAGAATTCTCCAGGCAAGAATACTGGAGTGGGTTGCCATTGCCTTCTCCTCATTCTGTCTTTAGCCTGTTCTTCAAAGAGAACACAATATTTCTTTTGAGATTACTCTCTAAGTTAAGGCATCAGTGTATAGGGGCAAGTCAGTCAGTCAGTCATAGGGGCAAAGTCAGGGTTAAATACGTGTACATGACCTAAGTGTTAGCTTAAGTACAGATTTTGCCTGGCTAGCCGTTTCAAAGTTAAAACTGTTGCAGAAAAGATTAATATTTGTGGTATATATTTTAGCTTTCTTGCCTAACCTATTTCAAGAGCTGAGTTATGCACTGAGAGCCTCAATTTTTTAATTATCATGTTAGAACCAATTACCTTCATAGTAGTAGTAACACATAGAGAACTAACCTAGATCTCTGAAAGCTAATTTCCTAGTGTGCTAATATACTCAAAGTTACCATTTAATTCTCAGGATAATTTATTTGCCAAATAAATAAACTTTCCAAAGACCTAGGAAAGAAAATCATATTTACAAATGTGTCAACTTCAATTTCAAGGTCTGCAAGGAGATAAAAGAAAAAGGTAATACAACACAGAATAACTTTTACTATTGTTTGAATATAAATGAAATCAACTCTCCTTGATCAGAATATTACCAGATATATATGAGGAGGAAAATTAAAAAAAATATATATATATATGTAAAGGACCACTGAGATGTTCCAAACTTTTCAAAATCAAATCTGTGCTTTTCAGTGAAATATAACACTTCAGCTTTATCAAGATCAACCTTCATCATTCTTAGAATTAACTATATGGTAAGTAGCACATGATATATTATTCTATAAGCATTCTAAAAAGAACTAACCATGTAAAGTAAACCAGTGATAAATCTTTAATTTGTGTATAAGAACATCAAATATAGAAATAGATTCATATAAAATGTGTCTACCAGTTGGGTCAATAAGTTAATCACTCTAATAAAACTGGAAAATAAATGTATGTAATTGAATAACATTTGCTTTAATTTTCCCAGTTTATGTGTTCTACTTAATTGCAAGAAGATGCTATTTTTCTTCATTTAAATCATCTTTTCCATGTTTATATGAGTTTTATTATTTCATAATCACATCTTCAGCATCATGATTTGTAAATATACATAAGCATTTCCTAACTCTGGTATAAGTTTTTAAGAAAAGCACTGTTTTAAAAAGGTAAAAACTTTATCAAGAACTGGACATGATACATAAATAGCTTGACAGCAATCTTTATGATATTACATACAGTTCTAATATTTATCACATAACTACACTCTCCCTTTCAGTCTTGCCAATTCAAATACATAAGCATGGCACACCCCCCCACACAGGAAAGCTCTGTGAACAATATCCAAATATTGAGTACATACTAAGGGCCAGGCCCAGTAATAGGATTTTTATGTGTACTATCTCATTTAATCCTTATACCTGTTCTATGATAATTAATATTCATTTAAAATCAAGAAAAATTTGCCTATATTCTTATAGGCAAAATTGTCATTTGGACTTGGTAAAACTCTATTTCCAATTCCCCTATCTCAATAAGCCTTGCTACCAGTCTACCAATTGCTGATGATCAAAATTTCAGAGCAAACTTCTTCTCAAGCCATCCACCAGACATTAGTTACAAAGAGGCATCTCTTCTTAAGACAAAGTGGCTATTAACATAGGTGTGCAATGCCATAGAACTCATGCTACAAAGAAAAAAAAAATAGTGTTTTAGAGTCCACCTCGCAAATATAGGATAATAGATCATTTTGTATTCCAGTTCTATTCTTGAGACACAGTTTGCCTAACTATGCAAGTGCGCTTTAGCTTCCAGATGTTTTCATTGGAGAAAGACATTGTGTTTAATGTCTGCAGTATTTAATGAGTTGGACATTGACAGCTATTTTGAGCACATAAAGATTGTTATGTTCTATGGAAACTTTAGGAGAAGGCAATGCACCCCACTCCACTACTCTTGCCTGGAAAATCCCATGGACAGAGGAGCCTGGTGGGCTGCAGTCCATGGGGTGGCTAAGAGTCAGACACGACTGAGCGACTTCACTTTCACTTTTCACTTTCATGCATTGGTGAAGGAAATGCCAATCCACTCCAGTGTTCTTGCCTGGAGAATCCCAGGGACGGGGGAGCCTGGTGGGCTGCTGTCTTTGGGGTCGCATAGAGTCGGACGGGACTGAAGCGACTTAGCAGCAGCATGGAAACTTAATTGCAAGTTCTACATCCACAATTTGTGTTCTTGTGAAAGTACATCAAATCCTAAAGTTTGGATGAATTAGACCACAAATTCAGTCAATTAAAAAAAAATGCAAGATGATCTGAATTATAAAGATGGCCAGCCATTTATTAACAGAGTAGTTTGTATGTTGGAGAAGGAAATGGCAACCCACTCCAGTATTCTTGCCTGGAGAATCCCAGGGATAGGGAGCCTGATGGGCTGCTGTCTATGGGTCACACAGAGTCGGACACGACTGAAGCGACTTAGCAGCAGCAGCAGCAGTTTGTATGTAGGAGATACTGGGACTCAGTAACTTGTAAAACGTAGCTCTGGCTCTTCGCAAAGAGCATGGATCAACTGAAATATTGATGCTACCATAGTTTAACAGACAGCAAATTAAAAAAGTTTACTTGTTTCAAATGTGTCTCTAGACAAGGGAGTCTACCAAAAATAAGTAGAGAATATAAGATAAAATCTTCCCCACAGCACTTCACAAAATTATTTCCAACCATAAAAATATTTTATGTTATTTGTGAGTTTAGAGTTTTATGTGTGGAAATTATGTGCAAAATGAACTGTTATAAAGAAAACCACTGAGATGTCAATTAAGTTTTTTTGAAAATTCAAACCCATTTAACAAGGCAAAATTTTCAAAGACAAAAGCAGGCAAATTGGGAAAAATCTGAAACATTCCTCTTATAAGATTTTCACTAGGATTTTATAACTTTCACTGAAATTACAGTAACTTTCCCTAACTAAATTCTCCTCATGTGAAAATAAGTAGATACATATTTGTATACTTTTTTTTTATTGCTGCAAGAATTCTTGATAAAATCCATGTGAGTCATGAGTGACTCCAAGTTTTAAAGTAAAAAAAAATGGTAGGTACAGTATATGCCAGTTATTCAACAGATAGTTATTAAATGCCTACTCTGTGCCGTGTACTCTGTTAGGCTCTTGGGGTAAGGGACAAACTTCTAAAATCAGCACTTTAATCAAAAGTAGCTTATGGAGAAAATAACCCTTGAAAATCTTTTTATTTGCCCAGAAGGTACAGTATGCATTTTGTGACATCCAAACCTAAACAGTAACTTTTAAGCACACAAATGGTTTAAGAAACCAACACAACCTTGTAAAAATTAACAAAAAAAAAGAATATTTAAGAACCAACTGAAGGAAGAACAAACAGAATGCCTATGTAAACATTAATGCCATTCTGTATTTAGGAAAGCCATCAAATTCCTGATCTAAGAATGTGGAAGAGTCTTGCTGCAGAGTCTAGTCAATTGCTTGATGTATGTTTAGGGTAAGCAAGTTAATGTTGCAGCTGTAGGAAGCAACATTTTGAATTTAGTACATTAATGTGTGTGTATTACACTACATGGTATAGCAAAAGGCAAGATAAACTTAGTCTATGCCTTCAGAACTGGAAAAGGATGAGTCAAGAAAGGCACCCCCAGAGGTGCCAAAGTTGAGGGGACTTACTCTTAGGCTCCTGCACTTGTTGACTCTGCATTTTCAAGAGCCAGACTAAGTGTCTTAAATTCTGTGACTTCGGTACTAACATTTTATATCAACTTTCCCAACAGAGAATACTCTCAAAGTTTCTTGCTTTCACAGGTTATGATGGCTATACCTGTCTAAACTGTTGAATAAGTAAGTAAGTAAGTAAGTAAGTAAAGTCACTCAGTCGTGTCCGACTCTTTGTGACCCCATGGACTGCAGCCCACCAGGCTCCTCAGTCCATGAGATTCTCCAAGCAAGAATCTGGAGTGGGTTGCCATTTCCTTCTCCAGGAACTGTTGAATAAGCTACTGAAAATAAACCTAGAAAGATGAGTATGCTTTCTGTATAATCCTTCTTTAAAATAATCAATGTCAAATGAATTAACAAGGCATTTCATTGAAACCACAGGGGAAGACTAATGAAAAGTTTTATCAAAAAAGGAATAACCCTCTATTTTAATACATTCAGATATAATATGCGAGACTTTGACTTTCTCTTTAATTGATATACTGTTCTTACTGGTTTATTTTAGTGAATATAAAATAGGCACTATATATATATATATATGCCAGAATTCCCTGGTGGCTCAGAGGTTAAAGCGTCTGCCTCCAATGCGGGAGACCCAGGTTAGATCCCTGGGTCGGGAAGATCCCCTGGAGAAGGAAATGGCAACCCACTCCAGTATTCTTGCTTGGAGAATCGCATGGACTGAGGAGCCTGGTGGGCTGCAGTCCATGGGGTCACAAAGAGTCGGACATGACTGAGTGACTTTACTTACTTACTTACATATATATATATATATATATATATGTATAAAATATAAGCCCTATACATATAAAATATACATTTAGGTAAATAATATAACCTGATTATTATTCACCTAAACATATATTTATAGTCATTGATTTATAAGTTCTAATTCACTATAAGGTCTTAATTTCTATATGCAAACTCTCTATGACAGTTTTCAAGAATACAACCATATAGCTGATGCCTAAATACTTTTCACAAATCCCGTTGCCTAACAGTTCCATGTGTCACTGTCTGATAGCAGATTATAAACTACTGGGTTAAATGGGGTGCCATAAGAAAACTGCCATCAACTACTTGATTTCCTCTGGGAGGCTTAGAGGTACTGAGTCTAATTCATTTTAGCATTTCCTGTAACAAGTAAGAAAATGTCTTTCACATTTAATAAATGTAAGAAAAATAAAAATTTAATTCTAACTGGAAATATTTTACATTCTTTGTAATAAGAACATTTAAAAACACTATTTCTGCAAAGATAATTTTAAATTTAGCCTTTCTCATAAAAATGTATCTTTTAGAGGGCTTCCCTGATAGCTTAGTCAGTAAAGAATCTTGGGAAGATCCCTTGGAGAAGGAAATGGCAACCTACTTCAGTATTCGTGCCTCGGAAATCCCATGGACAGTGGAGCCTGGCAGGCTACAGTTCACTGTGTTGCAAGGAGTTGGACATAGCTGAGCAACTAAACCACCTCTACATGGCTTTTAGATACACATGTTCATATATTCAGCTGGATTGATCTATTTAGGTCTACATTTTAGCTTTTAAAATGTACTATTTAACTTAGAAAGGTGATTTCTAATAAAACAGCTGATATATTATAAAACAAAATAACATTTTTAACTATTTTACCATATGAAACCTCAAGAAGAAACCTTAATGCTATCAAGTGTCTAGTGCTACTATACTTTATGTTTAAAGAATGAACTTCTATAGGAGTTTTCAAAGAACATAGAATTCATGAAAAATGCTGGCAAGAGATGCTCCTGAGATTTAGTCTATTTAGTACAGAAAAGCTGTATTACGATTTTAAATATAATTTCCCCTTTCCCTTCCCTCAACTATGTTCCTTAAATTTTACCTTTTGAGACTACTTTTGAATACCTTTTTAGTAGAGTTGACACAAGTCTGTTAAGTCTTGCCTTGTGGCTGAACTGAGGATCAGAGGTGCGCCAAATGTGAGGGTGGTTTTTGTGATGTGGGAGAAGCATGTAGTTTGAGTGTGTGCTCATGTGTATGTGCCTATTAACTGTTCAAATAATTCAAGAAAACAGAAAAAATGCTGAATGGGAGTTTTGTGGGTAGAACCAGCCACAGAACAGAGCCTTTGCTGTGCACTATTAGTGAATTTCCAAAGGTGGTTGTTATACAATGAAGCTACAGTGTACAGAAAGCCATTCTCAGGAATGTGTGTGTGTGTGTGTATGTGTGTGTGTGTGTGCACGCACAAAATATAAAAGTATTTGTAGCATCTCTATTGATAATCATTTTCCTTTCTGGAAACAATCTTCCAAAAAATGGAGCATTCTGGTATTTAAATGACTAGGTCGTATTTAACTAATGAACTCAAAAAATACTCTGGAGTCTGGAAGACAAGGTCAAAAAGGAGGGTGTAATTAAAGAGTCTGAACCTGACTTATATGTAGCTCCCATTCAGCCACATAAAAGGGAGTCTGGAAAACCCCTAACTGTTACCTATCAATACCCAATCCTCTACCCAAATCCTTTTAACTACAACTCAGTTATGATGAACACTTTTAAACTACAATGCATCCATGGTGTTTACAACTCAAATTATATACTATTTCATTCCAAGTCTCTTTGCCTAGAAGTCCCATCTGGCAGCTGAATTCTTCCTTTCTTGGTATGAAGTGTAATGCAACATTGAATAAAGCCCCTCAGAACCTAAGAAGATAGTGATGGTCAATGAAGAAAAGCAGGGAAAATAAACGTATCATTATTCTAAAGACATTTAAGCATCCCTGGATGATACATTCCAGGGAAAGGGTTAAAGAATAGTATATTTGAATGAGTAGTAAGAACTTCCTAAGTTATCAGCAAAGGGCACATATTCGTAGCTGAGCTGCATAACACAAAAATTTTATAAAGTAGTTTAATGACAGTGAAAGCTGGAGAATTGGCAGGTAAAAATATGATTATCATTGGTGGTGAAATTCTCATAGTCTGCTTACTGGGAACTAGTTAGCAGGGATTAAGTCTGGATTAGGCTCTCAAACTGTGTTTAGCTTCTAAACTCATTTACTTAATTGAAGACCAATTGCTCTTAACTGCAAAGGGCTAGTGGAGAAGGTAATGGCAACCCACTCCAGTACTCTTGTCTGGAAAATCACATGGACAGAGGAGCCTGGTGGGCTGCAGGCCATGGGGTCGCTACGAGTTGGACACGACTGAGCGACTTCACTTTCACTTTTCACTTTCACGCACTGGAGAAGGAAATGGCAACCCACTCCAGTGTTCTTGCCTGGAGAATCCCAGGGACGGCGGAGCCTGGTGGGCTGTGTCTATGGGGTTGCACAGAGTCAGACATGACTGAAGCAACTTAGCGGCAGCAGCAGCAGCAGAAGCAGCAAAGGGCTGGAGTTTTACAATTCCACTGCATGAAAGAGCTATCTGGAAACCACCTAAAGAGATCAGCAATATAGTAACTTTCATTCTAATTTAGTGTGCTTATCCATTATTATTCAGTCTTATATGTGTGTGCACACTGAAACATTTTCCACATTGGCAAAGCTTTAAGGTAAAATATATTTACCAATATATGAGAAAAGGTGGAGCTAAGCTTGTACGTTTATTTCCATGCTTTTTATTTCATGAAATAATTTTATTTAAAGAGAAACTAGTAACTGTAGTGAATACACCTTAAAGAAGCAAAGTAGGAGTCTAACTTGAATGTGAAATTTGAAAAAAATAGCTTCAAAGTGGTCTTAATCAACACCAGACACTTAATCAGTTTAAATCATATTACTAGAATGGAACTTGGAGTAGGCAATGTCAACCCACTCCAGTATTCTGGCTTGGAAAATCTCATGGACAAAGGAGCCTAGCAGGCTGCAGTGCATGGAGCTGCAAAGAGCCAGATATGACTAAGCATGCACGTGTGGACACACATACATGCACACACACGCACACACAAGAATGGATTTCTGATGATCTTCTGTTTTTTTGGTACCTAATTCTTTTAACTCTTCTAAAAGGAAGGCATCATTTTTGTTTCATTTTGTTTTCAGACTAGGTACTGGTACAGGTTAGTAGATATTTATACCTAAAAACTTTCATCTTCAATATTTTGGGGGAAGTGATTCAGAAATATTCTTTTAAAGTACTGGGGATACAAACAGGTGCATCTTGGCCATAGAATATGATTTTATTAAAAGCATCAGAATATGTGGGTCACCTGACAAATTCCTAAATTATGAAGTAATGACGGGATCACGGAGTCACCCTCCCCTTGACCTTTTGTCTGTAAAGAATACTGAGAAAGACCAAAAACTGGAGATTCTGCTTATTTGGTCTAAAAAAAGGAAAAAGAAACAAAAATTCTAAATCGTAGAACAGGTCCTATTGGAGAATTTAAAAAAAGGTCCAGATATGAAAGCAGATTCCATGTATCTATTTGAAGTGAAAACTTCTGGGACAACTCCCATAACCTCTAAAACCTTGGCACTGTTCCAGAGAAGTCTGAAAATACAAGTAAAATTTTATGCTATAAAGACATTGCAAGCCACTGTTCTGCTGGGATCTCTTTGATAGTCTTCACTTCTCTCAGTAAAATCTCAAGTACCTGCTGCAGACTCCAACGTCCCAGCATCAAGGTCCCCTTTACCTCTCTGAACTCACTTCCACCTGGCTTCCTTTTGCTCATCTCATTTCAGCCACACTGGCCTCCTTGCTGTTCTTGAAACCTACCAGGCCCTTTGTACTCTTCTCTCTAACTACAAGGATCTCCCCCCAGATTATCCACATAGCTTGCTCTCTTAACTCCTTCAAGTCTTTGCTCGAATGTCATCTTTTCAGGAAGAATTTATAAATTGATCACTCCCTACATTTCCCAATCTCTATCCACTTGCTTATTTTGCCCATATCACTTATCTTTATGGGATAAACTATGTCTTTCACCTAATCACTACATTTATTATCTGACTTCTCCCACTGGAAATTCATAAATTTACAGTTTTCTGTCTTGTCACTGTGGTATTTCCTGTACCTAAAACACTGACTTGGATACAACATGCATTTAATAAGTGTATCTTGAATTAAGTCTAAGGATCTAACGATTTGTGCTGCCTGCAAAAAATGGAAGATTATGGTCTTTCTCATTCCCATGGCTGCCATTTTGAAACACTGCAAATTAAGGGCTATACTCTTACTAGAATCAGAGGTAGGCTTCAGATACTAGCTACTGAATTGTTTATTCGACAAGATGAGTTCAGCCTAATTGCAACTAACACTTTTGTTGTCCTTAACTTATACACACACAAAAATAGTTTTCAATATTATTAATCTGAAGAAAGTTTATCTGAAAGTTTATCTAAATTACAGACATATTCTAGAGATAAGATTAAGCAGATCATGTTATATAACTACAGCTGTTTCTGTTTGAAAAACTATATAAGGTTGAACAATCTATTCATTGTACCTTTGGAGACTTAATGTTGGATACAATGCATTTCACAATAAATAATAACCTAGGTTAATTTTCAATAATGTAATTTTAGTGCTAATCTCCTAAAGGAATTAAATAGAAATACACAATTTTTAAAAATTTGCCACTGACACAAATAACAGTGCATTTGAAAGACTTGAAATATTCTTAGAGTGAGGTCCAAAAATGTCAGCAAGTATAATGGAAGAAGTCATAAGGCTTTCTTAATTGTGATATAAAATGCTGATAAGGCTTTCATGAAATTGTGGCAACCCAGTGCCCAAATATACTAAGAACTCCATAAATATATTAATATAAGGATAAACATTTGTCAGATAGATGTATAAAAGGGTTACGTTAAAATATACACATTAATGATAAGCAGGATACAGTAATAGTTCAAAACTGGGATACAAATGATATAACATTTAGCTATCACTTTTCTTTATAAAATAAAACTTCTATATACATGCTCATGTGGCTTCCCAGGTGTCATTATTGGTAAAGAACTCATCTGCCAATGCAGGAGACATAGCAACGTGAGTTCAACACCTGAATTGCAAAGATCCCTGGAGAAGGGCATGGCAACCTACTCCAGTATTCTTGCCTAGAGAATCCCTTGGACAGAGAAACCTTGTGGGCTATGGTCCATAGGGTCACAAAGAATTGGACATGACTGAAGCAATTTAGCACACACATATGCACACATGATCAAGGGGTTAAGTGTGTACACCACAAATCCACAAATGAAGATGGAGAACCAAAATTTTTATTTTTATTCTTTCCCTTACTCTTTCCCTCTAAATACTCCTGCAAAGCAATGCATTTAAGAAAAATATCAGTGCAGTTGCTCATGTAGCAAACTAAGTTTACAAAGTAAAGGCCTGAAAGAAGAAAGTATATCATATAAATAAACAAGCATTTCATTAGAAATTTCTTTAGGAGTATCATCTATAGCCTTTATAATCATTTACTTAATTATAAAATTGGAGTAATCCTGCCTTATAGGATTATAAAATTAAATAATAATGCAAAGCATTTAGTTATTTGGAGAACTTGTTAAAATTAACATATATATTAAAAGGCACTCTGTTATTATGAAGCAGTTAGTTGGGCATTGGGCCACACTTTGAGAAACACTCCTTTAGGAAAAATGCTATTATCATGGTGGCATCTCATTCTTCTTTGGCTTATTTTCTAAAGAGCAAATGAGAAGCTTCATGAGGAACAGGTAATCTTGTTATCTATTTTCCCTTGGCTCCTGGAGCAGTTTTACAGCACCCATGCCTAGTGATAGCTCTCAGTAAATCCCAGTGGAGAGGACTTGCTGGCCCTGACACAAATGGGGACTTGTTTTAATTGTGTGTGTGTGTGTGTGTGTGTGTATGCACACATGCACTCAATCGCTCAGTCATGTCCAACTCTTTTACAATTCCATGATCTGTAGCCCACCAGGCTCCTCTGTCCATGAAATTTTCCAGGCGAGAATACTGGAGTGGGTTGCCATTTCCTCCTACAGGAGATCTTCCCAACTCAGGGATCAAGCTCATGTCCTCTGTGTCTCCTGCCTTGGTGGGCAGATTCTTTAACACTGAGCCACCTTGGAAGCCCTGTTTTAATTATGAAACAGTGGTTAATAAGAAAAAAGAGGAAGAAAAGGGGGGAAAACAAGAAAAGAGAAGAAGGAAGAAGAGAGAAGATAAACAAAGAACAAGAAAATGGTGTGACAACCTTAATTGTGCTTCCCTTCAATCTTCCAAACACATTTGGCTACAGATATATTAGAGGCAGTTGTCAACAGACAGTGGTAATTCAGCCACAGTAAACCTCTGACTTATTCAGTGTGTTACCTCTCATCTTAAATTTCAACAGAGTCCACATTTCTATAGGAATAATTATTTAAAAAACATTTTGTTCACATTTTGTTGGTGAAATGTAAAAATCGCTTGATTTAGTCAAATATTAGGTCATAAGGTTTCCCATATTTTATATATAAATATTTTGGGCTTTACTGGTTGTTCAGATGGGAAAGAATCTGCTGGCAATACAGGTGACCCAGGTTCTTTTAACTTTTTAACAGTTCATGAATTCTCACACCTAGGAATTTTGCCCCACTTTTAAACATTTCTTTTTACACCAAAGTTTTATTTATACATATTTTCAGTTGATTACTAATTATTAAATTACAGAGGGTCTTTGATTTAGATTTCACTCCTACTTCAGGCTTTGGATTTAAATGATTTTCATGCTTTTGGCTATACAGACAATATTCTACATTTAGGGGAAACAAATAAGGTATTTTAGTTCACTCTCTGCAACTACCATGTCCTAGAAATCCTGGTAAAGAAGATGATGGCCTTCAGAATTCACACTCAGCTATTATAAAAAGAATGCAATCCTCAGGCAATATAAGCTACAAATATAAAATTCAAACTATTAGACATGGAACACACTTTAGGGCAGGGGTCACCAACCTCCGGGATCTAATGCCCGATTATCTCAGGTGGAGTTGATGTAATAATTATAGAAATAAAGTGTACAATAAACATAGTGTGCTTGAATCATCCAAAAACCATCCCTCTCTCTCCTTCAGTCCATGGGAAAATTTGTCTTCCATATAACCGGTTCCTTACTCCTTGGAAGAAAAGTTATGACCAACCTAGATAGTATATTCAAAAGCAGAGACATTACTTTGCCGACTAAGGTCCGTCTAGTCAAGGCTATGGTTTTTCCTGTGGTCATGTATGGATGTGAGAGTTGGACTGTGAAGAAGGCTGAGCACAGAAGAATTGATGCTTTTGAAGTGTGGTGTTGGAGAAGACTCTTGAGAGTCCCTTGGACTGCAAGGAGATCCAACCAGTCCATTCTGAAGGAGATCAACCCTGGGATTTCTCTGGAAGGAATGATGCTAAAACTGAAGCTCCAGTACTTTGGGCACCTTATGTGAAGAGTTGACTCATTGGAAAGACCCTGATGCTGGGAGGGATTGGGGGCAGGAGGAGAAAGGGACGACCGAGGAAGAGATGGCTGGATGGCATCACAGACTCAATGGCCGTGAGTCTGAGTGAACTCCGGGAGTTGGTGATGGACAGGGAGGCCTGGCGTACTGCAATTCATGGGGTCGCAAAGAGTCAGACACGACTGCGCAACTGAACTGAATGCCAAAAAGGTTGGGGATCGCTGCTTCAGGGGACATGTAATTCTCTTTTTTACCTTTTTAAAGCATGAGACATGATTCATGGTCTTATAAAGGGGCAAGTCAATGGATAGTCACCATGTGAGTTTCATTAAAAACACTAGCCATATAGCTGAGATTCCTCATATACTGACTAACTCTGGAATCTTCTATCTCAAAATATAACACATTCATAAAACACGGTTCACTCATGGAAATAAATATGGTTTGGCTGTTTGATTATCATTAATACTGAAAAGGAGAATATTTAAAAAGAGTCTACCCTAACCTTGTCTTCTCAGATATTCAGGAAAGATACATGACAACTGTATTTGTTTGTAAAATATATGTGTTTCTACAGTACATTTCAATACACTCCACATAAGCATCTTCTGTGGGTTTGAATGCTATTTTAGGTGAAAGTAGAAATGTCTGATAAAAAATTATTTAACTCTGCTGCTCACATAATGGACCCTTTTACTTGCTTCCCTTTTTGTGTTTTTAATCTTCTGCCATCTGGCTTTGGACTGGATCTGTATCACTACTTGCTTATCAACCACACTATAAAATATTTTACTGTTAACAACTACTACTTCAGCAACTCTTCTCTGATACTCCAAAACTGCATAATTAACTAGATGTGGGAATACTTTCACGATATATACATATATAAAATCTTTAAATATTTTGTAATTTTGTCAATTACAATTCAATACACCTGGGGAAAAACATAGAAAACCTCATTCGGTAAGAATTTAACTTTCCTGAAATTGTTCTTTCCTTGTTTTTTTCTCACACTATTTTCTGGTACTGTTTTCCAAATTGGCCATAAGTAGGTGCCCCACAAGATTTAGTCATCCTTCTCTCCCCTGAATTCTCTATTATAATCTCTTGCACTCAAAGACTTCACCTATCATTACTATGTGAATGGTTAACATACTAATGCTTATGTCCTTTCCTGACTGCTTTCAAATTTAGATTTCTTACTAACTACTTGCAAAAACCTTAGTATCCCCAATTCCACCTCAAAATTATTATGTCCAGAAAAGGACTTATCATCTGTCTCAGTAAGAAATCAGGTCCTACTTTCTACTCCACTACTTCATTTAATGGCAACTTCATAGTGTCAGTCACTTTGTGTCTTTAACTTGGTTCTGTTTTTATCTTCACATAACATCTGCCATCATGTCATTAATTTTTACCCTTCAATATTTCTGAAATGCTTACTGTCTTCTCTGTTCATAAAGACAAAAACCTTATTTAGGTCTTAACTGCCTCCATCATAGAGCACTCTCATGTCCTCCTCACAAATCTCCCAACCTTTAACCCATCACTCTTTCATCAAACAGTTAATACCAATTTGCTATTGACCAAGTACTTTCTCCAGCAGTCATGTATGGATGTGAGAGTTGGATTATAAAGAAGGCCGAGCACCAAAGAATTGATGATTTCAAATTGTGGTGCTGAAGAAGACTCTTGAGAGTCCCTTGGACAGCAAGGAGATCAAACCAGTCAATCCTAAAGGAAATCAATCCTGAACATTCATTGGAAAGATTGATGCTGAAGCTGACACTCCAATACTTTGGCCACCTGAAGCAAAGAGCCAACTCACTGGAAAAGACCCTGATGATGGGAAAGATTGAGGGCAGGAGAAGAAGGGGGCGACAAAGGATAAGATGGTTGGATATCATCACCGATTCAACTGACATGAGCTTGAGCAAACTCTAGGATATGGTGAAGGACAGGGAAGCCTGGCATTCTGCAGTCCATGGGGTCGCAAAGAGCCTGGCACGAAATCATGACTAAAGAGCAATGAAATACCGTATTAGTCTTGAATACAAAAATGAAATAACTCAGTCTATGACCTCAAGACATTTATAGTCTAGTGGAGAAAGAGATTGTGAAACAGAGTGATTAAGTACTATCCAGTATAAATAGTAAATCTTATGTAAGCATAAAAAATGAGCACAGAGGCTGAATTTCTAACCAGCCTGACAAGAGGGAAGAAAATCCTTTTTAGAAGAGGTAATGTTTAGCTATATTTGAAAGGACATATAAATATTATCCTGGAAAGGGAAGAGCTAAAAGCTTTCAAAAAGATGGTACAACAAGAATATCATTCAGCAGTGTGAAAACTTACGATACGGTGACAAAAGCTCAATATATGAATATCTGTTCAGATAGAGCTGCAGATAGAGGAAGCCAGAGAGTTATGATTTGAGTTTTCTTTGTTTACATTTTATCCACTTAGCAAATTACTAGTAAACAGCCAATGTTTTTTCAATCACTTCATTCAATAAACAATAAATAGCCAACTATCATGTACTGAAGTCTGTTTCAGTACATTCTATTTAGTAAAGAAACAAGCTTCCTGGCCTCAGGGTACTTAAAATCTCATGGCAAAAATAAGTATTACAGTGAAATTTAAGTTTTATTTTTAAAAAGTAATATAAAGCTACATAAAGTAGAAGTGACATAAAGATACCCTGAGCTAACTGATTACAGTGCCTATATACCAACACTAATAAAATCCTATTAAAATGGACAAAAAAACTCCACAGATACTGATCTTTATCAGGACATCCATGACTCCACTGCTTGTTATCATTGTTAGCCAAAAGTACCTCAAGCAAGTGGGTAGTAAGTAAGGTGCAATAATCAATGATAAAAATGGTTTCTGAGGATAGAACTCTGATCAGAACATTCCCTTGTTGGAAAGTCATCAGCAGCTTTTCAGTGTATTTCAATTCCTTAACGTAACATTTAGGACTTCTGAAATGACTCTAAAATATACTTAGAATCTAATTTGTTTTCCTTTTCTCAACTTATTTGTCCTATATTCCCAATAAACTTATTTTTTATTTCCCCTGATGATACCTGATACAAATTAACCTCTGTGCTTTAAATTATTAAACATTCACCCCATCCCAACCCCCCTTGACAAAGTCCTAGAGTATTTTCACCCCCTCCCTACTCAGTTGTTGCCTATTCAGATATTGGCCATCTTCAATGACATCACTCTATCACAAAATAATCTACTTTCCTCTCTTGCAAGGTACCTCTGCCTTTTTAAAACAGAATTTATCATTACCTGACGTCTTTTTCTCTAGCTACCTATCATTGGAGAAAAAGTGAACTTCATCACAGGAGTGCAATGTTCTATATGATAAGGCTGACCTGTTACTTGTTTTATATCACAGTATTTTGCAAGCCCAGCTGTTTAAAAAGAAGTCTGTGAAATGAATAAAGAAATGAATTAACTCATTCATTATTTCCAAAATGTACTCATATTAACTGTGCTCATCATATTTCTTGAAGCTGTAAGAAATATAGAGTTTAATGGATGATGCTCTGCATCAGACAGCTCTAAAGTTCACATCACTCTTTTACTAAATTTAGTCAATGTATTTAGCCCCTAGAGACATCTAAACTCAACTACAGTGAGGAAGGTAGGTAAATAAGTAGATGGATTATTTATAGGTAGGTAAGTAGGTACTCCTTGGAAGAAAAGTTATGACCAACCTAGATAGCATATTCAAAAGCAGAGATATTACTTTGCCAACTAAGGTCTGTCTAGTCAAGGCTATGGTTTTTCCAGTAGTCATGTGAGAGTTGGACTGTGAAGAAGGCTGAGCACCAAAGAATTGATGCTCTTGAACTGTGGTGTTGGAGAAGACTCTTGAGAGTCCCTTGGAATGCAAGGAGATCCAACCAGTCCATTCTGCAGATCAGCCCTGGGATTTCTTTGGAAGGAATAATGCTGAAGCTGAAGCTCCAGTACTTTGCCCACCTCATGTGAAGAGTTGACTCATTGGAAAAGACTCTGATGCTGGGAGGGATTGGGGGCAAGAGAAGGGGATGACCAAGGATGAGATGGCTGATGGCATCACTGACTCCATGGGCATGGGTCTGGGTGAACTCTGGGAGTTGGTGATGGACAGGGAGGCCTGGCGTGCTGCGATTCATGGGGTCGCAAAGAGTCGGACACGACTGAGTGACTGACCTGAACTGAAGTAGGTAGATAGATTAAGATAGAGAAAACAAATGAAGAAATGAAGTACATCATGCCTAAGGAAAAAAAAAATTGCTGTATGTTCAATAAATGTGTGTGTGTGCTCAGTTGTGTCTGACTCATTGCAATGCCATGACTGCAGCCCCTCAGTCTCCTCTATCCAAGGGATTTTCCTGGTGAGAATACTGGAATGGGTTGTCACGCCCTCCTCCAGGGGATCTTCTCAATCCAGGGATAGAACCCATGTCTCCTGCATCTTCTAGATTGCAGGCAGATTCAATTCCACTTGAACCATTGAGGCAGCCCCAATAAATGTTATCTGGTTTTTATTGAAAGTAGCATTACTAAGGTTAGTACAATTTTTCAAGCTAATCAAAACTAGTTTGTTTTGATTTTTATGCTTCTATTATCTACCACTGAAACAGAAACTTGTTTACGTATTTTATACAATCCCAACACAATATCTTAGGAATCTGATAGACAAGAACTGGAGTGATCTATATAAATATACACAACCAAATATAATTCAAAGCAAAGTCAAGATAATCATCTAAGCGAAAATTTTAGTAGTCTACATGTTTTCTATATACAGCTATCATTTCCTATTAGTAATCTTGAAATTTAATATTGACAGAATAATTTACTGTCTGTGCAGTTAAATTTTGAAATTTGTCTGATCAGTGTAAAGCCTTTGCTCACCACTATTCTAAGTGGTGATACAGGCAGAACACATCACTGTAACATCTTTTTTGAATTCATGGAATTGGAAATATTTTAAGGGTTAGATACCCAATTTTAAGAGTAATTGCATTTTTTTTTCTGGCAAAAGGCATATGAAAAAACAAAAGGCAAGTGTCATCCTTTCAATTCTTTCTCTGTTTTGACTCACATAATAGCCTTACAGAGCCAAGGAAAAGTGAGACTCTTCCATTTCCCCTCATGGGTTTTTTCCTCTTCCATTATAACCTCCCATACCTTGGTGGAAAATCAGTGTTCTACACTTACCTAGGTTTTCTCAGTATTGCTCCTAAGAATGCCATCAGAAGGCACAGGGCTGGACTATTTTAGAAGGCGCCGCTGCACCCAGAGGAAAGGTCAAGCCATGCCCCGACACCTTCTCCTCCCCAGTCTTGAGCATTTAGAGGAGAGGATCAGCTTTGACTTTGACACTTGGCTCCTAATAGGTGGTAGAGACATGTTTAACTCTGACATAAATACAAAGAGGTTCACTTGAGTCAGCTCTACTTCAAACATTTCTTTTGATCTTTGGTTTATAGCTTTGGAATCAATGTAACATGTAAACCCAAGCTTGAGGTGCTATTACAACGCAAAATTATCCTTGTTCCATCAAAAAATTTCCTGCAGTAGTAGTAGTAAGAATAGTGACGTGGAAGGAAAAGACAGGGTTGCATTTAGCAAACTGCACCAATTTCTGGCTTTGTTTTTTAAACAATAGGGTGTTTAGCAAAAACAGAGTCACAGTCGCAATAACAATGGACTATAAGTTACAATAAAACACCCATAAATTCTATGTATAGTTTTTCCAGCCACAAGGTACTTTAACTTTCCTAATGACCATACTTTCCCATGTGGTGCAGTGGTAAAGAATCCACCTGTTAATGCAGGAGATATGGGTTTAATCCCTGGGTCAGAAAGATCCCCTGGAGGAGGAAGCAGCAACCCACTCCAGTATTCCTGCCTGAAGAATCCCATGGACAGAGGAGCCTGGTGGGCTACAGTCCATAGGATCGCAAAGGAGTCGGACGTGACTTACTGACTAAAACAACAGAGAACTACAACAAATTTTTGAGCAAGGCATACCTGTTTCACAGTTCAGGCTATTTCTTTGTGTATGCCTGTGTGAGCAAGCGTATCCTGCTTTTTCCTTTTTTTTAAATCAAAATTTTAAAGGAGGTATTTCAGCAAATACAGCTTCAGAAATAAAAGAAGCAAAGCTATCTCTGTATTTCAATCTATTACCCTTATCATGTCTTTCTTATGATTCTCTGTAGGCTTCCCAGGTGATGCTAGTGGTAAAGAACCTGCCTGCCAATGCAGGAGAGATAAGAGACACAGGTTCAATCCCTGGGTCAGGAAGATACCCTGGAGGAGGAAACGGCAAACCAATCTAATATTCTTGCCTGGAGAATGCCAGGAACAGAGGAGTCTGGCAGGCTACAGTCTCCACTGGGTTGCAAAAAGTTGGGCACAAATTAGCATGCATTCATGATCCACTGTATTTCCCCCATCTCCACCCCATCACCTAATTTAGTGGTTACTCACATATATTTCCTATATTTTTAATGACTCTTTCTGCTTATGTAAAATAATATACATAGAAACTAAAAGCAAAATCTATTAGTAATTGACTCTTTTAGGCATTAATAAAGATTGCTCAGTTTTTAAAGATCTAATTCCTAGTAATTAGTCAAATGTTAATAGAATATAGCAAAACATGTATCAATAATATATATATACTTTAGATAAATATTTGATACTTAAACTAAATTTCATATAAACATGCACATACCTTTAAAAACGTATGCATCCACACTCAGTTGTGTCCAACTCATTGCAACCCATGGACTGCAGACCACTAGGATACTCTGTTCATGGGATTTCCCAGGCAAGAATATTGGAGTGGGTTGCCATTTTCTCTTCCAGGGGATCTTTCTGACCCAGGGATTGAACCTGAGTCTCTTGCATTGCAGGTGGATTTTTACCACTGAGTCACGGAGGAAGCCCCACTTTTAAAAACATTATAATCCTATATTTACTATTACAAACTTTTTAAGTTCAACTTTTTGAACTTAAAAATCATGGATATCTTTCCATATTTCTATGGATAAATTTCCCTAATGTTTAACAGTCTCACAGAAATCCGTCTATAAATGCCCAATAATATAGCCAGCCTCCTGACATTTAGAAAGTTACAATAATGTCACAAACAAAATACTTATAAATTCTAGCATCTCTGTGAGAATATTCAGCTACCAATCATGGAGTTACTAGATCAAAAGTGGATATACATCTTAGTTTTGTTAAGTATAGACAGAGTAGCATCTATTATTCTTTGTTCTATGTGAATTAAAATACTCAGTTATAAAAAACATTAAATTTCCATACCTGTATATCACATGCATTATAATAGTATCCTTCTTTCTCATGTATACATGATGTTATCACCTGCTTTCTCAAGTAATAAACATTATGTAATTAATATGTAAAATCAGAGGTAATGACATCCAAGTTAGGGTGTGTGTATATGTGTGCATTGTAGCCTTCTGATGTGCTCCTATTCACACGCACTCAGACTGCTCCATGCATATGCAAAGAATATCTCTGGAGATATACTGGAGAAAATATGTTACATGAATCATTCTAGAGCTAAAATTGGGTGAATGAAGAACAGGAATAAAAAGGAGGAAATGCTTTCTATTATACACACATTCTTACATTCTTTTTTTAATGTTTACCTTGTGCATGTATACCCTCTCAAAAATTAGCAAAATTAAATTAATTAAAATAAATTAAAATATGGAATCAGAAATTCCTTAGAAATTACTAAAAGTAGAGCACAGTTATTCCACATCAGTATTACATAAAATCAAATAAAATAATTTAAGATAACCAGAAGTTTTAGGACTGGTCCCTTATATTGAAAACTGTTTCCATTATTGGCATGATTATATTCTTCTTAAATACAAACAATTTAAAATTAATGTTATATATATTTATTTTTCTTTGGAAATATACTTTTTAACAGTAAAAAGCTAACTCGAATTTATACCTTGTAATAGAAACAGAAAACTGATCATTTTTTCCATTTTCAATGTGTAAGATTAGGATAGGAGGAAAACTCATTGGTTCCAGGTGATTACATCAGTAGCAAATGAAAGTCTTTTTTGATAGTGTTGAGATTCCTGCACAGTTTTAGTAGGTTCCAATTGTTGATATAAACTGAGTTTCCTGATGGCCTTTTCTCTCCCCTACAATATTAGATTTGAATACATACTAACTGAAATAGATTCTAAATATTGAAACTATGCAACAATGAATTAAAATTTCAATAGGAGGAGATGTAGCCAGAAGCCTTATATCTGGCTTGAAAGTGAAGAGTTATTCAAACTGTTAAAAAAGTAACAAAATATTTTACGGATTATTTCAGTGAAAGAAAAACCATAAGTCTACCTGAAGCAACTATTGTGTCTGGAAACACAGACATCATCACAAGCAGGTGCAGTACTATCTCTATTTCTTAACTTCTTCATCAGACCTCTCTCTTTTATACTTCCAAGTTGACTTATTGGTCACCGGATTTAAAAAAAAGTTCTGCAACATATCACAGAATAAAGATAGGAGTGGCATTCAGCGCATGGTTTATTTATATACCACAAAACACGGCACCAGAAAATCTTTGGAAATTATTGTTATTATGATCATTTCATGTGTGCAGCATCACAAAACAAGCCCCTTTAAAAAACCCACAATTGTTACTCTACTGCATTCAGAGAGACACACGATGCAGGCTCAGATCTTGGCAACCTGTGAAAGTGCCCAGTCGAAAATTACTAACAGCTGGAGATGACAGTTGTTTTAACAGCTGAGCTGACAGGATTAATTTAAATGCACTGAAATCAAAAGTAGATAACACCTGTTTAGTCTTATAGGGCCATTCGACAAGGTAGGCCAAAGGAAACTGCAGAGCCAAAATTGTGTGCGTCTCTCTCTGCTCGAAGGACAGAGGGGCTTCAGAGGAGAATGCCACCTTTTTGATGGAGGTGGTGGTTGATAGCAGCAGCAGGGGGCTGGTAGCCTTTATCAGTTTTTAACATCTGGTTCCTATAATGTACCTCCTTCCCTTTTTTTCCTTCTCTGTCCAAGGTCTTTGACCCAAACCCAACAGTGGATAAAGATCACTAGATTTCAAAGCTACGGCTTCTCACTCCAGCTTCCTAGAAATTCTCTTGGGTTAATAATGTATTCTCTTTGAGCTTCACGGCCACAGCCACAGAAGAGCTGCTTTTTTTCTCCCCTTCCCTTCTTATCTTTGGATCCAAAATATATCATGTCATACAGGAGCCTGCATTTCAAATGGTTGCCAAAAAAATAGCCAGAGTTGGTTTTTGTGTAGGTTATTTGTCAATAGTTGATTGTTTTCATCTAAAAATAAAAAAGAAATATTAGATAAAAACGCTGACTTGAGGAATAATGGAAAAATGGTTTAGTCTGTATGGGTGGGGATGGTAGAATAGTGTGATTTCTTCAAAAAGTGCATGTAAGCCTAGATTTATATATTCTTATGCACACAAGTACATAAGTGAAGCAAAATCAAACAGTCGGGAAGCAGAGTGTTTATTTTGCTGCCCTTCCAGGAATAAGGATCTAAATTTACTTGAGGAACATAAAGACGATTTTCTCTCACACAGAGTAATATTTTGGCCTATAATTAAGAATCCTAATATGTACAAATCAAACCTGTTCTATTAAAATATTTTACCAAAATTATACTCATATCACTTACAGGGAACACATAGTATGTGGAATGATTCTGAGCAGACACAAAGTTTGCCCTTTAAAATTTGACCAAATTCTGTATACTGCCCAATTTATAAGAAAATACACTTCTATCCTGTGAAGCAGGGAAAGGAAATATGCTCAGGATTAAGGCTGCTTCCTTCTTAGCCAGCTCTAGATTCTGAAAAGCACAGAGCATAAGGTTTTTATGTTTATTTGATTTATAGCCAAAATAAAGAGATAAGACATAATGATTCTTTTTTCTCATTTCAGAAAGTAAATGCACACAAGCCATTTTGTGCAAGATTTGTAGTATTTTTGTGCAAGATTTAAGGAGGCAAGGTTTGTGAAAATTCAGAAACTTTGGAGCCTTCAAATTGTCAATAGTGATATACATTTAAAGGAGAAGCATGATTCAGAATCTTGGTTAATTATGCAACATGATACACTTTAGAGAGGCCAACTTCTAGGCATATAGTACTTAAGTTTTCCTATTTCATAAAAATACATTCTGCATTAGAAATACTTAAAAATCCCACATTTTTAATTACTCAGAAACTTTGAAACACTCTCACTAAAAGTGATTTAAAAAAAAAAAAAAAGCATGTCTCTGTTAACCCTGGAATAATAGGAATAAGCGTGCTTAGTTGCTTCAGTAGTGATTGACTCTTTGCAACATTATGGACCATAGCCTGCCAGGCTCCTCTGTCCATGGGATTCTCCAGGCAAGAATAACGGAGTGCATTGCCATGCCCTTCTCCAGGGGATCTTCCTGACCCAGGGATGGAACTCTCATCTCTTCTGTCTCTGCACTGTTGGGGGGTGGGGCTGGGTTGTCTTTACCACTAGTCCACTTGGGAAGCCCAATGAATGGTTTATCCAACAACTCAAAACAAAACCCAGGTTTTAAAACATCTTAGTTTTAATAAAATGAGCTGTTTAATTTCCATATATTGGGGAATTTTAAAGGCAAATCTCTATTATTGTTTTCTAGTTTAATTTCATCATTGCCTGAGAACATGTTTTATATATTTTCAATACTTTAAAATTTTTCCTTCATTCTGTTAATGAGGTGTATTACATTCATTGATTTTCATATGTCGAACCATCTTGCATTTCAGGAATAAATCTCCCACTTAGTCATGGTAAAAACAGTGCCTTAATTCTGTTCATTCACTAAAAAAATGCAGTAAAACAGCCATGCTAAATAAAGGAAAACTGTTATTATTCCAAGTAATTTGCAATTGTATTGGGATATTTTTAAATCTTTGAGATCCACTAAGTAATTGTATCCACGAAATAAAGTGCAACAGTTTTTAAAAAGCAAAGAAATAAATTAATGCTGGTAATTATAATTTCTACAAGTAACACCTGATCAATATCTGAAATTGTATGACAGAAAATAGCTACTTATGGTATACATTTTCAGTTTTATTAATAATCTAA
Source organism: Aepyceros melampus (assembly GCA_006408695.1). Classification (NCBI taxonomy): domain Eukaryota; kingdom Metazoa; phylum Chordata; class Mammalia; order Artiodactyla; family Bovidae; genus Aepyceros; species Aepyceros melampus. The sequence continues at coordinate 221,144 of SJXQ01010295.1, forward strand.
TAGCAGGTTAACACAAATATTAATTCTGCTGTGACTGAGGTTTTATTACCTTATGGGCGCAATAAAGAAGCTCTTAGTAGGATAATACCCATCATATTTTCTTGTCAACATCAAAATTATGACTGTGTTATAGACAGTAAAAGTGCAATGACATACTTTAAATACTTTGGGTCAAAATATGTCTAGCAATAACTTGTTCTTCTTGGTAGTTTCTTAAAGCAATTTCCAAAGAAAAAACACAGATGGGAGTTTCTTTCTTTTTTTTTTTTTTCCAGAAAGAAACATTTATGCTTTAAAGGACAATCTGTTATATGGTATTACTTATTAGATCTCTTTAGAGAAAGATACAAGAGGAATATTTCAAACCCAGAAATAACATGAACAAGGCCAAAATCAAACTGAAGGGGAATTTTAAGACACACAGTTTGCTTATTATTTGTTTCCTTCATATACAATCTCTTTATTTGAGGTGGGGGTGAGGAGGAAATAGTGACTCCATCACAAAGTTTAAAGCCTGAATTATCAAAGTCCCACTTACTAGTGAATAGCTCTGCCTAAGAAGATGAATATTGACACTATATCTTTAAAAATGCTTCTCATAAAATGTTTATGAAAATGTTTCTATATGAAAGCACCTAAACACAGTATGTAACATATAAAGAAGAAAAAAGATAGAATAGAGACCTTCAAATAGAAGTTATTGGGAGAACTAAAAAAAATTATTTTCTAAAAGATGTGAAGAAAAATACCTCAAACTGTATTGCACTTTTCCCTTACTATCTTAAAGTTCTACCTTAAAGTAAAAATTACACATTTTCAGAATATCTAATTGTATTTCTCAAGCGTTAAGTTCCAAATTTTTTGGTTTCTTTTTTGGTTTGTGTTTCTGTTTTATAGTCATTCCAAAGTTTTTGGTCTATTGGGCATACAAACAGTAATTGTTGATCTATTCAGCCTAATGATAGATTGGTCCACTTTGTATAAAATAAAGAACAATTTCTTCTCTGCTTTTTATCTTTTTATACAACTCAGAGACTCAAAGAAGATAATTGCAAACAATGCCTGAAGAACGGTTCAGTTATGTTAATTTATACAACAAACTAATTACTACCAAATGGTAAAAATCACATGTGGAAGTCCCTCTCTCCCACGCACACAACTAAACCAGCAGCCATCTGTCTCAGCCTGGGTAGAGCTCAGGGACACCCCAAGAAAGATAAGGAAAAGAAAGGGTACAAAAGCGTCGGCTCATTCACCTACGTAAAAATCACAGAATTTTCCTGAACATTACTTTCAGGAAATCCAAAAGCAGGTATATAGAAATAAGTTGTTTCAAACGTCTTTTAATAAAAACACATGCTGTCCTATAATCATCATTGCAGGTAGAAACCCACCTTCAGCAAGTAAATGCTTACTTTGTTTTAGACACAAACTACATATTTTTTAAACTCTCATTACTCATTCATATACCAGCTTGCTAAGAAGAAAGAACATGTCTCAAAAGGGTATGTCTATATACTTAACAATTAGCACAATAATCTCCTTGCCTATTATGAATGTAACTTGAGAGATGACTGCTAAATTATTCTTATTGAAATAAGTTCATACATTTTAACAAATAGTGTTACTAATATTTTGACATGTATGTGCCATAATTATAACACATGAAGCAAAATAAGGGAAATATTTTTTTCCTTTAGAATCATAAGGTGAATCTTGACATTTAAGCAATAATAGATTTTCAGATGAAAAAAAAAAATCCAAATGGGAATGTAAGAGTATTGTGATCCTTTTTATTTTTTTAATTAAAAGAATACCTATTTATAGATGTGTTTCAATTATGTTTTAAGGACATTCAGAATTCCAAATAGAGAAATCAGTGCTTGGCAAATATTTGAGTGAAAAATGGAATGAGAAAACTTCAAGTAGTAGCAATAACACTAATTTCCCCTAACATATATCCCCTGTAGAATTAAAAATGCTTTACATATATTATGTTCTGATCTCACTGAAATCAGTTCTCTTGAACTGACTTTTATATACTTCTAGTAGCTGACCTGATTGAATGACAGACCATAAAGCAAAGACTGCGGCAAGTGGCTGATAGGAAATGTACCCTCTTGCACAATGAGATGTCCCATACTGAAGGACTGCAGTGGTTCAGTAAGAGATTCCTACAGAAGGCAATGGGAAAAGACTCTACAAAGCAGTAGGACCATAATACTACAAGTGAGGAGACTGCAAAATTTCTTATTCATTATCTCTTGAGGTTATGTCACAGAAGTTGACGCAGAACTTCTACAAAAGATTTGTTTCCTGAAGTTCTTCGTGGATATACCTGAGTTTTTCACTTCTTTAATAACTTTAAATTACTGAAAACATTAAAAGAACTTTCACCTATAGAATTTTTATAGGTTTTTGTGATGATCAATTTTACTCAGAAATATACTCATGGAAGTTGAAAGTTAAGTCACTCAGTCGTGTCCAACTCTTTGTGACCCCGTGGATTGTAACCCAGCAGGCTCCTCCATCCATGGCATTCTCCAGGCAAGAATATTGGAGTGGGGTGCCATTTCCTTCTCCAGGGGATCTTCCTGACCCAGGGATCGAACCCAGGTCTGCTGCATTAGGCAGACACTTTAACCTCTGAGCCACCAGGGAAGCCATACTCATGGAAGTAAGAATATTTAAAATTAAAGTTTAATTTTGTTTGCCTTTTTGATTGCCTTTTAAAATAGGTTAGAAAGAGGGCTTCCCTGTTGGCTCAGTTGTTAAAAAATCTGCCTGCCAATGCAGAGGACATAGCTTCAATCCCTGATCTGGAAAGATTCCACATACCATGGAGCAACTAAGCCCGTGCACCACAACTATTGAGCCTGTGCTGTAGAGGCTGGGAGTGGCAACAAATGAGCCCATGTGCTGAGGCTACTGAAGCCTGCATGCCCTGGAGCCTGGGCTTCACAGGAGAAGCCACCGAAAGAGAAGCCGGTACACCTCAGTTAGAGAGTAGCCCCTGTTCTCCACAACTAGAGAAAAGCCTGTGCAGCAATGAAGACTCAGCACAGCCGTAAATAAATGGATAAAAATATAAATAATATGTTAGAAAGAGGTACAAATTGCAAAACAATTTTCATCCAAAGAATCCTTATATCATGTTGCGATATTTTCATTCAAGATACTTTTATGACTGCCCAGCACTCCTATTGGAATTTTTTTTTAAAGTCACTTTAGAGATGTAAGGACTTTGTAAGTCTCTTAATCTATGAAACGAAGTATATAGGTTGGTATCAACACTGCTCTTCCTGGCCCTTGCAATATCTTTGGGGAAGTAGGTTCATATAAGAGAGTGAGCATGATTTTGAAAAGGAGAAGTAAACATAGGATAATTCAGGATTCTGGCAAAAACTAACATTCAATGTCTGCCTTTCATTACCCAGATGAAATTTTCACTCAAAGAAATGTAGGTAAGTTACAAGCCACAGATCTTAAAAACAAATGATCTTATCTTCTATCCCTAGATAGAAAGGCATAGTACAGACTAACAGCAAATTTCTTTTATTTGGATTACTACAGAACACATAATCAGCACCAATGATAAACTTCGTATATAACAGACTTGTGAGAGTTCAGTGTTCTGTTCTTTTGCTCATATTTATTAATAAAATATGGGCCTTCCAATTCTGTTTTTAAGCATTTTTGCATACTGATTTTATAAAATAAAATGTTTCTAGAATTTTATATCTAGAAAGAACTATACAGCTCATTTAATGAAATAATTTTATTTTCAAATAAAGGGAAATGAAGCATTTGTCCAAGATTATCCAGATAATGATAGAGCAAAATCTAGCATCTGGGTATTCATAATTCAGTAATTCCTTTATTAAACTTCCTAGGAAGAGAACTAGAAACCCAGAAGTAGACGCCTTGTTTCAGGTCAGAGAGAGGTTATTCTACCATTCAGTTAACTCATTGAATTAGAAGTCATTGTGCTAGGAACTCTGGATGATGGGGTGACCAAGACTGTGTTTCTGCCCTGTAGGACAGGGGTGGGCAGACTATAAAGAGCCATTTAGCAAATATTTCAGGTTTTGTAGGCTATAATAAATTTATTACATCATTAACGTACATTATAGGACAATACTTCCAATGTGGTCAATGAATGAGCATGTCTATGTTCTATTATTTAAAGACGCACATTTAAATTTCATATAATGTTCATGTGTCATAAAATCATCCTTTTTTTCTTCAAAGATTCAAAAATGGGAAAAAATTCTTAGCTCATGTGTGTGCATGTGTTGGTTGCTCAGTTGTGTCCGACTCTGTGATCCCATTGACTGTAGCCTGCTAGGCTTCTCTGTCCATGAAATTCTCCAGGCAAGAATTTTGGTACGTACTAAGTCACTTCAGTCGTATCTGACTCTACGTGACTCTATGGACTGTACCCCGCCAGGCTCTTCTGTCCTTGGGATACTGGAGTGGGTAACTATTCCCTTCTCCAGGGGATCTTCCCGACCCAGGGATCGAACCCAGGTCTCCTGATTTGTTACTGTCTGAGCTACCAGGGAAGCCCAATTCTTAGCTCATAGGTCATACAAAACTAAGCAGCAGTCGAGACTTGTCCTACAGGCCATAGTTTTACAACCACTGCTTTAGGAGGTCAAAGTCCAATGGAGACAAGAGACAAAACAGTTTCTCAAGGGAGAAGAGTGAGGGCCATTAGAGTTAGCAGAAAATTTCTGGCAAGGTGGGTAAAACAAACTAAGTATTAAGAATGAACAGCAATTATCCGGGAGCAAAGTAAGGTAAAAGGCATTGTAAACAGACATCATCATAAGCAAAGAAAAGCATGCTAGCTGCAAAAAGGCATAGGCAATTCAGCATTACTAGAACAAGTCACAAAGAATGATGCTACGATTGCTAGGAAATGAGAAATGAGGCTGGAGAGTAAGACAGGAAGTGAACTCACTGCAGCTGCAGGCTAACCTACCCACCCAGTCTAATAAAGGTCTCTGGGAGACCCAATAAAATACATAAGATGGCACAAGTACCATATCACATGCCAACTGAGGCTCTTTTTCCACTCTTGAGAAGAAATTAAATGTCTGCTTCCATATTCCTGAGGCTGTTCCACCATTTTTTCTTTGGGAAAATAATTTTTAAAATATGCATGCATTTTATTAACTGCCAGCATGATACGTGAGTATGTCAGGGAAAATGTATTAATACTTTGTTCCATATGTACCTGTTATATACTTGTATATATTAGAATTCAAGCAGTTTTGTTTAAAATTGAGGTTATATAAATGCTGGAGAGGGTATAGGAAATAGGAAACCCTCCTACACTGTAAGTGGGACTATGAGTGGGTGCAGCCACTGTGGAAAATAGTATAGAGGTTCCTCAGAAAAATAAAAATATAACTACCATATGATCCAGCAATCCCACTCCTGAGCATATATTCAGACAAAAACTATAATTCAAAAAGATATTTGCATCCCAATGTTCATAGCAACACTATTCACACAAGCCAAGACATGGAAGCAACCTGAATGTCTATCAACAGAGGAATAGATAAAGAAGATGTGGTACATATATACAGTGGAATATTACTGAGTCGTAGAAAAGAATAAAATAATGCCATTTGCAGAAACATGGATGCAACCAGAAATTATCAAACTAAGTAAAGTAAGTCAGAAAGACTAATACCATATGAAAAAAGTGAAAGGCAAATATCACTTATATGTAGCATCTAAAATATGATACAAATGAACCCATCTATGAAACAAAATCAGGAAGTAAGAGAACAGACTTGTGGTTGCCAAGGGGGAGGAGTGTGGGAGGCGGATGGGTTGAAGTTTGGGATTATGTAAACTGGTATATACAGACTGAATGAACAACAAGGTCCTACCGTATAGCATAGCGCATTATACTCAATATCCTATCAGTTCAGTTCAGTCGTGCAGTCGTGTCCGACTCTTTGCAACCCCATGAATCGCAGTACGCCACGCCTCCCTGTCCATCACCAACTCCCGGAGTTCACTCAGACTCACGTCCATTGAGTCCATGATGCCATCCAGCCATCTCATCCTCGGTCATCCCTTTCTCCTCCTGCCCCCAATCCCTCCCAGCATCAGGGTCTTTTCCAATGAGTCAACTCTTCACATAAGGTGCCCAAAGTACTGGAGCTTCAGTTTTAGCATCATTCCTTCCAGAGAAATCCCAGGGTTGATCTCCCTCTGAATGGACTGGTTGGATCTCCTTGCAGTCCAAGGGACTCTCAACAGTCTTCTCCAACACCACACTTCAAAAGCATCAATTCTTCTGTGCTCAGCCTTCTTCACAGTCCAACTCTCACATCCATACATGACCATAGGAAAAACCATAGCCTTGACTAGACAGACCTTAGTCAGCAAAGTAATGTCTCTGCTTTTGAATAAGCCATAATGGAAAGGAATATAGAAATTAATACATGTATATGCACATCTGAGTCGCTTTGCTATACAGCAATAATTAACACAGTATTATCAATCAACTACTCTCAAAATAAGTAAAATGTAAAAGATAAAAGTGAGGTTATAATTACAGGGCAAACGATTTTTAAAAGAATTTTGGCTAAGCATTTAAATTTTGTGAATGAATGAGTACATGAATCAGGAACTTACAAAGCTAAGTGAATTTTAGCTCTGACTAAGATTTAGGTTCGGTTCGGTTCATTTCAGTTCAGTCGCTCAGTCATGTCTGACTCCTTGCAACTCCATCAATCGCAGCACGCCAGGCCTCCCTGTCCATCACCAATTCCCGGAGTTCACCCAGACTCACTCCCATGGAGTCAGTGACGCCACCCAGCCATCTCATCCTTGGTCGTCCCCGTCTCCTGCCCCCAATCCCTCCCAGCATCAGAGTCTTTTCCAATGAGTCAGCTCTTCGCATGAGGTGGCCAAAGTATTGGAGCTTCAGCTTCAGGATCATTCCTTCCAAAGAAATCCCAGGGTTGATCTCCTTCAGAATGGACTGGTTGGATCTCCTTTCAGTCTAAGGGACTCTCAAGAGTCTTCTCCAACACCACAGTTCAAAAGCATCAATTCTTCGGTGCTCAGCCTTCTTCACAGTGCAACTCTCACATCCATACATGACCACTGGAAAAACCATAGCCTTGACTAGACGGACTTTAGTCGGCAAAGTAATATCTCTGCTTTTGAATATGCTATCTAGGTTGGTCATAACTTTCCTTCCAAGGAGTAAGCGTCTTTTAATTTCATGGCTGTAGTCACCATCTGCAGTGATTTTGGAGCCCAGAAAAATAAAGTTTGACACTATTTCCACTGTTTCCCCATCTATTTCCCATGAAGTGATGGGACCAGATGCCATGATCTTTGTTTTCTGAATGTTGAGCTTTAAGCCAACCTTTTCACTCTCCTCTTTCACTTTCATCAAGAGGCTCTTTAGTTCCTCTTCACTTCCTGCCATAAGGGTGGTGTCATCTGCATATCTGAGGTGATTGATATTTCTCCCACCAATCTTGATTCCAGCTTGTGTTTCCTCCAGCCCAGCATTTCTCATGATGTACTCTACATATAAGTTAAATAAGCAGGGTGACAATATACAGCCTGGACGTACTCCTTTTCCTATTTGGAACAGTCTGTTGTTGCATGTCCAGTTCTAACTGTTGCTTCTGACCTGCATACAGATTGCTCAAGAGGCAGGTCAGGTGGTCTGGTATTTAGGTTATGTACCTATTATTACCATGATTTTGGCTCACTTTTACTATTCTGCTAAAATAAGAGTTCAAAGACTGTATCCACTATTATTTTAGTCAGTAAAGGCTGAAGATGGAGAAAGCGGAAATGATACATTATATTCTTAGCCTTATTAGTCTGAGAACCTGGGGGAATGCAATTAGAGTATTTCCTTAGGGTTGTAAATTTCCCCCAGAAAGCTGTGGATAAGCAGAAATCAATAACTTGAAAATACCCACTTGAGAAGATGAGATGATGAGAAAAACAACATTAAAAGAAGTCACGGTTTCCTTAATGGTCCAGTGATTACAAATTTCCCTTGCAATGCAGGGGACACCAGTTCAATGCTCGGTCCAGGAAGATTCCACATGCCGTGAGGCGCTACTGAGCCCGTGCTCTAGGGCCTGAGGACTGCAACTACTGAGCCCATGTGCCACAAGTACTGAAGCCCACGTGCCTAGAGCCTGTGCTCTGCAACACAAGGGGCCACGATGAGAAACTTGTACCCTGCAATGAGAAGGTAGCCCCCGCCACTTGCCACAACTAGAGAAAGCCCACACACAGCCAAAATAAATAAATAAGTAAGATTTTAAAAAGGAAGTTATATTACATATAGAGAGAGAGATCTGGTGAATACCACAACAGCTTTCTGCACAGGCATGTAAACAAAATTGGCTAAGAAGTCATAACAGTCACATGACCTCTACAAGTGACATAAACAAAGATATGTCCATCAATACATAAATATTAATTTTGAGGATAAATACAGGGATTCATTATATGCTCCCTTATGGTGTAAGCCCTCCCCCTCCCCCACCCTGCCGCCACCTATAGAGCCTCCTGTGTCTCCACACTCTCAGTTCCTCTCCCCAAGTCACATGGTTTGTTTCTCCCAAAATACCATGAGCAAATTAACTGGAAATGTATCTTTGATCTCTGTTTACATTCACCTATAAAAAGCTAGCATATACTAGGACCTCAATAAGTGTTTCCTGTCAGAATGAGGGAAGGAGTGAATAGGAGAGCAAATATTAAAAAAAAAAAAGGGGGGGGATTATACAGAAAAGAGGTATTGACTCTCTCCTGGGCATTAAGAGAGGCTTTACAAAGGATGTTAGCAGGAATCCAAAGGTAATGAAAAAATAAAACAGGAATAGAATGGAAGCTTCTGTTCTGTATTGAGATCCTGATCTGTGTCTTTTCCTTTTTTCAAAATTGTTTGAAGTCAAAATTCTTAGAGATTAAGTGAGATAAATTATCCTAAAATCTAATTATAACTTATGTTATTTATTTTGGGTGTGTGTACTCCTTAATTCTAAGGAAATTTCAGGGGTCTAATGGAGTTGGCAAGATTTTGTCCTGTGTATGTGAGCAGAGATATTGATAAATATAACTGATAGTAGGCATTAATATTTCTTTAATGCTAAGTCTTCAAAACAATTATTAGACATTATTTCAGAAAGGGTTCACATTGTTTGGAATTTAAACAAACCATTTCAAAAAGCAATATTTCCTTATTTAATGGAATATACTTTGAAACTTGCAAATATTCTTAATCTGAATATTTTAAATTTAGAAAACAAAAGAAAAAATCTTGCAGAGACAACTCAAGGACTCTCAGGTTTACTATGCTTTTTGACTTAATGTTCTTTATTAACCCCTAATTACACTATTCTTTGCACTTCCCAGGTGGTGCCAGTGGTAAGGAACTCTCCTGCCAATGCAGGGGACATAAGAGACTCAGGTTTGATCCCTGAGTCAGGAAGATCCCCTGGAGGAGGACAGGGCAACCCACTCCAGTGTTCTTGCCTGGAGAATCTCATGGACAGAGAAGCCTGGAAGGCTATAGTTCACAGGGTCGCAAAGAGTCAGATATGACTGAAGTGACTTAGCACACGCATGGACAATACTCTTTAAGTGAAAAAGATGCACTTAAAAAAATACATACAACTTCAATTTACCGTCAGTTCTCCTGGTTCCTCTAATGAGAATGAGCTGGAAGGAGGAAAAACTAAGCACACCAGCAAGGTGGCTGTGCTCCGGCAGCATGAAACACGCAGAGCTAAACTAAAGTGTCGGGGAGATAAAATGCAAGCAGGGGTCTAATTCTAATCCATTTAACTTTGCTGTTGGATGTGACTTCTCTGGGGAGTCTGGAGTGTGGTCCTGTAGGGGAAGGCTGAGAACCCACCCTCCTATTTTCAGGAGTTGCTCTCAAAACTGCTACCTCCCTGTTTAGGTGCTTTTCATCCCTTAACCATGGTATCTTGACAAAGATGAAAAACACTAAGAGTGCCAGAGCAAAGCACTATGGTTGGGAAAAGGAAAAAAAAAATACAGAGAAAGGAAACAAGACTCTAAATTGCAAAGGGTGCATTTTGTTCATTTCTACTGCTTTCTGCTCGCAAGTCTTCCACTTGACTAATGTCACATGATGGTGTATGAACTGTTCACACAATTTCTACAAAGCCTAACTCCTCAGAAAAAAAAAAAAAAAAGGCCTATGAAACAGATTTAACATCTTGCAACAACAAAGCAATTCTAATCTATTACAAACAAAATATCACCTTAGGAGCACTGTCCTGTTATAATAAACAGACACGCTCCATTATGACATGTTCTCCCGGCTACTGATCTCTTCAGTAATTATATACCAGGCAATGAGCATGGCATTGATATTACATTAATATGGAGGGAGGAGAGAACTCAATCACAAATGAAATCAAAGCTCAATATTTCAGTGAAGCTTACGTAAGGCCTACGAACAAATGGTCCATTTCTTAGAAAGAAGTAAAAAGGTGATTTGTAGAATATAGCACTCTCTATGTCTAATTAAAGTTTAAAAATGAAAACTGTCTCAGACTTCTAGTCTCTTAACTGTCCATTTCAAACAAATTAGATAAAACTGTCTATCATGTTTCATAATCACCTATTCTTGTCATACTAATAGCAATAAAAGTCTTTTTAAAAAAGCATTTTTTATAGATAGGTTGCAAAGGAAAAGAATGGCAGATAGAAAACTTTTTCTACAAGACAAAACAAAAGTTCAAGAAAAGGTTCCTCACCCTTTTGAAGAACTGTCAAACAACTTCTATGGACCAAGAATAGCACACAGTAAACTCACCAAACAAAAGGAATGATGAAAGATGTATTTACTTGTTCAGGGCCTTTATTTTTCTTTCTATTTCATATACACCCACACTGAACACTCTGCATTGTGTTAATAAATAACAAGTAGTAACCTAAGTGAGCAGAGGAAGGGTTTCTATGATGTTGTCATGTATCACACTGTTGCTTGGCACTGTCGATACAGAGCTCCACACGTGAGTTACATGCCCACATAGAAAAGAGAGCATACAGGTTAATGGGTGGATCTTTTTACCTCTTAGATACAATGGGAGGAAAGGAAGAAAAGTTGTAAAACAATGGTTCATTTTTTTGGAACTGTCCAACCCTTTCAATTTGGGAAGAAACAAATCAATTTTATGGACCATGTCCTGCCAGAGTAATCTTTTACCAGATAACTTGCCATGGTTATTTGGAGATCTGCTAAATTGCAACTCCAAACTTCCTAACACTGAAGAGATTTTTCATTATTTTTCAAATTGTTTTCGATGTTGGATCTATGCTTTATTCTTTATATAAAGAGTGTGTGTATATATATATATATATATATATAAATTCAAATGTGAAACATTCTGAAGAACATTTTGTTTCTATTTTCTAAAATATGAAAAAAAGTCCAAGTAATATGGATGGATTGCAACTAAAATCCATAAGCTTTCTGGTTGTTAAAAGCTTACCTCATTTATGACATTAAATATGCAAACAAGAAATCTACTGCTTTGGGAACCTGAGACATTTTCAGTGTTTTCAGCTTACTCTCTGTCAAAGTTTGTTTGAAAATGTCCTGCCCATGACAGTCTTCCCAAAAGCAAAGAGAGAAGTCTAACATAAATCAAAGTAAGCTAAAGCCAAAAAATAAAGTAAAAGTGAAATTTTATATATATATATACATATATATTACACACATACACACAATATATACTAATATATAGCTTATATTTATTACTTATTGTCTCATAAAATAGCTTCTATATATGAAGATGACCTTTTATTCGTGTATCTCACACGAATAAAAGTTGACTTTCAAATTCAGGATATAATGAAAGGGCATTAGTTCTGAATTCTCCACAAGACCTTGCCCTCAGAGTGAAACTCTATCATCCAAGAGTGGGAGCACAGAGCACAATCTGGTGTCCAAAGTTTATCAGCATGTGAGACAGCCCATCTTAATCAACCCAAATGTCCAGGTCATATGCTCAGCGTGTTCTGTCCTAGCCTCGCTGCTCCCTCATGATCTTGGACAGATTTCTCCGCCACACTAAGGGTGGCTAAGGAGGGCACGCTGGGAGCCCTTGAGGTCTCAGAACTCTGGGAGCAGGTGGCAAAGGAAACTCTGAGTGAGCTCTCCACTGACTCTAGTGCTGTCCGTGCCTTCCACATAAGCAACTCCTATTAAAGGAAAAAGACCAAGGATCCACTAGAACAAAACCAAGCAGGCCCATTTAATTAGAGTATTTGCTTGATATCCACTTCTTCGTGTTAAACACACAGACTCTCGGGCGAGGAGGTCTGATTAATTTTAATATGCACGGTCGTGACAAGTGCCTCAAGGGTAACTGAAAAACATACACTTGTGCAAACACACAGAATCTTCCAGCTAGCTGAGCCTGACAAATCAGCTTCAGAAAAATGCTGTATGTGTTCCCAGATTAGAGTGTTACTATTCAGCAAGGGCCTGAACCTCCAATGTGAGCGGGGAGAGGCTGATGAAACAGGTGGCTGGCTCTTGACTCTTGAATAAGTGACATCTCCAAAAGCTACGGGGACTAGAGCAACAGGAAGGGCTGGCACTGTTCGCTAATGTCCATGTTCAACCTGGGTCAATGGGTCTTTTTCAAGTGCTCCACGCATTAAAACTTCAGCTCTGGAACTGAGAGGGTTATATGTGTGGACAAGGGAAACAGGGGTACTTCATTTATCGAAAGGCTTTTGAAATATTAGAAACATTTGGGTAAAGACATGTTTGCAGTGACTGACAAAGTCTTGTTGGTAGATAAACTCATGTATGAGCAGGAATCAAGTGGAACTCTTCTCATGAAACACACAAACGGAGGACTTGAGAAGAGAAGGCTGCCTTGATTGCTCACAGAAGATGAACATTAAGAACACAGTATGAACATTAAGAACACAGAACATTTTATTAACAAAAGTACACATTCTAGTTAAAAAGAAAAATAGAAGCTTTCCTAGCTGAGTGTGTTTCTTGTACAGACAACTGTGATCTCGGCTCAGGGACTTCTTGCCCTAAAGAACACTCCCAAAGGCGATCCTTGAGCTTTTACAACCCAAGTCAGAATATCTCTGGAGAAAATATAAATTAATTTTCTATAACACTTAACAAAATCAACATCAAGATAAACCACTGTGATGGATACCACTTGAAAAGAAGATGAGCTTGAATAAGTTTCACTCCAGTGTGGAAAAATCACAAGGCTTCAAACTCAGCATACTCTATGCTGAAGTTAAAGCACTTACTCTGGAAGAAATAGGCTCTACAACATTTGAGGGTGTCCTCTTGTCCTGACCTTTAAAAAACAAACTCTTTCTTTATCATCATTTTATGAGTGTTGATTTCCATACAGGGATGCCTTTCAAAAGGGAGCCTGGAGGTTAGACTCCAGCACGCTCAACGAGAAGAGACATTTTCCAGTGACAGACTGCAGATGAACAGGGAGTCACAATGCATTAGGAGTAGCCTCCAACAGCAGCGGAAGTGTGAGGAACAAAACTTAAAAGGGCTCAATTGAAAAGTACCCTTGTTTGTCCTTCAGTGGAACAGCACTTACAAAGCCTCTTCAACTTGTACTTTGTCAAAAGGACAGTAAGAAACTAAACAAAAGCAACTCAAACCTCTGCCAATTAAAGTATCTTCAGGCTTTTCCCCTGATTCGTTCACTTTTTATTTTTCCTACCTCATCAAATGTGGTTTTAAAACAAGACTGATTTCAAAGTGGTTTGCAATATGCTTTATTTAATGGAATGCCTTGGCATTTTGAATATAGAAAAGCCAATTGCCATGATTTCTCTATTAAAATAATAATTAAAAAGTTGGTAAAATTAGGGAGTAATTTTGAAGTTCAGTTCAACTTGTCTGTTAATATGATATGGTTCAGTTTAAATTCTAAAGGGCTGCTCAACAACAGACATTTAAAATAAAAGAGCAGACATTGTGATTTGTAATGTAAACTCAAACATCAAACATTCAATGCCTATAGGGATGTTCATAAGGCCAAATATCATGCTCTAGGGGCCTGTTTTTTCCACAGAATAATTACATATGATGCTGCAGCACAGCACAGATGAAAACACACTGCTTATGAAATCCACTTTAGGACCCCTAAAATACGCCTTAAAACATGCAAAACAAGCTTTCTATCCAAAAAAAAGCTTTATATCCATTTCAAGAATCTAATGGGTCTATATGTCAACACATTTGTAATAGAAATTAAAAGTCCATTAACACAAAATTATTGGGGGGGGGGCGGAAGCACACGTAAAGTACCATAGAAGGTACAAGCCACTAAATTGAATTATTTTCAATAGATGTGACAGAAACAATATCAAAAGGTATATAACAAAATAATATTCACACATATTTTTCAGTTTTAAAAGAGTGCAATCCATGGCCAACAATTTATGTACTTTTTAAAGTTTGTAACTAGATGGTTATAAGTTACCATCTAGTTACAAACTTAAAAAAGTGTCCAATCCAATCTTTGAAGTGGCACACAGGTAGTTAAGTGGAAGTTTTTTGGCATTTGCCACTGAGAATATGTAGTATACTGACTGCATATTGTCAGAGTGATATATCCACTGAAGTTTTTCTAATTAATAGAGCAAAATTCCCTGCTGTATCTGCTGGAGAGAAACAAAGAAAGAGGGAGACACACACACACACACAGAAAATTAATGACAATAAAGCTCCCAATGTTTTCTTCACCCAGTGATGGGCTCTGGTCTGTGGTGATTCCGACGGTGAAGGCCTGGGATCTGTCACAACATATACTTTTTCAAACTCATTACATTATTTTACTGTGTGTATATTAGTTGCCCAGTCACATCCAACATATTGCAATCCCATGGACTAGGGCCTGCCAGGCTCCCCTATCCATGGAATTCTCCAAGAAAGAATACTGGACTGGGTTGCGATTTCTTTTCCAGTATTACTTTATTAGTTCTGACAAAAAGAGGACTAACTTTTTTGGGAAGTCTGTGCTAAAAGCAATGAACTGCTTCATGTAAAGTAACACGGCTGACTTTGTAAATAGGTTGTGACTTTAGGGTCTTGTAATATAAAAATGTGGCAAAAATTTTTCTGAAGGAGGGGTGTTCAAGTGGGAGGGGACATGGGTAAACCTAAGGCTGATTCATGTTGATGTCTGGTAGAAACCAATGCAATACTGTAAAGCAATTTTCCTTCAATTAAAAATAAATAATGTTTTTATAAAAGGTCTCAATTCTATAAAAAAGGATAAAGTCTAGTTCTAATAGAAACAAAACTTCACAAAAAAAAGCAGCATCTTACACACAAGGGGTACACTCATCATGGTGTAACAATTTTGGAGGTGTGGGCGTTATACTCTAAGAAGGGAGAACACTGACAGAGACAGATGCTAAATAAAACCAAGCATATGTGGGATCTGAAAGGAGGACTACACACATACCCACATGTACACACAAAAGAAATGAAAAGAAATCAAAATAGGGGACAAAAGGAAGAACAAATGAGAGAAAGCTAAAATCTTAGAAAATTATGAAATTTTGGGCCAAAGAGACCCTCAATTATATTTTTCTTCAGTATACATTCACATTTATTATACAAATAAGAATAAGACAGTATGGTACTGGCACAAAGACAGAAATATAGATCAATGGAACAAAATAAAAAGCCCAGAGATAAATCCACACACCTATGGACACCTTATCTTTGACAAAGGAGGCAAAAATATACAATGTAGAAAAGACAATCTCTTTAACAAGTGGTGCGGGAAAATTGGTCAACCACTTGTAAAAGAATGAAACTAGAACATTTTCTGACACCATACACAAAAATAAACTCAAAATGGATTAAAGATCGAAATGTAAGACCAGAAACTATAAAATTCCTAGAGGAGAACACAGGCAAAACACTCTCCGACACAAATCACAGCAGTATCCTCTATGACCCACCTCCCAGAATATTGGAAATAAAAGCAAAAATAAACAAATGGGACCTAATTAAAATTAAAAGCTTTTGTACAACAAAGGAAACTATATGCAAAGTGAAAAGACAGCCTTCAGAATAGGATAAAATAATAACAAATGAAGCAACTGACAAAGAAAGAATTAATCTGAAAAATATACAAGCAACTCTTTCCAGAAAAATAAATGACCCAATCAAAAAATGGGCCAAAGAACTAAACAGACAGTTCTCCAAAGAAGACATACAGATGGCTAGCAAACACATGAAAAGATGCTCAACATCATTATTAGAGAAATGCAAATCAAAACCACAATGAGGTACCATCTCATGCCAGTCAGAATGGCTGCTATCCAAAAGTCTACAAACAATAAATGCTGGAGAGGGTGTGGAGAAAAGGGAACCCTCTTACACCCGTTGGTGGGAATGCAAACTAGTACAGCCACTATAGAGAACAGTGTGGAGATTCCTTAAAAAACTGGAAATGGAACTGCCATACGATCCAGCAATCCCACTGCTGGGCATACACAGTGAGGAAACCAGAACTGAAAGAGACACGTGTACCCCAATGTTCACTGCAGCACTGTTTATAATAGCCAGGACATGGAAGCAACTTAAATGTCCATCAGCAGATGAATGGATAAGAAAGCTGTGGTACATATATATAATGGAATATTACTCAGCCATTAAAAAAATACATTTGAATCGGTTCTAATGAGGTGGATGAAACTGGAGCCTATTATATAGAGTGAAGTAAGCCAGAAAGAAAAACACCAATACAGTATACTAATGCATATATATGGAATTTAGAAAGATAGTAACCATAACCTGTATGCGAGACAGCAAAAGAGACACAGATGTATAAAACAGTCTTTTGGACTCTGTGGGAGAGGGAGAGGGTGGGATGATTTGAGAGAATAGCACTGAAACTGTATAATATCATAAATGAAACAGACCGCAGGTCCAGGTTCGATGCATGAGACAGGGTGCTCAGGGCTGGTGAACAGGGATGACCCACAGGGATGGGATAGGGAAGGAGGTGGGAGGGGGGTTCAGGATGGGGAACACATGTAAACCCATAACTAATTCATATCAATGTATGGCAAAACCATTACAATATTGTAAAGTAATTAGCCTCCAACTAAAATAAATAAATTAATTAAAAAAAAAAGAAACCCACAAATCCAATGTTAAATTGCTTTTCCTAGTCCCATGTTGGTCACACTTTGCAATTTCATCCATATAGAGAAATCTTTCTTTTTGAAAAGTAATTCTTCAGGTACAAACTTGCCTAACCACATTTGATTTAGGAAAATATATATACATAAACTTCAAAGCAACTTGCTATCCCAGGATTTTCTGAATGTTGGGCTTGTTGTTTTCATTGTGGATTATGTATCCTAAATTTTCAGAATTTTGCAGGTCTGAGTCAGAACTTTTCAGTACTCATAAATATCCTGGGAGAGCATCATTGGAGCTAGGTAATGTTTCTGGTACACCTAAATTAGCAATGTTTCTAACCAGTCAAGTTGTGATAATGACAATCACTGGTATAATTCCAAGTTGGTTATCATTTATAAAGTACTTTCAGGTGCATTACCTCATTTGTTTCCTTCAACACCCTATGATAAAAGTAGGGCAGTCAGCATTGCCAACAGATATCCATTACATTAACACAATTACTATAGCAACCTAAAAGCAAGTAAACAGAATGTCCTTTATAATATGAACTATAACATAGATGATCTGTTTCATGCAAAGAAATCCTTATTTAAAATTAACACCTGCATTCCCCAAATGTGGCCAAATCGATACAATGACATTTCAAAATACTGTTAAATACTTGTAGGTATTGCTTCAAAACTGATCAGAGACTAAACTGTGTTAAGTTACATCTTACACATAGCAGTCAGCAGCAGAACCCGGACTACAACTCAAACACTGACTCACAGTGTAGTTCCTCTTTTTCATCATGAACTAATTTGAAAGTCAGATAAGAACTCTGAACTAGGCCTCAAAAATGAAGCAACACATATTTTCATCACTGGGGTACAATTTCCAGGATTTATAGCCCTCTGAAGGAACTTGTGAATCCTGAGTTTGGAAACTCTACCCTTGAGAGAATATTATATGTTAGAGTCCTTAAAAGACAGAAGGGAAAAGAGAAGGTGTTGAATGAATTAACTTTTCTTTGACTACAGGCCTCCTGAGACGAACCATGTGGGGGCAGGACTGGGGTGTTGCAGTGACAATATTCAACTGTAAACTGCTCGCATCTTGACCCCATCATCAGAAGTAGCAACTTTCTCTGCAATCCAGCTATACCCTAGAAAGGAGTGCTGGTCTCTGTTACGATGGAACATTATTAAAAAAACATTTAAGCATTTGCAGCTTTGAACTCTGGAAAGTTATACCTAGATCAATTCAACTCACTTTTGACTTTGCCTATAGCAGTGGGGGGTATTATAATCTGGGGCCACAGATTCATAGATAATGTCAATATATTAGCAATACAGAGACATTACTTTGCTGACTAAGGTCCGTCTAGTCAAGGCTATGGTTTTTCCTGTGGTCATGTATGGATGTGAGAGTTGGACTGTGAAGAAGGCTGAGCGCCGAAGAATTGATGCTTTTGAACTGTGGTGTTGGAGAAGACTCTTGAGAGTCCCTTGGACTGCAAGGAGATCCAACCAGTCCATTCTGAAGGAGATCAGTCCTGGGATTTCTTTGGAAGGAATGATGCTAAAGCTGAAGCTCCAGTACTTTGGCCACCTCATGCGAAGAGTTGACTCATTGGAAAAGACTCTGATGCTGGGAGGGATTGGGGGCAGGAGGAGAAGGGGACGACCGAGGATGAGATGGCTGGATGGCATCATTGACT